>OY755248.1:31869406-32469406 GCA_963576725.1 Azorinus chamasolen | reverse complement strand
CCTTCAGGGTCAAAGGTCAAATTGTATGTTTATTGTGTGTAACTTTAACGCAACCTTAACATTGGTCATAACATTTGAGCCAGTACAGATAGAGACTTGATATTTGGTATGCATATGTATCTCATAAAGCCGCACATTTTGAGGGGTGACATGTCAAGGTCAAGGTCATCCTTCAAGGTCAGAGGTCAAATATATGGGTCAAATCACCGACTTTAACATTGGCCATAACTTCTGGACCAGTAGAGATAGAGACTTGATATTTGGCATGCATGTGTATCTCATGAAGCTGCACATTTTGAGGGGTGAAATGTCAAGGTCAAGGTCATCTTTCAGGGTCAAAGGTCAAATTGTCTGTTTCTTTGTCTGTAAGTTTAACATTGGTCATAACTTTTGAGCCAGTATAGCTAGTGACTTGATATTCGGCGTGCATATGTATCTCATAAAGCCGCACATTTTGAGTGGTGACATGTCAAGGTCAAGGTCATCTTTAAAGGTCAGAGGTCAAACACATGGGTCAAATCACTGACTTTAACGTTGGTCATAACTTTTAAGCAAGTACAGATAGAGACTTGATATTTGGCATGCAAATGTATCTCATAAAGCCGCACATTTTGAGGGGTGACATGTCAAGGTCAAGGTCATCCTCAAAGGGCAGAGGTCAAACATGGGTCAAATCACTGACTTTAACATTGGCCATAACTTTTGAACCAGTACAGATAGAGACTTGATATGTGGCATGCTTGTGTATCTCATGAAGCTGCACAGTGTGAGGGGTGAAATGTCAAGGTCATCCTTCAGGGTCAAAGGTCACCAACTTCAAATTGGCCATAACTTTTGAACCATTAGAGATAAAGTCTTGATATTTGGTATGCATGTGTATCTCATGAAGCTGCACATTTTGGGGGTGACATTTAAAGGTCAAGGTCATCTTTCAGGGTCAAAGGTCACCGACTATAACATTTGCCATAACTTTTAAACCAGTAGAGATACAGAGTTGATAGTTGGTATATGTGTGTTTCTCATTTGGCTGCACAGTTTGAGGGGAACATGTCAAGGTCAAGGTCATCCTTCATGGTCAAAGGTCACCAACTTTAACATTGGTCATAACTTTTGAACCAGTAGAGATACAGACTTGATATGTGGTATGCATGTGCACCCCATGAAGCTGCACAGTTTGAGGGGTGACATGTCAAGATCAAGGTCATCCTTTAGGGTCAAATATCATATCGAGGGGGCATAGTGTTTCACAAACACATCTTGTTATATATATATAACCATACCAGACTTCGTACATGGATTCATCATTAACCATTTACTCCATGAATATTCAAATATGAAAAATAATAACATAATGAATATTCATTAGATTAATTGCTTAATAAATAATAACATGGCCACATGAATGTTTAGCCTTGGCAGATACTGTACAATCACATCTATATTATATCATAAGCAAACAGAGCAAACCCAGGTCAGATGGCTTCTACAGGAGCCATCTGATCAGGGTCGACTCTCTTTGCAAATGCATATAAAGGCATATTTATGGAGTAGAGGGTTAAACTTGGTCATGTGTATTGACAGAGTTATGCCCCTTTGAACCTATTCATAAACAGAAAAGGTTTGCCACCTATTTTAACCATATATGTTAATTCATGAACGATTTTACCATTAATTAATAGACTAAATTGTATAAAAATATTGCTATAAATTTAGTTAAACACTTCAAAATTGTCATGAATTCTGTTCATGTGTTTGTAAAATATTTACTCTAAATTTAGTTTTTCTTTTCATACCATTGTATATGTATACTGAAACTTTTTAATGCATAATTATGTAAACTGCAGTTAAACCTGTTTTAAGCCACCTCTTAATGATTAAATGAAAAGAGAATTTTGTTTAACCCTTTCCTCCATAAATACGCCTTTCTGCGCCTCTGTAACTTTTTGAAACCTTTGTGATAAATAGAGCATTTGCTCCATAGGAGCAAATGCTCTCTTTATCACAATGGTTTAAATACTACACAATTCTAACATTTTCCTTTTCTGTAGTAAGTGCTCCTTTTTGGTAGATTTATCTAAAGAGGTTGGGTCTAAAAATAGCCTTTGAGGGAATGGGTTAATGCAGGGCAAAGGTAATGCATCAAGTCTTATTTCTGCTTTACTTTAATTGCCCTTAGTATTTGGATACACAATCTGTCCTCTTTACCAATTTGTAGTCTAAGCTTCATGATTAAAGTTGTCACCATATTAGACTGACATTGTAGCAAATAATGTTGACCTTTGATCAAGTGGCTTTTTTGTGAGCCATTCGATCTTGGTCTGCACCCCTTTGCCACACTTTGTCTGTCCAAATATTTAGGATAATTGGGATACTTTCATGCTGTAAAGTCCCAGAATTTCATTCTTGCACCTTTGACTCCGATCAGACAGCTCCTGCATCAGCTGTTTGATCAGGGTCTGTTCTGTTTGCTTATGGAATAATTTAGATCTACTATTCTGAAGTTTCTTTTACAGACAAGGTTTAAGACAGGTTTCGCTGTATAGAAGAGTTGGATATTTCTGAAGTTTATTTAATACATTTTGTGATGGTTCTCATATATAGGAGAGGGCAAATAAATTCCAATTTTGATGTTGAATTTGGATTTTGAAACTTGATGGTGTTCACAGTGTGTGTTCATCCTGTATTGGTGTTTGTCTGTTCCTGTCAGTCTTGTAATAGTGGTGGTGGAGCGTAAATGACCAGAAGAAAAAGATCACATGATTATAACATATATACATATATAACATATAACGGTTTAGTTAATTCTTTGCATACTAGTGATGAATATGTGATAATCTCTGCAAAAAGGTTTTGATTCAAATGAGACAGCAAGTATTTCAATGTCTCATTGGATCTAGACTGTTTGATACTCAAGCTGTAGTTTTGAGAATGGAAGAACAATTAACCCTTCTCTTGCTGAATTTTAAAATACATTTCTCCTTCTTTACCCATGCCCTGTTGTATAATTACATATATCTTCACTGTGTACAAATATTTTGCTGTGCAGTCACTGCTGTGGAGTGCACTGGTTGCACAATCAACTTGTAAATAGTGCAGACCCTGATGGAGACAGCTCCTGCAGGAGCTGTCTCATCTGGGTCTTCACTATTTACAGGTAGGTATATTGACGTGAATAGCAAGCGAAGGGTTAATATTGAGACTGATTACTCAGCATGCAAGGAGTTAATACAACTGAATATTTTACAGTAATGTTAAGTGGAAAACATTCATATCAAGATAATTCATATGGTATTTTGCTCCGACTAAAGCCTTAAAAAAAAGATTTTGATCAAACATTTAAAGTACTGTAAGTATTCAGACAAGTCTATCTGGTCAAATAGTTCAGACCCAGATCAAAGTGCTCAGGTAGAAACAGTTGGATTAAGGTCTACACTATTTGTTGTTAGTTCAGAATATACTTTGTGATTTCATTTTTAAATAGGTACCGGTATACCACAAGGAATTGGAATTATTGTTACCTTTTTCTTCTGTCTTTTGTAGGAATATATTTATAGAGATGTAAAGAAAGCTATATAAAAAAATGTATGAATTATGTTAATTAAAAATGCATGATTTAATGACCTGTATAATTTGTATTAGAAAGATTATTAACTGAAAAATGTGTCAGATTGATTGGGAAATTGTGTCAAAGTTTAGGTGAATGAATTTATTCAAAGTTTGCTTAATAGGTCAAATAAAATTAATAATTTATATTTTATGTTTCACACAGTATATTAGTTTGAGATGTGAGTATGAAACTCAGGAGTGCATAGACTATATTTTGATTACTCAAAGCTGATAATTAAGAATTGGTCCAATTTGTTTAATCCTGAAAGAATATGTTCATATATTTTAGGAGCTTTATTTTTAAGTTGTAGAGAATTTGAACAAATCATTCCAACTGAAAAATGAATTTACAGTATATAAGGTGTTTTAATTAGTATCAATATAAGGTATCAGTTCAGTAGAATATTTTATATGGAAAGTTCATGCTATTGATTTACTTTGTTATTCAGATATTAGACCAGAAAGTAGAGGTCAAGGCGCAGTCCAAGATCGGCTCTACTGCTAATATCAAGCACAAACCAGGAGGTGGGGACAAGAAGGTATTCAGATATTTATGCATATTCTTAGTGAACTTATTAAAATACAGTAAAAGCTCTCTAAACCAGAAGCTCAGTTCAGTATAACATTTTGGTGTGCAGTGTTCTAATGGTAATGCGAATGACTACCAATCTGGAGGTTCGGAGTTCAAATCCCGGTTCCTCCTGGAAATTTCAGAGACGCTTTTCATTGTCTCCCACCCGCACCTCCTCTCTGCCCAGGGGTTAAAATGGGTACCTGTGAGGGTCACTAGCTGGTACTGCGACTGCATGATTGCACACCTTTCCGAACAGTAGAGCTAGATCAGATGGCTCCTATAGGAACCCTGTGATCAGGGTCTGCTCTGTTTGCTCATGGGATGATACATGTATCTGATTCTACAGTTTCTGCCATTGCCAATAGATATCCATGTAAAGGGTTAAAGAAGAATTATCCATGTTAACCCTTTCCCTGTTCTGTATTTAGGCCGCATTTCAATACCTACTGAATATTCATGAATAAAATAGTTATAATGAAATATGGAAGGTGAAATATTGTGGCTATTTTAGAAAGTAAAGAAACATCTTTCAAATTCCTCTAGCAAACAGAGCAGACCCTGATCAGAAGGCTCCTGTTTGCAAATGCGTGAAAACACGTTTATATGAGGGAAAGGGTTAAGTTTGGTTGTCAGGAATTTGTACTAATATTTTGTACTTTTAGATTGAGACACAAAAGCTTGACTTCACTGACAAAGCAAGAAGTAAGGTTGGATCAATGGATAAGGTGAAACACCAGCCTGGAGGTGGAGACATCAAGGTTAGTAGGCAGAAGTTAAAGTGAATGAGTTTTAAGTTAATGAATACTCATGTACTAAAGAGGGGTGTTGAATTGCTTCTGTCTATTTGGATCACTCATTTCATATTTCTCCTTCATTTTGTACATCAGAGTTTTTGTACAATCATGTCATACTTTTGCAATAATTAGCCTTTTACCTGTTTAAGAAGCCTCTTCATGCATAATGCAAACAGAGTAGACCCAGATCAGATGTTTTTCATAGGAGACATTTAATCGGGGTCTGTCTGTTTGCTTTTGAATAATATTGATCAGATTTTACACTTTCTACCATTCACCAAAATTTTCCTAATAATGATGTATAATTAATATTCATAATGTCATTATTTCTTACATAAATATTTATGAGGTAGAGTTAATTTACTTAATCCTTTCCCTTATGTAATTGCATTTTGATGCATCTTCAAACAGAGTAGACCCAGATCAGATGGCTCCCATAGGAGCCGTCTGATCAGGGTCTGCTCTGTTTGCTTATGGTGTAATATAGATCTGATTCTACAGCTTCTGCCTGAGGCAAAATGTCCTGTGTTCATAATTTGTGGCATTATAAAAAACAATCTTATTAATATTCATGACATCATTATTTCCTACATGAATATTCATCAGGGAAAGGGTTAACCTATTAGAATGAACTCCTGTAGATAGAAATGTTAGTTAAATGTCTACATTCGTGCCTTTACTGTACATTATTTTGTCAGTTCTGAAATGGACATGAATTCTTGAACACCCCTCACTTAATAACAAAATGCTTCTACAGCTTAAACATCTTTAGACTTACTGGAAACCAATGTAATCTTAAACTAATGGAAGGATGGTAACCGTTTCTTTGACAGGTTTTCAATGAATCTCTGTCATGGGATACAAAATCCAGGGTGCAATCATTGCAAAATGTCACCCATGTTCCAGGAGGAGGCGATGTGAAAGTAGGTTGAAGTGTGTTATGGTAGTATGTAAGTAGAAGTACATGATTATATACCCTAATTATCCTATGTACTTAGGCAGATAGTGTAGACCCAGATCCTAAAGGAGCCGTTTTATCAGGGTCTACGCTATTTGCAACTATGTTAGTCTACTCTTAAAGTTGTCAAATTGGTGCCCATCTGACTTGTTCAGTTTAACAAGCTGCTGGAGAGGTGAGATTGGATGTTTTTGTTTCATCATGAGCTACCACACAGTCTGTAAACATTGGCACCAACTCATTCTGGAGGTGTATTGAAAAAAAGAGCCAATGATACTTTTAACCCATTCCCTCATAGGCTATATTTAGACCCAACCTCTTTTGAATAAATCTACCGAAAAGGAGCATTAACTAGAGGAAATGAAAATTTTAGAAATTTGTAGTTTGAAACAATTGTGATAAATAGAGCATTAAAATTTTGCTCCTATAGGAGCAAATGCTCTATTTATCACAATGGTTTCAACAGGTGACTTTTGCAGAGGCGTCAAAAGACGTCAATATTAGGGAATGGGTTAAGCTGGAGCCAATATATGGAATTGGAGACAGAAGGTAAACACTGAAATGCCATGTATATAGTCTTTACTATATTTCTAAAAATGATTGTTTTGACGTAAAAGTTAAATGATGTAGTACTGTGTAAAAATCATTCTACAGTTAGTGTACAATGTTTGATGTACAGAGGGAATGCATTTCTTAACCTTTCAATGCTGAATTTGCAAATGAACTATTCCAATGTTCAAAAAGGTCAAGCTTACTGTGAATATTTAGGGATATTTTCTGAAGGAATGTGTAACATGACAAACAGTGCAGACCCTGATGAGAGAACTCCTAGGAGCCCTCTCATCTGGGTCTTCACTGTTTGCAAAGTACATTAGTAACGTGTGTTCAGCACTGAAAGGGGTTAATATGAATTAATTGCAGGTTAATAGTGAACAAGATTTTCTCAAGTTGGATTGCTGGGTCAAGCGATACTGAAGATTTTAACAATGATACTAAATGGCATACCTTCTTAGTATGCAGCGTACAAGAGTAGTGCTATAGGAATGGTTAACCCTTTACTCTATGAATATTCATGTAAGAAATAATGATATTATGAATATAAATTAGCGTCATATAACCATTGAAAGTTTAGTCTGTGATATAAATTGTAGAATCAATCTTTATTATAGCATAAGCAAGCAGAGCAGACCCAGATCAGATGGTTCCTACTGGAGCCATCTGATTTGGGTCTTCTCTCTTTGCAAATATGTTAAATGGTGTATCAATAGAGTGAAGGGTTAACCTGGTCCTTGGGTGGGTAGTAGGCTCTCAGCGTTTTACTGGGTATGCTAAAGAATCAAAGACATTTGTTTTGTACAATGTATTCAAATTTTACCGCATTGACATTCTTTAAACCTAGTTAACAAATATGGAAGTTAACATTTTGCATGCTAAATAATGGTTGTCAACCATGTTTACTTCAAATCTGAAAATTATTTTTTCTTTCATTTCTTTGTAAAGGTGTAGTCAGATTGTTGAACAGTTGGATCCTGATTGGATGTGTCATTTGGATCAAAACTGTTTGCATAAGTCATCATAGATTTGCCCCCTGTGTGCAAAAAGTTGAGAAAAAAAAAACTCCACAAAAAACCCCTGATGTACAATACTTAGTGTTGGAATATGAATATGTACAAAAAAATGTTTGGAAAGGCAAAACTGGAAATGTTTTCCAGGTATTTAGGCAAAATTTACATTGGGGCTCATCATCCAAGGTGCAGTCTATGGAAAATTTACATTATATACCTGGAGGAGGAGATATTAAAGTAGGTCATTCTGACTAGAATCTACAGTAAAATCTCTCTACACTGACCACACTAAAGAATAATTCTTGAATTTTAACCCTTAGTATGCTGAATTTTGAAATGGACTATTCCAAAATACAAACAAGTCAAGCTTATGGTAAATATTTAGGGAGTTTTCGAAAGAAATGTGTACCTTGACAAACAGTGCAGACCCTGATGAGAGGGGCCCTCTCATCTGGGTCTACCTTGTTTGTAAAGGACATTAGTAAGTTTTAACCTTTTACCTGATAGAGATGCCTTTTCAGATCACCAGAGCACAAAAGTGCTCAGGGTGAGCTTTTGTGATCGCCTGATGTCTGTCGTCCGTCGGCGTGTGTCATGCATCATCACGCGTCAACAACTTGAACCTTTAAAAATCTTCTCCTCTGAGTCTACAGGGTTCTCAACTTTCATCATTGGCACATAGCATCAGCTGTAGGTCCTCTACAAAAGTTATATAAATTATGCCCCTGGGGTCAAAATTGGCCCCACCCCAGGGGTGCCTTGTTTTCTGTAGAAACATAAAGTAAAACTTTGGAAATCTTCTCCTCTGATACTGGAAGGTTCTCAGCTTTCATATTTGGCACATAGTATCATGTTCAGGTCCTCTACAAAAGTTTTATGAATTATGCCTTTGGGTCAAAATTGGCCCACCCCAGAGGTGGACAGTTTTCAATAGAAACATATAGTGAAAACTTCGCCTCTGAAACTGGAAGGTTCTCACCCTTCATATTTGGCACATAACATAATGTTCAGGTCCTCTACAAAAGTTATATAAATTATGTCCCAGGGGTCAAAATTGGCTCCACCCCAGGGGTGGTAAGTTTTCAATAGAAATATTTAGTGAAAACTTTGAAAATCTTCTGAAACTGGAAGGTTGTGAGCTTTCATATTTGGCACATAGCATCATGTTCAGGTCCTCTACAAAAGTTTTATAAATTATGCCTCTGGGGTCAAAATTGGTCCTGCCCCAGGGGTGGCCAGTTTTCTATAGAAACATGTAGTGAAAACTTTGAAACTCTTCTCCTCTGATAGTCTGGTGAGTGATATCAGGGCCATCGTGGCCCTCTTGTTATGCTTTTGAATCTATCCCATTTGCAAATACAGTAAAACCCCTCTAATGCAGCCACCAAATATGGGCATAATTCTCAGTGACGGGCAGGTGGTAACTTAATGCAGGACGAAAGTTATGCAGAAAGCCTGCATAACTTTCGTCCTGCATTAAGCAACCACCTGCTTTTATAGGGAGAAATGTTCATTCATTAAGTGGTCGCATTAGAGGGGTTCTACTGTATCTATAAAGATTATGGACATAGGGCAAACCCTTTCCCTCATATAAATGTCTTTTCACACCTTTGCAAACAGAGTAGACCTATTTGAGCTGTCTAATCAGGGTTTGCTCTGTTTGCTTATGGAACAATATAGATCTGATTCTATTGTTTCTATCAATACCAAAACATTCTGTTTACATTATGGGAATATAAAAATTCATCTAATAAATATTCATGATGTCATTATAATTATCTTAGGTGAATAATCAACAGGGAAAGGATTGAGACATATTTCTTAATTTAGTCGTTGCTCTGGAGAGATTTTACTGAATGTGGTGGCACATTTCACATGCATTTCAAATGGTTGTGGGTTCTTTTCAGCTATTTCTTTGACCCTTTACTTGATAGATACACCTTGTAATGCCTCTTCAAACCATGTAGACCCAGGTCAGATGACTCCTGTAGGAGCCGTCTATTGGGGTCTGCTTTGTTTGCATATGGAATAATATAGATGTTTCTTGATTTTCTGTCATGGCCGAAACTATATTTGTTCAAAATATAGCTTATTGATATTCACAGCCATTATTTTGTACATGAATATTTATCAGGTAAAGGGTTAAAGGATTCATGTTTAGATTGGAACTAAACTAAACTCTTCTTATCTGAAAATATCTTTGGTGATTTTACATAAGATGATTTCATTTTCAGCTCTTTGTTTTTGTTTAACCCATTCGCTCATAGACTAATTTTAGATCCAACCATTTTGAATAAATCTACAGAAAAGGAGCATT
This sequence comes from Azorinus chamasolen, assembly GCA_963576725.1. Classification (NCBI taxonomy): domain Eukaryota; kingdom Metazoa; phylum Mollusca; class Bivalvia; order Cardiida; family Solecurtidae; genus Azorinus; species Azorinus chamasolen. The sequence continues at coordinate 32,459,592 of OY755248.1, read as the reverse complement.
AACTAGAGAAAAGGAACATTATCACAATGGTTTCAGTAGATGAATTTTACAGAGGCGTAGAAAAGCGTATTTATGGAGGAAAGGGTTAACCCTTTACTTCATGAATAAGCATGTCAGAAATATTGACATCATGCATATTCAATGAATTTTTGTAATGGCATGTGACAGAAACTGTAGAATAGATCTCTGTTATTTCATAAGCAAACAGAGCAGACCCTGATTAGATGGCTCCAATAGGAGCTGTCTGATCTGGGGCTACTCTGTTTGCAAAGGCATAGAATGGTGTGTATATATATGAAGTAAAGGGTTAAAAATTCCTTGTATATGTGTGTGTAACTTTTCAAACTATTTAACCCCTCCCTCCATAAATACGCCATTCTACACCATTGAAATAGTCAGTTGCTCCTTAGGAGCAAATGCTCTATTTATCACAATGGTTTCAAAACTACAAAATTCTAAAAAAAAATCCTTTTCTCTAGTTAATTCTCCTTTTCGGTTGATTTATTAAAAAAGGTTGGAACTTAAAATAGCCTATGAGGGAATGGGATAAACATAATTACCTTGGGACTATCCATATCCTGGTGTGTACTTCTACACTCAAAAAGCTAGCACAACATGACTCGCATTTGCAGACAGCTTGGATCCATGATCTCATGAGGATCCATGTTGCTCAGAACTGTCAGTAGTTTCCGAAATGTTTCAACAAATCAGAAGTATAGTTGAACTTCTAATGTCCGTTTACCAGCTGGACTGGTTTGGATTTGAACATTTCTAGAGTCCTGATAAAGCCTATGTTAGTATACAGTAAAGTCTCACTAATACGACCACTGAAAAGAAAAGTATAATTCTGGATTTTTAAAACAGGTGGTCACGTAATACAGGAGAAAAGTTACGCAGAAAGCTCCTATATATTATAGCTATCTGCATTACTATTGCCCTGCATTAACCAACCACCTGCTTTTATAGACTCCTATGTTAACCCTCTCCCTCATATAAACCTGTTTTGATGCATTTGCAAACAGAGTAGACCCAGATCAGGCAGCTCCTAGAGGAGCCGTCTGATCAGGGTCTACTCTGTTTGCTAATGGAATTTGATAGATCTGTTTCTTTGCTTTCTAAAATGTGTACAATGTTCCACCTTCCATATTTCTTTATAACTATTTTGTCAATGAATATTCAGTAGGTATTGAAATGTGCACTAAATACAGAACAGGGAAAGGGTTAATCAATTTTGTGTTCGCATTAGCAAGACTTTACTGTAAGTTTCAACATTTCAAATCCTAGGTTCAGTTTACTGGTTTCTACAGTTGTATGTGTTTACTCATTTCTAGGTCATAGATGAAAAGTTAAAATGGGAGGCTGCATCCAAAGTTGAATCATTAGTGAATGTGAAACATGTTCCCGGTGGTGGCAAAGTTGAAGTAGGATATCAGACAACAGTTTAACCTTTTTAAAACAGCCATTTGGTTAACCTTTTTCTCCATAAACGCCTTTTCACACATTTGCAAACAGAGTAGACCCAGATCAGATGGCTTCTGTAGAAGCCATCTGATCAGTGTCTGCTCATTTTTCTTATGGAGTACTATAGGTCCGATTCTGCAGTTTCTGCTATGGCAAAATTCTTTTGTCCATATGCCATTATAAATATTAATTAAAAGTTAATTTTCACTTCATCATGACTTCTTACTTGAATATTCATGGAGTATTTATGGATTGATCTGATCTAAAAATAAAACCACTGGATTAAATTGAATACACTAATAGTCATTTAATGCAGACTGAAGATCATGCAGAGAACGCCATTTATGAGCTTTCTGCATGACTGTCTTGCTGCATTGAAGTACCAATTGTCTTAAACACCAACTGTTAGACTTACTTCAAACGGCTGCTTTAACAAGGTTTTTTTACTGAATGTTGTTGTGATTGTGATGGTATTGTGGTCTTCCTTCTTTGTGACAGCACAGTTGAGTGCAACAGTATCATGGGGGACAGACAGACACCTGGACAAATGCAAACAGTATAGACTCAGTTTATCCACCAAGTTGGAATAAGGCATAATATCAGTATCTATACACTACTACAGAGGGTAGTCAACGACATGCTTGTTAACCCTTTCCTCCATAAATACGCCTTTCTATGCCTCTGTAATAACCATTTCTTGAAACCTTTGTGATAAATAGAGCATTTGCTCCTATAAAAGTAAAATGTTAGAATTTTGTAGTTTGAAACTACAAAATTCTAACATTTTACTTTTCTCTAGTAAATGCTCATTTTGGGCTGATTCTTTCAAAGAGGTTGGGTCTAAAAATAGTCTGTTGAGGAAAGTGTTAACCCTTTACTCCATAGATAGATTTTATATGCCTTTGCAAACAGAGTAGACCCAGATCAGATGGCTCTTGTAAGAGCTGTCTGATTAGGGTCTGCTCTGTTTGCATTTGGAATAATATAGATCTGATTCAACATTTTCTGCTATGGATAAAATTCCCTGTGTTCACATACCATTGTAAAAAATTATCTAATTGATATTCATGATGTCATTATTTCTTACATGAATATTCATGGAATAAAGTGTTAATTCTAATTGTTGGGACACTAGATTTTTGTTGCATTGCAAGACATCATTTTGATCTGGGTCTACACTGTTTGTACCATACCTGTCTTCCCAAGATGCCAACCATGTTTACTTCTTTTTGTACCAGGTGTATTGTTCTATAACAATTATTTGATGTAATCCTTTTAGTGTCTTTATTGTGTATGTTTGTGTACTTTTTTAAAGTAGTTCAATTTTAATCAGTGTTGTTATTGTTTTTCTTGTTAAATATAAATTTTGTTTTCTACAATTTTAGCTAGTCTGTCTTTCTAAGGAAAACAGTTGTAGCCATGGTGTTGCTAGTGGCAACTTAGTAGTTACTATTCATTTTATTCAAAAGTTGACCATAATCCATTTATTCCTCATGTCTCTAAAGAAGGACATCAGCAAACAGTTCAGGAATCTTTGATCGGGGTTTACAAAATATTTTAATATACTGAATTTAAAACAATTTACTAAATCATAAAGTAGGAAACATTATTGGTTTTTCTAGAATAATTGAAGACTTTTAACGAACCATTGACTTATTTACATTTTTACCAAGGTTGAAAGTAAGAAACTAAAATGGCATGGGAGAGCAAGAGTTCAGTCCCTTGAAAATATCAGTCACATACCACGAGGTGGAAACATTAAAGTAAGGCCTGTGTGAACTTGATAGAACTGACACACATGAGTGAGAATTGAGCTGTCTGATCTGTCCTAATGAAATATTCTTGGGGAAGGACATTTCCTATTCTCTTGTGTGATTGTGCCCTCTGCTCAATTCTCATTGAGCACTTTCCTTCCATTTCATTTCAAAACCTGTGGGAAGCTTTAACTCATTCTCACCATGACTATTTTTAGACCGAACCTCTTTGAATAAATCTACCAAAAAGGAACATTAACTATACAAAAGGAAAACTTTAGAATTGTGTAGTTTTGAAACCATTGTGATAAATAGAGCATTTGCTCCATATGAGCAAATGCTCTATTTATCACAATGCTTCACAAAATAAAATTTACATAGCCGCAATAAGGCGTCAGTAGAAGAGAATGAGTTAATATTGTAGGTGCATCATGGTCAAATTGCAACTAATGTCACAAATTTGCTCCTTTTGTGGAACAAGCATAAGGAAGAGTTACCAAGAATACTAGTTTGTCTACAACTGCAGTAAAAAAAACATCTTAAGTGATCACTTAATGAATAAACATTGGATCTATAGCTTAACACTTTCCTCCATGAATAATCATGTAAGAAATGATAATGTCATGAATATATATATTAGATTAATGTGTTATAACTGCACATGGACAATTTTAGGACTTATGGCCATGGCAGGAAACTGTAGAATCATATCTACATGTATATTATTTCATATATTCCAACAGACTCGAGAACCTGGTCAGATGGCTCCTATAGGTGTCTTACTTACCGGATTATGAAAAACTGTTTAAAATAAAGAATTAAGAATCTTACACAGATTGCAGAGTTACTCACTATGTACCCTAATTACCCAAAGAATTCTGACAAACTTTGGCAAATTGTGCTAACCCAGATTAAATGGCTCCTGAAGTCGTTTGATCAGGGTCTTTACTATTTGCTATTATCCCATTACCTCATAGGCTATTTTTAGGTCCAACCGCTTTGAAAAAATCTACCGAAAAGAAGCATTAACTAGAGAAAAGGAACATTTTAGAATTTTGTAGTTTGAAACCATTGTGATAAATAGAGCATTTGCTCCTATTTATCACAATGGTTTCACAAAATGGCTTTTACAGGGTCGTCAAAATTGGTCAATATATGAGGGAATGGGTTATACAGTCTAATTTAAAGTTATGAGAATGGTGCCAAATTGAATTGTTGAGCTTTACAAAATGGTGTAGAAGAGAGACTTCGTGCCTGAATACTTAGGGTAATTAAGCAGCTTGTTTGCACAAAATTAATGTTTTAAATATATATATTAGTACAAGTATTATACATCAACATGAAGAAGTTTGCTTTCAGAATTTTAAGTTTTAGAAACAACAGAAGAAAAGTACTTACTTTCAGGGCTATTAGAATTTTTAAATTTGCACAGTATCATCAATAGAGAAATGCTTAACAGTTTTCCCTGTGAATATTCATATAAGGATTAAATATTACGAGGAAATGTGTGGCTGTGACAGGCCCTGCAGAATCAGATCTGTATTATTACATAAGCAAACAGAGCAGACACTGATCAGACAGCTCCCACAGGAGCTGTATGATCTGGGTCTGCTCTGTTTGCTAAGGTACCATATGGAGAATAGTTAATGTCATAGTAAAGAGGCATTTTTTTCATTTTAATTGCTTTATTTTCTTTCCTCTGCTTCCAAACCATAGCATTCAATCATTGGCATAGGAAGTGACATTATTCAGGTGTCTTAATTATATCAATATTAAATTAACCCTTTACCCAATGAATATTCATATGAGAAACAAATGGCATAATGACTATTAATGAGCCAAATTCAAGAAGAACAAAATTATTAAATGAATTTTTGACCATCATGACAAGATTTACTTTGAAAATTGTACCAGGTAACAATTTTTCAAAGACAACAATTACTTAGTATGCAAAGAATTATTTTGTGTGATGTATGGTGTCTGCTGTGTATACATATACAAAACAATATTTGATTTATTCAGCTTTTACTAACCAGGGAGAGGGGAGATTGGGTGTCCAAATGTTTAGAGAACTTGTAATTAGAGTTCAAATATTTTCTGATTTTATATTTCAGATTCTGGATGAGAAGGTAGATTTCAGTGAGAAGGTAACTTCCAAGGTTGGCTCCATGGACAAAGTTAAACACAAGCCCGGGGGTGGGGACAAAAAGGTAAGGCAGTACAATATAACCTCATGAAATTGGCCACTTAATGAATGAACTGTGGGCTCTTAACCCTTTCCCTCATATTGACGACTTTTGACGACTCTGTAAAAGTCACTTTATGAAACCATTGTGATAAACAGAGCATTTGCTCCTATAGGAGCAAATGCTCTATTTATCACAATGGTTTCAAACTACAAAATTCTAAAAAGAATTCCTTTTCTCTAATTAATGCTCCTTTTCTGTAGATTAGTTCAAAGAGGTTGTATCTAAATATAGCCTATGAGGTAATGGGTTAACCCTTTACCTGTAGACACACCTATTGACAAATTTGAAAACGGAGTTCTCCCAGATCAGACGGCTCCATCTGATCAGGGTCTGCTCTGTTTGTCTGTAATTTATTTAAAAAAAAAACAAAAACCAGAACTGTTTCTACAGTTTGTGCCATACTAAAAATTCCAATGAAGCCATTATTTAATTTCAGCTACAATGTAATTAATATTCATATATTCATTCTTTGTTTCATGAATATTCATGAGGTAAAGGGTTAGATGCATGTGGTCACTTAGCTCTTTGCGGACCAAGTAACTGTCATCTACTCCGTGAGAGTGTCAAATAGTTTGGATCCAGATAAGTTCTCACTATCTTATATATATCTGGATTGATACTGTTTGTACAACTTCACAACTTGTTTGCAAAGAGTTAACCCATTCCTCCATAAATACACCTTTCTACGCCTATGTAATAGTCACTTTATGAAACCATTGTGATAAATAGAGCATTTGCTCCATAGGAGCAAATGCTCTCTTTATCACAATGGTTTCAAATCTACACAATTCTGAAATTTTCCTTTTCTCTAATTTATGCTCCTTTTCGGTAGATTTATTCAAAGAGGTAAGATCTAAAAATAGTCTTAGGGAATGGGTTAAAAACCTGATGTTTCTTAACCCCTTTAATGCTGAATTGTAAAAGTGGATTGATCAATCTATGGTTTACCAGCAAGATCCATTGTGTATGAAAGGATATACTTTGTAAGAGGGTTTTGAAGGACAAACAGTGCAAACCCTGATCAGAGGGCTCCTCTTGAACACTTCTGATCTGGGTCTACACCATTTACGAATGTCTGTACACTTGTTTCCGGCATTCAGAGGGTTTAAGCAGGGTGAAAAGAGTATAGAAATCTCTTAAGTAATTTTGCTGTGAGAATTTTGTGTTGAATGATTTATTATAATGTTCCATAACATTGAACACATTAAAGAAGGATGGTTTGTGATGGATTAATGGCTATTGAGTATAAATTCTGCACTTGTTAATTTATATCACTCAGTCCATTAAGCTGAGGAATTTTTAGGGTAGCATTTCCCATGGTAAACCGTGTAGATTTGGAATCCAGGAGAACTATAGTCTGGGCCTACATGTATGCAAATACTGGTTTACCCACAAAGGGTTTCGGATTTTGTACATGTCACTTGAAGATGAGTTGTCTCTCTTTGGTTGGTGCCTTTGAGACAGTTGATTTGAAAGTATTTAGCAGTTACTTCCCTTTAACTGGTAGTTGCTGAGTTCCTCTGGGTGTTCAAAGATGATCCCCAATAACTTTCTAAAAACAGCAAAAGCTGCTTATGAAGTGACTCTTTGATATGATAGATAACATTTACAGACAGTTGACATCCCTTATTTGACACTTTAATTATCTTTTGAAAAATATTGTTTATTTGAAATGATAGTTACTTAGTGCTAAATCCTTTTATTACTTTTCTGAATCATTAGACATTAGTTGTTTGGGCTTAAATAAACCTTTACTCCATAAATATGCCTTTCTGCACCTTTGCAAACAGAGTAGACCTTGATCAGATGGCTTCTATAGGAGCTGTGTGATCAGGATCTGCTCTGTTTGCTTATAATTCAATGTAGATCTGATTCTATAGTTTCTGCGATGGCCAAAATATCATGTGTTGGTATGCCATTGTAAAAATGAATCTAATTAATATTCACAACATCATTATTTCTTGCATAAATATTCATGGAGTAAAGGGATAAATTACACCTAATCCTGCTGAAAGACAAGTTCAGCTAAAACTCTGATCTACTGTAATTTTACTTCCAATCAAGCTTTTGAGAAACTGCTAACTGAGTGTCAAAAGGCTTTGATCATAATGAGACACCAAGTTCTTGGCATTTCATCTGGGTCTAAACTGTTGGAAATGTCAGTCAACAGGCTGAATAGTAAATTTCAGGATGTTATTCATACCCAAATTATCCTAAATATTTGGAACAGTTTCCCCTCTCCATGGGGCGTCGCCATTTGGGTATCTTTTAAATTAGACTGACACAATAGCATATAGTGTAGACCTGATCCTGCTTCTTCAGAAGATGTTTGATCTGGGTCTGCTCTGTTTATCTAAGTTTGTCAATCTGATTCTTAAAGTAATTAGAATATTCCCAAAACTGACAACTCTTGCCAGTAATGTGTATATTCAAAATGTGTTCGCTGTTTCAGTTCTAAAGTACATTGTTTATAACCATTTCTTCTAAAACTATGATCATGGTGTCAAACATTTTAGATGATGTTGCAAATGTTTTACCATCACATGTTCAAACAGAGTTTAGAGAGTAAATGATGGAATGGTTAGGATGCTCAGTGAGTGAGCATCTAATCAGGATCAGAATGACATTTTTTAGAAGGGGAGGGGGAGAGAGAGAGGGGGGAGGAGAGAGAATTTGATAGATGTGTCGTATTTACCTATGTTCGGACAACCAGTTTCTCACGTTGACACCATTTTGCTTTTAAATGAAATTAAGGCAAGTAATGCAGACCCTGGTCATTTTGTTCTTTTAGGATGATTTTGATAAGGGTCTTAACTATTTGGCTAAGCGTGTCTTTCTGAATACTTGTGGTAATTATGGTATGTTGGGTTAAATCTTGAAGCTGCTAAAAATTAAAGTTTTGAATTGTTTGTATATTCAAGGTTTTTAGAATGGCACTTTAACCCTTTCCCTCATACAAACGTGTTTTCACGCATTTGCAAACAGAGTAGACCCAGATCAGACGGTTCCTATATGATCAGGGTCTGCTCTGTTTGCCAGTGAAATTTGAAAGATCTGTTTCTTTACTTTCTAAAATGGCTACAATGCTCCACCGCATTCTCCCCTTTCGATATTTGATTATAACTATTTTGTCCATGAATATTCAGTAGGTATTGAAAGTTGGAATAAATATAGAACAGGGAAAGGGTTAATCAATAGTCGGATTTCATTCCTTTCTACTATTGACACGTAGATCCACATATTTAAATAGCCTATTTACAACCTAGTGAAAATTAAATGAACTGGAATAGCATGCATGAAAGGGAATGTGGAATTAGTCTTCCCTGGGGCTGATATTTAACTCCAAGATTCTAAGTCTTATCTAAATGTGGTTAGAGTTTCATAAAAATCTTTTATCGTTAATTATTGTCCGGAAGAATGGGTGAATAGTTCTTTTGTACTTAAGTAAACGTCTTTTTATTGTTTCATTTTAAAAGGGATAGGGAAAGATTTAAAGAGAAAAAGCTGAGGTTTAAAAACCTTTAACAATAGAAATCTAGGGTTGGTCTTACCAAAGATCATATAACCAAAATTACCACAAGTCCGAAATTATGACAATTACTACTAGTCAAAATGATATTGCACATTCTAGTGTACAGCAATTAAGACAAACTCCGTATGACATCAATTATCAAAATTTCTAACATATGACAATTGCAGCTTCCAGTTGTGATCATCATATCTAGAGGTTCAGATAAGATTCGTGATTTTAAACATTTTCAAGAATAGCTCCTTTATTTCTCCACCAAACCCTTTATTGTAACCACTCTTTAGAAATCGTCTCAAAAAGACAATTCAAAGGATTGGTCACAGTATAGAGTTTGGTGGAGAAATGACTAAAATTAGTATTTTGGTACGCACCTTTATCTGTAGGTCTGGTCATATCAGTGGTACAATCTTTAGTAAGACTGTCCCTGATGTCTGCTATTGATAACTATTGATAACTATGTAGAACCTTGATAATTGTCTTATAAATGCGTTTTCATGCATCTGCAAACAGAGTACACCCAGATCAGACGGCTTCTGGAGGAACTGTCTGATCAGGGTCTGCTCTGTTTGCTAATGGAGTTTAATATATCTGATGACTACAATATTCCTCTTTCCATATTCCATTATAACTATTTTGTTCGTGAATATTCAGTAGGTATTGAAATTTGACTAAATATAGAACAGGGAAAGGGCTACATCATCACATTGCAATCAATTTTGGTGTAGATGAGACACTCGTTTCCTGCATTCAAAGGGTTAAGAAGTTTCTATTGCCGGCACACTTCATTTGTTTCGTATTTTTGTTTAGTTCCATTTCTAGAAATCTTGAAAAAGGTATATGTCTCCATGGCATGGTACATTTAATTAGATGAGATAACTGCAATAGGAAGCAAAGTTCAGTTTTTTAAGTGTGTTTTTTTTTTTCTGTAAAAAAAAAAGTTAAATGGTTTTCTATATGTACTTGAAATATTCTTTTGCCAAATCTTCCCATTCCACTGGTGTTACACTCAATAAGTAATTTGGGCGCTGTTTGACAGTTAAATTGTTTGAATGTCAGTTTAATTTCTTTTGAAATGACAACATTGGTAATTTGTTATTCTTATAAACAAGTGTGCTAACCCTAATTACTCTATTGACAAACAATGGCAAATAGTGTAGACCCAGATCAAATGGCCCCTTCAGGGGCCATTTGATCTGGGTCTACACTATTTGCTACTATGTCAATCTGACTAAACGTTATCAAAATAGTTACAAATTGATTTAACTTGAGAGGGGAGATTTGGTGTCTGAATACATAAGGTAATTAGGGTATGTCTTACTGTCAGGAAATGAAGTCTGGTAGAATAATCTTAGAAAGAAATGTTAGCATAGGCTTAAACTGTCTGTCCATAACTGATGTTAGCATAGGCTTAAATTGTCTGTCCATAATTGTCAGTGTCATCCTTATTGGACAATGTCCAAGACAGTAAAAGATATAATTTGAAATTGAAAGGACTCCATAGGTAGTGGTAAATCAGACCATATCTATAACTCTTTGATTGCTGAATTATACCTTGTGAACTATATCTTGTCAGAGATTACAGTTCCACTTTATCTGAGAGTGAGAAATACTCTAGTTATAATTCTAAATACTCAAGACAGACAAACTCGGCAAAATAGTCTAGACCTAGATTAAACTGCTCTTGAAGGAACAGTTTGTTCTTGGTCTTCGTTATTTGCTTCTATGTCTGTCATGTTTAAAGATATTAAAATGGTATTGGTTTAAATCATTCAGCTGTACCTACTGGTAGCGAGGGGAGATTGGGTGTCCCAATATACTTAGGGTAAGCTGATTATAGCTCTACTCTTAACCTATTTAGGCGTCCCTAATAATAGACATAGGCAAACAGTGTAGACCAAGATTAGAGGGCATCTGGGTCTGCATTATTTGCTTCCCAATTTTTAAGCCCCCCAACGGCGGGCATATAGTAATCATGATGACCGTTTTATTTGGAGTAATTTGTCATCTTTTAACGATCCAAACTGTTTGACACTGTTACTGAAAATAAAAAAGAAAAAATTGAAGCAGATGTTAATTATTTGTCGAGGACAATTACTTAACCCTTTACTCCATGAATATTCATATAAGTAATATTGTATGTAAATGAAATTTTGTCCCTGGTAAAAATCGTAGAATCAGATCTAAATAAATCCATACAAAAAATGGAGTATATCAGCATCAGACGTCTCCTACAGGAGCGGTCTGATCTGGGTCTACTTAGTTTGCTAAAGCCTTAAAAGGCATAACTATGGTGTAAAGGGTTAACTTGCATAGAGTTAAACTGAAAGTTGTTATTGATATGAAATTAGCCTTGCAGAAGAGCAATTAGACACATAAGTTGTGTCACTTGATATATAAGTGAAATAATTACCATAAAAATTCAGTCAGATAAACTTTGCAAATAGTGTAGACCCAGATCAAACTGCTCCCTCAGTATCAGTTTGATCTGGGTCTTCACTATTTGCTTACCCCGATTAGTTTTGTTATCAAAACAATGCAGAATTTACTTATTGAACTATACAAACCGGTAGCGAGGGAAGGTTGGGTGTCATAAAATTTAGCGTAGAAATACGGTATGATTGTTTGCTTGATATCACATGGAAGAGACATTGATTTCAACAAACAATTTTAACAGAAATGGCTTTTTTAAACACTATTGCATTAAGATGCAACTGGAAGCAATGTTATGCAAAAAGGACCTTTTGATTAAAAGCATTGAAGACAAAATTGTGATTGTTAAAACACAGTGAAAAGAAAGTGATTTACAGGTTGTGATTTCTTTGCAATTGAAAACTGTTGATTGCTCTGGTTCCGACAAATCAGTGCTTTTAGAATGTTGACTTAAAGCTTACTTTGGCTGTAAAAACACAACTGTATATTTATTGTGTAGATCGAAATGCTCAAACCTTGGACCTGGAAAAAATTGAAATATTGTGACTTGGGAATGAAAAGAATTTCGAAACACATTTGACTAACATCAAGTATATTTGAAGTTTCGGTTTTAGCTACTTAGTGTAGTGAACTGAAGGATTGAAATAGTTTGCCGTATTAAACTACATTTTAAACTAAAGATCGTAGACTGATCAGAGATCAATGATTGATCCATAGATACTAATAATCTGATTAGGTAACACGTGTAATGGTGCGCCAACACAAAAGAGGACGTTTGATTATAAATGTATTTGATCTGTAGGTATATCACTTGATAACATACACAGGATTGAATGAACTTGATCATGAAAATTTGATATTGTCTTGTTAAATGAGAACCTTTGACAGTAATTCAAATTCAGATAATAGTGCAAGCAGGAACATATTAAGGTCAAAGTTGACAAGTAGTATTAGTGATATGGTAAAAATACTGCCACTAACCTTAATAGGTCACAGTGTCATATACCAAAGTAGTACAGATTTGGTACTTAAAAGTATTAAGGTGGCAAGATTTCAATTAATTGAAAGCAGGACTCCCAATTCCCCAGCTGAAAGTTAAGATTAATGCCGGAAAAAGTGCAAAAAAATTACCCAAGCAGCTTGATGGCAGTCCATGCGGAAATACAGGCATTTTGAATGAAGTGATTTGAAATTCAAGTGTGAAATAATCTTAAATGTGGAAAGAAAGTTGGACCTGTAAATAAGTTCTGCAATAAGCAAGATAAGCATTGATCCTTGTGTCTCTAGCATGAATGGAAAAGTTACATTGATCAAACATTGAAACAGAGAGTCGTCAGTTGTTGCTATTTAACTTTCATTTGATACGTAAATGAGATAAAGAAAGTAAATACTGAAGTTGACTGTGTCTACATTCTCCAGTGGATGTGAGGTACTTTGGGACAAAGGCATATATGGCATATGACTATATATGGAGACTGGTCTTGTATAGATTTTACTGATAGTACTCTAAATGGAATTGAAATAGTTTAGTTTGTAGTGCTGTATAGAAATCATTTGATACATGAAATTCTCTCATATGTACTTTGTATATAAATGTTACAGACTACATAAGAAGTGTTGAAAAGTTGAAAAATCTTGAAATAATGAAGTTTTAATTACAGATTTGCATAGCTAAGGACAAGCAAAAAAAAGTGATGAAATAGACTGGAGACATTATGTTTTATAAGGTCTCAGTATAAACATAATAAAGAGTTTTGTACTAAATTCATAATAGTAATTGTCTTTGGATTATTTTTCTACAATGAGTGTTCGGGAAGGCAAGGGAACACCACTGCTGTCTCCCATCTCACCGTTGAACAGGTCTCAGGACAATGAACAGTCAGGATCAAATCAACAGAAACATCACTCGACACTTAGAACACCTGAACTGAATGATTCCGGTGTGACTAGTAAAACACCGCAACAAGACAGGTCTAAGGACATAGATTATACTCTAACAGAAGCCTACGAATCATCTGTTAGAAGTCAGGACTCACCAACTTACACTGATCAATGGGAGGACTATTATTCATCACCGAGGAAATCAGAGATTGGTCAAATATCTCACAGATCACGGGAGAGTGGGCGTCTATCTCCGCAGTTAGAATCATCATCAGTAGAGATTGGTACCCAGCCCCTGACTATCCCTAGGTTTAATGAACCATTAAAACTACGCAAAGGGAGACAATTTGTAGATTATGAGACACAAGCACCAACTGTTGTTTACGTTCCTCATAGAAGCTTTGCCCATGGCAGATGGACAAATGTCACAGTTGAAAGAAAAAATGATGGCAAGTTTGTAGTCATAGAACAGAGACCAATATATACTCAATTTACTGCAAATTCTCAAAATGCAAAAAATGTGTACGGAAAAGACGTCTTTGGCCCAGAGAAGCCATGGACAAAGAGGAAGGCACCATGGAGTTGGTCAACAAAGGGCAACTATATCGAGCGACAAACGAACAGAGATTTCTACGGGCCTTACCTACCACCCATGAAACCAAGATATGACTCTGTGGAAGCACGAATAGGCTCTTTAGATAATTACAATCACACTCCAGGGGGAGGCGCACACAAGGTTCCATCATTCAAATTAAAATGGGACGCAAAAGCTAAAATAAATTCCCTGCCACCAACAGCTAGAGACAATGTTTCGTCACTGAATGATCTGAGACTTCCAAGTATTTCACCAAGGTATGGGGCAAGTGGGGACTCTGGATCATTCACTTCCATACACTATACACCTGGTGGAAATGTAATCCTTCGGAGACAAAGGTACGATGTCAGATCCACAGTCGGTTCACTCGACAATATCAGTCACACACCTTCAGGTGGAGATGTGTCAATTCCTAGGAATTCTTTGAAATGGAAAAAGCAGGCAAAGATTGGGTCACTGGACAATGTCACCCACTTGCCTAAATCAAGCAACGTTCAAATTTTCAGTGAAAAGCTCAACTGGGACACAGAGCCGAAAATTGATACCTTCGAAAATGTAGATCATAAGCCCAAAAAGGGAAGATTTCGTGTGCCAAATTTCCATCAGGAATGGGGAAAGTCAGTTACTCCAAGGGTTAATTCGATGGCAAATGTGAACCATCGACCCCGAGGTGGGAATGTACAGATTATTGACCAGAAGTTGAAATGGAAGGCAAAACCAAAAATTGAATCTCGCTGGAAAATGAACTATGATTATCGGAATCTGTTTGAGAGTGAAGAAGATGATTATAATCCTGACAATTTTAGTAATGCTGGGTCGGTTCCCTACACAGTGTGAACAGTTCTAACTTTGCATGCTATGTAACATAAAACTCCTCTAAACCAGACAAAGAAATTAGTCTCAATAACAGTCTTAGAGACAGGGAGCAGCTTAATGCAGCATGAACAAAAATGTAGAAAGCTCCTTTGGGAGCCTTTTTACTCATTTGCAAACAGAGAAGGCCCATAGGAGTCATCTGATCAGGGTCTGCTCTGTTTGCTCCTGACATAATATTGATCTGATTCTATAGTTTTTGTTAAAGCAAAGTCTTCCCTTGAAAAGTTTATATATGTATACTGAAAATTGAGCTGATAAATATTCATGCTGTCATTATTTCTTCCAAGAATACTGAACAGGGAAATAAAATTCTGGTATAGAGGGGATTTACTGTACAGTATAACCTGCCCTATGTGGCTATTCATTTATTGAACATGGGGGTGTTAAAAAGCAGATGGTTGCTTAATGCAGGACAAAGGTAATGCAGAATTATTTTGACCAGCATTAAGCTACCATTTGCCTTACAGACCCTTAATTAGACTTATTTTTGATGAAACTATCATCCAATGTTATCGTTTGCTACATTTCTCAAGGTCATATTTTCTTCTGTTTCTCTCTAATGTTTCAGGTATCAAACAGTTTGGATCCTGATGAGAGCACAAGTTTCTTTGCACATCATCAAGGTCCAGCTGTCTGACACTCTCGCTATAGTTAAGAAGAGAAAGAAAAAAAATCATAAAATTTATTGAAATTGATGATAATCTTTATCAGATTAAAATTAACTTCGGATTCAAAGAGTGTGATGAATCAGAGCTGTTACACATTAACCCTTTCCTCCATAAATACGCCTGTCTACACCTCTGTAATAGTCACTTCTTGAAACCATTGTGATAAATAGAGCATTTGCTCCTATGGAGCAAATGCTCTATTTATCACAATGGTTTCAATACTACACAATTCTAACATTTTCCCTTTCTCTAGTAAATGCTCCTTTTTGGGTAGATTCATTTAAAGAGGTTGGGTATAAAAATAGCCTATGGAGGAATGGGATAAGGGTGTTTTGAAAATATGTGCGCAATATTTTCTATATTTCTCTGCCAAACCAAAATTGATTGGTACTCATTAGAAATAGAGGTACTCATTAGAAATGCCCCTCAGAGATAAATGTAATGAGATATAGCAGATATTTATAAAACAGTGTTCACTTCATCTGGAGTTTTGTACAGTCTTGTAACTGTGTTTTGTAGAGGCTTTTCATTTTGACAGAGTGCACTTTGATTATCTCTTTATCCGATAAATGTATTAACCCTTTCCTTTATAGGCTATTTTTAGACACAACCTCTTTGAATCAATCTACCGAAAAGGAGGATTTACTAAAGAAAAGGAAAAGTTAAGAATTGTGTAGTTTTAAAACCATTGTAATAAATAGAGCATTTGCTCCTATAGGAGCAAATGCTCTATTTATCACAATGGTTTCATAAAGTGACTTTTACAGAGGCATAGAAAGGCGTATTTATGGAGGAAAGGGTTAATTTTGCTAGAGGATTTTGAGTCACAAACAGTGCAGACCCTGATCAGAGGGCTCTTAGGATCTGGATCATCACTGTTTGCAAAGGTGTTAAAGATATGTATATGTATTCATATGCCATTATAAAAATTATTATTTCTAATTGATATACATGATGTCAGTATTTCTTACTTTAATATACATGAGGTAATTGGTTAACCCGTTACCTGCTCAATATTCATGTAAGAAATAATGACATCACGAATATTTATTAGCTAAAATGTTATAATTTAAAAAAAATTGGGAACTGTTTTGCTTTGACTAGAATTGTAAAATCATATGTATATCATGTCATAAGCAAACAGAGCAGACCCAGATCAGACGGCTCCTTCATGAGCCATCTGATCTGGGTCTACTCTGTTTGCAAAAGGTGTATCGATTGATGAAGTAAAGAATTAAACTAGACTAACAGAGTAGCATATAGTGTAAACACTGAACAATATGCCTAAGTTTGTATGTCTGAATACTTAGGGTAATTAGCATATACATTACAACCTTATTTAGCTAAATTAGCATATGTGCATTCAACCTCATTTAGCCATTGTCTTGCCATATTTATTTCTTGTTAGTTGCACAAAGGATGACTTGTGCAGTTTAACCCTTTCCTCCATAGGCTATTTTTAGACCCAACCTCTTTGAATGAATCGACCGAAAAGGAACTTTAACTAGAGAAAAGGACACTTTTAGAATTGTGTAGTTTTGAAACCATTGTGATAAATAGAGCACAATGGTTTCAAGAAGTTACTATTACAGAGGCATATTTATGGAGGAAAGGGTTAACCCTTACCCTGTTGGAAAAAAACTTTGATGTGCAGCAAATTTCACTTACTTTTGATATGTTCAAGCTTAACTACTGACAGAGTGTCAAACAGCTTGGATCTTGATGAGACGCCGAGTCACTCTTCATCTATGCTGCATCATGCATGGCTGTAACTGCAAATGACTGTCAGGTCATGACCTGATTAAAATGCAAAAAGTGACTCCATGAGATCTTTTATGAATATTTTCCATAATCCAAACATTCATCTAAGTATCATTATCAGTCTATAACCCTTTACTCCATGAATATTTATGTGAGAAATAATTTTTGACCACACCTGAAACTGTAGAATCATGTCTATATTATATCATAAGCAAAGAGAGCAGACCCTGATCAGACGGCTCCTAAAGGAGCCGTCTGATCTGGGTCTACTCTCTTTGCAGAGGTATAGTAAGGTGTATTGATGGAGTAAATGGTTATAAAGATGTCAGCTTAATACTGTGATGACGGCAGCCTAATACAGGATGAAAGTCATATAGATTGGCAGGCTAGAAGCTTTTTTCATGACTTCGCACTGCATTAAGCAGCCATCCTCTCTAAAAAAGACTCATTGCTTGCTTACTTAAAGTTTAGATAAGCGAGGTTTACTGTACATACGAAATTGGTGATTAAATTTGGGAATGCTTTGAAGTTTGTAGAAGTTTGTTTTCCCTTCCCTGAATAAAAATTACTGGCCACCCTTACCTAACAGCCACCACATAAATATGGTACTTTCAATTTTCCTTTACCTGATACAGGTTCTTTTTGATCAGAAGACTCCTATCTGTTTGCAAATGTGTATATATATTTATATGAAGGAAAAGGTTAACCTAATACAGAGCCTTTTCATGCCTTTGCAAACTTACTAGACCTGGATCAGATGGCTCGTATACAGTAAAACCTCTCTATAATGGCCACTAAATTGTGTTAAACAGTTGGTATTTAGGGCAGGTGGCTGCTTAAAGCAAGGTGAAAGTAAAACAAAACGCTCCTATAGGAGCGTTCTGTTTTATTTTCACCTTGCTTTAAGCAGCCACCTGCCTTTTACACAAAATACTTGATGTAATTTAGTGGCCATTATAGAGAGGTTTTACAGAAGGCTGATCTGATCAGGGTCTACTCTGTTTGCTTAATGAATTATTTTGGTGATTCTTAAGTTTCTGCCATGATAAACAAAAAACAACCTTGCCGTTATAAAAAAAAATCAGCTTTTAAATATCGTTCGTTATTACATGAATATTGAACAGGTGAAGGTTTAATGGTTCTATTGCATTCATTATGAAAGGACCAGATTTGTGAGAGATTTGTATGACACAGCATGCAGGTCTTGATCAGGGGGATCCTCCACATGCCTGCAGTAAGCTTGTTTTCTGCATACAGTAAACCCCTCTAAACCAGAATTCTAGTATAGAAGAATTTAACCCTTTATTTCATGAATACGCCTTTCTACCCTGTATTTTATGAATATTCCTTTCTACACCTTTGCAAACAGAGTAGGCCCAGATCAGACAGCTGCTATGGGAGCTGTCTGATCAGGGTCTGCTCTGTTTGCTTATGATATAATATAGATATGGTTCTTTAATTCTGATATGGCCAAACATTCCTTTGTCAATGTACTATAGCTCGAACAATTTGACCTGGACCCTCACCTATATGCAGAATACATAATGAGATAGATGATGCTGTATAAATAAAATTCCGCCGGTAAATCGTGAAGTCTATTCTCGCTGAAATTACGACAGAGCGATAACCCGTGCAAATCTAAACCATACAATAGCGAGTGTGTCCATGCTTAGTGGCTTACAGGGACACATGCCCAGGATAAACCCGTGCAATGCCGATGATAAAAATAGAAACGTTATGAAATTTTATTTATGCAAATAAAGTAGGTCAGGGTCCAGGTCATATTGATCGAGCTATACTATAGCAACTAATCTAATTAATATTCATGATATCATTATTTCTTGCATGAATATTCATGGAGTAAAGGGTTAAATACGTTTAGGCAGGTGGCTGCTTAATGCAGGGTGAAAGTCACCTGTCTCCATGCAAGACTGATATTTATACCATTTAACGTCCACTTTAGAGGGTTTTCCTGTACATGTAGTTTCAATATTGTTACATGTTTGCATTTCGTTCAGGAGGGATTTCTTGGCTCCTGGTGTTGTCATGTATATTTAGTTTGTAATGTTAAATTACAGTATCATATTTGAACAGTCTTAGTTTTATATCCAAGTCACTTCAGTGTAGTATGGAAACAAAAAGTAATTAATCTTGACACCTTCTGCCGATAGGCAGCAATAAGAAAAAAAACCCTGATTGGTCCAATATTTTGGTTGAACTGGAAGTTTAAGGTCATTGGGTATTCACCCTTTGAATGGGAGAAACAAGTGTAATGTTATTTGTAAACAGTGTAGTGCCAGATCAGAGGGCTCCTAGAGAAGTCTGATCAAGGTCTGCATTCTCATTCAAAATATAGTTACTACTTCATACAGAACATACTGTGTAGTTAACCTTTTCCCTTTCAGTATTTATATAAGAAATAATGACATAATGAATATTTGTTAGCTTAATTTTGATAATGTAAATTTTTCAAGGGAATTTTTCGCTTTGATAAAAACTGTAGAATAGGAGCCATCAGATCTGGGTCTACTCTGTTTGCAAATGCATGAAAAGGCGTTTATATGAAGGAATGGTTAAACACTGATATACCATTTCATTTTGAAAATTCAACATTCAAAGGGTTTAGAAGTACAGTAAAACCTCTCTGAACCGGAATTCTACGTAGTAGAGAAGAATTTAGATACTTTTAGGCAGGTGGCTGCTTCATGCAGGGTGAAAGTCATGCAGAAAGCTCCCCTAGCAGCTTTCTACATGACTTTCACCCTGCATGAAGCTGCCACCTGTCTCCAAGACCGATATTTATACCAAATTTAATGTCCGGTTTAGAGGGGTTTTACTGTACATGTGCAAAGAAATGAAGAAGAAAATCCGGTTTTAAAGATTTACCTGTTCTATGTTTATCCCAAATTTCAATACCTACTAGATATTCATGAACAAAATAGTTATAGTAAAGTATGGAAGGTTGAAAACTGTAGCCATTTTAGAAAGTAATGAAACAGATCCATCAAATTCAGTTAGCAAACAGAGCAGACTCTGATCAGGAGCCATCTGATCTGGGTCTACTCTGTTTGTAAATGCGTGAAAACACGTTCACATGAGATAAAGGGTTAAACCTTTACCTATTCGATACCCATGTACGAAATAAGGGTGATTAATATCTATTACCTGAAGTTTTATAATTGAGTATAAATACATGCTTTTTTGGCTTTGGCAGAAACTACAGTCAGATTAATATAATATACTTTCATAAGCAATCAGAGCAGACAGTTCCTAAAGGAGGTATCTTATCTGGGTCTACTCTGTTTGCAAAGGTGAGACAGGGCATTTATATGAGGGAAAGTATTAAAATAAATCTGTATTAGAAAGGGTAACAATTAATCTAGATGGATGTATGGTATCAGGTTTGTTACAGTTATGTCCCTTGAAGCTTACATTCATATCTTTTAACTCTGTTCCCTGCTCTATATTTTTCCAAATTTCAATTCCTACTGAATAATTCATGGATGTAGAAGTTTAGTTATAATGAAATATGGAAGGTGGAACATTGTAGCCATTTTAGAAACTAAAGAAACAGATCTATCAAATTCCATTAGCAAACAGAAAGAACCCTGATCAAACGACTCTTATAGGAGCCGTCTTATCTGGGTCTTCTCTGTTCGCAAATGCGTGAAAAGGCATTTATATGAAAAAAAGGGTTAAGTCTTATCAGACTGGAAAAATAATGTCTCCTCAAACTCGGTTCTCCATAGATTTGCCATTTAATGCCTTTACAAACAGAGTAGACCCAGATCAGACAACTCCTATAGGAGCCATCTGCCTTACTTTTGACCTGCATTAACATACCACCTGGCTTCAAGACCCCTAAATAGAATTTAAGAATTAGAATTTTAATGGTTGCTAAACCCTTTCCCTAATACAACTGTTTTTTCATGCATTTGAAAATGGTGTAGATCCAGATCAGGTAGGTCCTGTAGGAACAGTTTAATCCGGGTCTGCTCTGTTTGCTTATGAAGTCGTAATAGATCTGACTCTACAGTTGCTTTCATTACCAAATATTCTTGTGTACATGTGCAATTCCAAAAATGAATCTAATTAAACCTTTACTCCATGAATATTCATGTAAGAAATAATGGCATCATGAATTTTATAGTGATTATCCCAGCTTACAATGTGTTTTAACCCTTTCACTGCAAATGTCGCATAAATGCACGAAGACAAAAAATAGTGCAGTCCCAGATCAGACACCGCCTTGAAATTTCAAGGCGGCGTCTGATTAGGGACTTCACTTTTTGTCTCAAACTCTGTTTTTATATCTGTGCTTTATTCCTTTTTTATTTGCATTCATTTATCTCATTTCCTTATTTTACCCAATTATTTAACAAAATTGGTTTGCAGATGACAATTAGAAATATGGCGCCGAAAGGGTTAAGACTGACTAAAAATTACATAAATCATTTGTTTATATGCTGAATCACAGGGGCATTTTTCAATATACCGTGTAAACTCAAATTGACAATCTTCATAATTATTACATTATTCCTACACATATCGTTACAACAGACAAAGCATGCACAAAATTTCAGTGATTCATAATATTCCAATATCATTTCGTGTACATAATTATCTTCAGGCAAGCTTGCTGAATTTGAAATCATCTCAAGGCTTATAATTAAGATTTCCTTAGTGTAGGCCAGAGAGAAATTTTAACCCTGTCCCTGTTCTGTGTTTATTCCAAATTTCAGTACCTACTGAATATTCATTGACAAAATAGTTATAATGAAATATGGAAGGTGGAACATTGTAACCATTTTAGAAACTAAAGGAAAAGATCTACCAAATTCAACTAGCAAACAGAGCAGACCCTAATCAGCGGCTCCTAGGAGCCATCTGATCTGGGTCTTCTCTGTTCGCAAATGCGTGAAAACACGTTTATATGAGGGAAAGGGTTAAGTATTAATTTTTCCAAGTGGAAAGGACAGAATATTAAGAGGATTTGAATAACTCCTGAGGCTCTCTGATCTAGGTCTTCCCTATTTGCATATGCCATTTAATCGGTTTCTGGCATTCAAAGGGATTGATCAAACCTGTACTCCATAAACATGCCTTTCTATACCTTTGCATTTTTTTTTACAGAGTAGACCCAGATAAAACAGCTCCTGTAGGAAGTGTCTGATCAGGGTCTGCTCTGTTTGCTTATGAAATAATATAGATATGACTCTCCACAGTTTCTGCCCTGGCGAAAATTTTCTGTGTTCATGTACCATTATACAGAATCGAGTATAATCAATATTCATGCAGTGGTTATTTCTTTCATGAATATTATTGGAGTAACGGATTAAAAGGACATTAGAATATATAGTAAAACCCTGCTAATGCGACCAGTCGAAAGAGGTATAATTCTGAGTGCTAGATGCAGGTGATAGCTTAATGCAGGACAAATTAAGCAGGACAAAAGTAATGAAGAAAGCTCCTAGAGGAGCTTTCTGCATTACTTTTGTCCTGCATTAAGCAACCACCTGCTTATAAAGACACTCATGTTTATTCATTAAGTGATCGCATTAGAGGGGTTCTGCTGTATAAAAAAGATCACCATTACAGGCTGTCTATCAGCAGTTCAAATGTTTTACCTAGGTGGTACCATAGTGACAATGTTTATACTTAACCCTTAAAATGTTATGGACCAATTTATGATTACATAAATTTGTTCAAACATCTTGGATCTAAATGAGGCATCAAATAATTTTGAATCCAGTTTCATCCAAATTGTATGAATTTCCGTTTGTATGTTTTACAGAAAATTTTGAAATTCAAAACTCTGAAAATGAGGGCAGATAACAGTTTGCTTGGCTAGCTCAAGGTTTAAGATCAAGCAGTAAGGTTGTCATGTGAGGGTTTCTTTGAAAGGCTCACCGGAAAGTTTACGGTTGGTTTCTCTTTAATTACGGTTGGTTTCTCTTCAATTAACTAATAATGCAGTAGGACATGCCAAATCGAGGGCTTCACGTAAAAGTATTCAAACAATATTCTATTAGGCGAATTAGTGACTGGTACAAACAGTCTTGATCCTGATCAGATACTGAGCAAAATGTCTTATAAGAATACAAACTGTTTGACAATCTTATGTTGTTGCTTGTTTTGTTTTTTATGCCCCCATTGACGATAGTCGGGGGGGGCATATTGTTTTTGCCCTGTCTGTCTGTCTGTTTGTCCGTTTGTCTGTTTGTCTGTTTGTTTGTCAGCAACTTTAACATTGGTCATAACTTTTGAGCCAGTATAGATAGAGACTTGATATTTGGCATACATATGTATCTCATAAAGCCACACATTTTGAGGGGTGCTGTGTCAAGGTCAAGGTCATCCTTCAAGGTCAGAGGTCAAATATATGGGTCAAATCGCCAACTTTAACATTGGCCATAACTTTTGGACCAGTAGAGATAGAGACTTGATATTTGGCATGCTTGTGTATCTCATGAGGCTGCACATTTTGAGGGGTGACATGTCAAGGTCAAGGTTATCCTTCAAGGTCAGAGGTCAAATATATGAGGGGGCATAGTGTTTCACAAACACATCTTGTTTAGAAATCTACTTTGACATTTACCCATTACCTGATCGTTTGCAAATTAAATCCTGTAGGAGTTGTCTGATCAGGGCCTGCTCTGTTTGCTTATGAAATTATATAGGTATTTTAATACTGTTTGTGCCATGGCCAAAAAATCCCATGCTTTCGTGCTACTCGAAAACTTAAATTGATAAATATTCATGATGTCATGATTTCTCACATGAATATTCATCAGATAGAAGGTTTGAAACTTTGAACAAGTAGTTTCAGTACTTTTGAACTAAATTATCGACATGTCATCTAAATATTTTTAGCCAGGGCATAAAAAGCTAGGCTTTGGCGGCATATAGTGATCGCACCGTGCGTTGTGTGTGTGGGTGGGTGTGTGTGTGTGGGGGTGGGTGGGTGTGTGGGTGTGTGTACCTTTTGTCCGGAGTATATTTCCTTTGTCACATCAGCTACAGATACCAAATTTGGTGTGTGAGTTCATCTTGGGATGGGGGGAGTGTCGCGTACCATTTTCATGTCACTGTGACCTTGACCTTGACCTTTGACCTTGATTTTACAAAAAGCTTGTCCGGAGCATATCTCCTTTACCTTACCAGCTACAGATTCCAAATTTGGTGTGTGAGTTCATCTTGGGATGGCGGAGTGTCGCGTACCGTTTCCAGGTCACTGTGACCTTGACCTTGACCTTTGACCTCGATTTTAAAAAAAGCTTATACCTTACCAGCTACAAAAAGCTTGTCCGGAGTATATCTCCTATACCTTACCAGCTAAGGATTCCAAATTTGGTGTGTGAGTTCATCTTGGGATGGAGGAGTGTCGCGTACCATTTTCAGATCACTGTGACCTTGACCATGACCTTTGACCGATTTTACAAAAAGCTTGTCCGGAGCATATCTCCTTTACCTTACCAGCTACAGATTCCAAATTTGGTGTGTGAGTTCATCTTGGGATGGCGGAGTGTCGCGTACCATTTCCAGGTCACTGTGACCTTGACCTTGACCTTTGACCTCAATTTTAAAAAAAGCTTATACCTTACCAGCTACAAAAAGCTTGTCCGGAGTATATCTCCTATTCCTTACCAGCTAAGGATTCCAAATTTGGTGTGTGAGTTCATCTTGGGATGGAGGAGTGTCGCGTACCATTTTCAGATCACTGTGACCTTGACCATGACCTTTGACCGATTTTACAAAAAGCTTGTCCGGAGCATATCTCCTTTACCTTACCAGCTACAGATTCCAAATTTGGTGTGTGAGTTCATCTAGGGATGGCGGAGTGTTGTGTACCATTTCCAGGTCACTGTGACCTTGACCTTGACCTTTGACCTCAATTTTAAAAAAAGATTATACCTTACCAGCTACAAAAAGCTTGTCCGGAGTATATCAACTATACCTTACCAGCTAAGGATTCCAAATTTGGTGTGTGAGTTCATATTGGGATGGAGGAGTGTCGCGTACCATTTTCAGATCACTGTGACCTTGACCTTGACCTTCGACCTCGATTTTACAAAAAGCTTGTCCAGAGCATATCTCCTATACCTTACCAGATACGGATTCCAAATTTGGTGTGTGATATCACCTTGAGATGGCAGAGTGTCGCGTACCATTTTCAGGTCACTGTGACCTTGACCTTGACCTTTGACCTCGATTTTACAAAAAGCTTGTCTGGAGCATATCTCCTATACCTTACCAGCTACGGATCCAAAATTTGGTATGTGAGTTCATCTTGGGATGACGGAGTGTCGCGTATCATTTTCAGGTCACTGTGACCTTGACCTTTGACCTCGATTTTACAAAAAGCTTATACCTTACCAGCTGCAAAAAGCTTGTCTGGAGTATATCTCCTATACTTTACCAGCTACGGATTCCAAATTTGGTGTGTGAGTTCATCTTGGGATGGAGGAATGTCGCGTACCATTTTCAGGTCACTGTGACCTTGACCTTGACCTTTGAACTCGATTTTACAAAAAAGGTTGTCCAGAGAATATCTCCTATACCTTACCAGTTACGGATTCCAAATTTGGTGTGTGAGTTTATCTTGGGATTGCGGTGTGTCGCGTACCATTTTCAGGTCACTGTGACCTTGACCTTTGACCTAAATTTTACACAAAGCTTGTCCGGAGCATTTCTCCTATACCTTACCAGCTACGGATTCCAAATTTGGTTTGTGAGTTCATCTTGGGATGGCGGAGAGTCGTGTACCATTTTCATATCACTGACCTTGACCTTGACCTTTGACTTCAATTTTACAGTCCGGAGCATATCTCCTATACCTTACCAGATACAAAAAGCTTGTCCAGAGCATATCTCCTATACCTTAAACGTTGACAATCAACCCAGGGTCCTTTTTAACGTTGAGAATGACTTAGGGTCCTTTTTAACTAAGTTTTGACCCTTGGCTCTTTTCTTAGCTATCATAATCGTCAAAGGTTCTGTTTCTAATGTTAAGAACTGACTCCTGTGTCATTTTTAACAGCATCAAAATTTCATGTTACACCTCCATTACATTGTATTGTTTTTCCGCCAAAATGCATTTCGGTGTCAAACACTTTGGGGGCATTTGTCACCCGTGACGACTCTCTTGTTATACTTAAAAATTAAGCCTGCTAAAACCTGTTACAAATAAACTTGCATCCGATTTGTACAAGTTTTTAAGAAACTTTTTTACCGTTATCAAATACCTTGGATCTGCTATAACTCAGTGCCTGATCTTGATCCACACAGTTTGCAAATGCATATAAGGTTGGACATAGCATGAGAAGGGATAAATGTACTTGATAAAAGTCAATATTCTTTTTAACCCTTTTTCTGTTCAATATTCATGTAAGAAGTAATGACGTCATGGGTATTTATTAGCTGAATTTT
The DNA here is from genome assembly GCA_963576725.1 of Azorinus chamasolen. Taxonomy (NCBI): domain Eukaryota; kingdom Metazoa; phylum Mollusca; class Bivalvia; order Cardiida; family Solecurtidae; genus Azorinus; species Azorinus chamasolen. Next base: position 32,432,959 of record OY755248.1, on the reverse strand, counting down.
TATAATGTAAATATTTGCTTTAATCTATATCTATGTCATACACTGTAAGTAAACAGAGCGGATCCGGATCAGACAGCTCCTACAGGAGCCGTCTGATCTGGATCTACTCTGGAAAGGGGTAATACATTATGGCAGGTTAGAATGACTTGATTGAAATCAGATAGTTTGACTACAATAATGTTCCATTTCATTAGTGTTTTAGTCTTATCAGGCTTGTTTCAATGACTGAAATATTTGTTTTCATTGAATAATGTTTGAATGATTGAAAGAATTTTTTTGCATGGAGTATTTTTAAATGTAGTGAAATTGATCCTGAATATAGGTGCTTTAACCCTTGACTCTGTAGATATGACCTTTAACCCTTTCCTCCATAGGCTATTTTTAGACCCAACCTCTTTGAATGAATCTACCCAAAAGGAACATTTACTAGAGAAAAGTGAAATTTTAGAATTTTGTAGTTTGAAACCATTGTGATAAATAGAGCATTTGCTCCTATAGGAGCAAATGCTCTATTTATCACAATGGTTTCATTTAGTGACTTTACAGAGGTGTAAAAAGGCATATTTATGGAGGAAAGGTTTAATACTTTTGAAAACAGAGTAGATAAAAATCAGAGGGTTCCTATAGTACTAAACCGTCTGATCAGAGTCTGCTTTGATTGCTTATGGAATATATAGAGATCTGGTTCTACAGTTAATGCTGGTTAACCCATTCTCTCATATAAATGCATTTTCATGCATATGCAAACAGAGTAGACCAAGATCAGATATCTCCTATAGAAGCTGTCTAAGCAGGGTCTGCTCTGTTAATTCCCTTTTGACATGATATAGATCTGATTCTACAGTTTTTGTCAAAGTAAAAAATGTCCTTGAAAAGTTTACATTATAAAACTGCAGTTAATAAATATTCATGATGTCATAATTTCTAATGTGAATAGGGTTAGGCAATATGGTGCTTATTTTAAAAAGGCTGGTTGCTAGTAGTTCTCTACTATTTTAACCATTTACTCCATGAATAGTCATGTAAGAAATAATGACATCATGAATATTAAATGAGATTAATTGTTATAATAGCACATGTGCACCTAAATTGTTAGACATGGCAGAAACATTTTGTAGAATCATATCTATATTAAGTCATTTATAACAAACAGAGCAGACCCTGATTGGACTGCTCCTAAAGAAGCCATCTGATCGGGATCAATTCTGTTTGCAAAGGGCGTAGAGAGGCCTATTTATGGAGTAAAGGGTCTGATATCTGAGAAAGATTTGAACAGGACATTACAAAGGATATCTCACTGTTTGACTGTCTACCATGTTACTGACAGAAAAATTAAATATATTCATAATTAAGTTAACTCTTTCATTGATAATTCCACCATTTTACACCTTTTTACACCTCTACAGAGTAGACCCACATCAGACAGCTCTTGTAGGATTAAAGGCATATCTATGGAGCAAAGGACTTAGCATTCCCAATGTTCTTTTTCAAAATATTATCTTTTCTTCTAGTAACCTTTCCCTGTTCTATGTTTATTCCAAATTCCAATACCTACTGAACATTCATGGACAAAATAGATATAATGAAATAAGGAAGGTAGAACACTGTAGCCATATTAGATAGTAAAGAAACAGATCTTTGAAATTCCATTAGCAAACAGTGCAGACCCTGATCAGATGGCTCCTGTAGGAGCCATCTGATCTGGGTCTACTCTATTTGCAAATGTTTAAAAACACCTTGATATCAGGGAAAGGGTTAATTAGCTAATGGCATCATGAACAAGGGTACTTTAACATGGCAAAACCTGCAGAAATAAATCGGCAAATTACATAACAGACCCTGCAGATTTTTCCTACAGGGGTCTGCTCTATTTGCTATGGCATAAAACAGCATATCTATGGAGTAAACGGTTATTGCTATTTGTACACTACAGTTTACTATGTGATTTGTTGTTTTGTGAACAGTTTGGATCCAGATACGATGCTGAGTAACTCAACTTCACAACAGAGTCAAAATTGTTTAACATTCTGATGGCATTTTTGGAGAGGAACTAAGGAAGACATTAACTTTGAGAATTGCTTTAGATGACAATTTTTATAAACTACAGTTACTTAGCAAGCAAAAGGTTAACTCTTTGCAAGCTAAGTAAGTTTTTGTCTGCAACAATCATCATCTGTTTCAATTCTTAAAATAAAATTTCTCTTATTTCTTTGCACATAATTATATCGTCAGAAGGTCAAACAGTTTGGATCCTGATGAGATGCAACATTATGTGGTGTCTCATCTGATTCCAAACTGTTTGCATAGGTGATCAGGGTTTCGCCGCTTCTGTGCAAAGAGTTAATACTATTTGTATAGATATTTCGGTAGCCTGCTGGATAATATGCTTTTACTTTTGTTTGGATTTGTATGGGATATGTAAACAAGGGTTGAATATTCTTGTCATTTACGCAAATATCTTTATCTGCTTATCTCACAAACCCTCTTGGTTATATGTTAGAATCTTTGAATAAAGATGGAACCACAGGGTCTGGGGTTCAGGTCATTTTGAAGATAAGGACAAATACTGCAGAGGTACGGTATTCTCTCTTATAAACACACACACTCTAATGAATGCCCCCTTATTCCTAGAGAGAAACTATCCATGGATAAAACAACTAAATCCCTGTATACTTACCATTAAATAAAGAAATACAAGTTTTTCAAAATACAAGTGGTAGTAGCTTAATGCAGATTGAAACTAGAAGCAACCACAAGTATTCGGACAGACACAGATCAAGCAGCTCCTGAAGGCCCCATTTTGTGGGGGTCTGCACTATTTACTACCATGTCAGTCTAATTTATAGTTACCAAAATAATTAATGCAGCTTTACAAACACATTGGGGAAAGCAGATTGGATGTCTGAATACCTAGGTTGGTGAATTAGGGTCAGGCTTATGGCCCTTGAACAACATCAAAATCAACAATATCAGCCTTGTCTGCTCTCTAAGTTGAGCAGCAATTTCTATCCCACCATCACTAAACTTGGTGAAATTATTTTTTGGTAATAATACCTCGGCTGAGTCGACAAAAGCACTTCTGGATTATCGCCCTTGAATAACATAAGATTGACAAATTCAGCCTTTTTATTTCCCATCTGATGCATTACCACAGCTGACAGCCTTATATGGGAGCCTTTCTGACGTCGTCATTGATCTAGCTGTAACAATTACCAAATTATTGTTACATGCAAACGGGTTTGATCTGGATCAAACCATAAATATATATTTTACTTATCTAGATCCAAGCTGTTCGACATTTTGTCAAGTCTGACTCAGTATGAAGGGATTAAATTTGTTAAGAGGATATTGAATAACAAATAGGGCAAACCTCGATCAGAGGGCTCCTCTAGAAACCATCTGATCTGGGTCTACACTGTTTACAAATGTCAGTCCACTTGTTTCCTGCATTCAAATGGGTAATGGGATGAAGTATGAAATTTGAATCAGGGAACATGTTTTAACCGTTACTGTACGGGACCCGAGTCACCTATGTCCTTTGCAAACAGTGGAGACCCAGATGGGAGCCCTCTTATCAGGGTCTGCACTGTTCGTTATGTTACACTCTTCTTAAAAGAAGAACCCCTGAATATTCACCATAAGCTTGACCTGTTTGAATGTTAGAAAAGTCCATTTGAAAATTCAGGGTTGTAAGTGTTAAAAGTAAAATAATTTTCATGACTGGTAACACTTAACACACGAAGCACCACGTGAATGTCATTTGAAAACAGATTAGGTCCAGATCAGGTGTCAAATAACACGGCGTGTCATCAGGATCCAAGCTGTTGACACTCTCTCACCAGTTTCTTTAAAAAAATTAATGTATTGGCAGTGAAAATTGCTCAAGATCAGAGATTGAACTAATATACGTTTTACACTATGATATGGTTTAAACCATTCCCTCATATTGACGCCTCTGCAAAAGTCACTTTTTTAAACGATTGTGATAAATGAAGATTTGCTCTATAGGAGCAAATGCTCTTTTTATCACATTGGTTTCGGAACTACACAATTATAAAACAATTGGGGTTTTTTCTAGTAAATGCTCCTTTTCAGTAAATTTATTCAAAGAGATTAGGTCTTAAAATAGCCTATGAGGGAATAGGTTAAGGGGTAAACAGAAGATATCTAGAAACAAAAATCAATGATTGAACACTGGTAGGAACATAGATCTTTTGTCAGAGATAATAAACCCAAGTATGTACATGACCTGTCATTTTGTCCAATGTTGACGATAATGTGTATTCAACGATATGTATTGTATCAGTACGGCTATTGAGACCTAGTCATCGAAATAGTCTGATTTGAAGGGGTGATTGCCCATAAAAGCTGTTCATGAACTGTGCGAAAACTCAACACCTTTCCTTAGAGACAACATATTCTACATGTTGAGACTTTCGATTTCAATCACTTTGCATATTGTTTACATACTTGCCTATTGATTTGGGGAAACTGAATCACAATTTATCTGTATGATTCAAAACGTGTATTGTCTGTGTGTAGCTGTACTTACAGTTTGATTTTCATTTGATTGTTTATGACATTTCTATCTATATATGTTGGAATAAATCGGATACACTTCATGAACTGTGTATCATTCATCATTCTGATCATACTTGCATAATCCTAAGACCTGTAACTTGAACCAGTCAAGATACATATAAATTGATCAGCTATATTCATTAAGTCATCTTGCATATGCATATATGAAATGGAAAAAGTTTGGCATTCCCTGTTTAGAATTTAAATTGAAGTTGGATGATAGAAACTTATTAAAGAGGACCTGACACCCTCAAGAACTTGTATTACTTGAGCTCAGACCCGTGGAAATTTATTTCACAAATTCTTTTTTAAATTTTATTGCATTATATGAACTAGCGAATTGCGACAGCAGATTCATAGGGAGTACCTTAGACTTGTTCAGATTTATCAATAAGTTGTGAGTGGGATAGAATTTGCACCATAGATACAGGAGCCAATACTGTACTGCCGTAGGTTCACTGACTGAACACAGGTAGAGCCAGTGTTATATAGTGTGTTTATAGATAACTCTTAGAATTGGAATTTGGATTAACAGACTTTAAGTGGATTAATTTTTCACCGTTAAATAGGTCTTAAGAAGGTAGACTTTACAATATTTTCGCTTTTATGCAGATTGTTAATGGGTTGGTTGGTCAGTAGTCAACTTCAATAGGTAGTTTGTAAAAGACACAAGAAGAGAGAAAAAAACACGACGATTTATATTGAGCCACTTCTACAAAAACTTGTTTTATAAAATACTGGAGTTGAACTCTTTTGAAGTGCAGATAGATACTGGCTTATGTTTGCAGTGTAACTAGGTTTGTGACCAGTTTAAAAGATTTAAATGCCTTGGACAGGTATTATGACATTGTGTGTTAAATGCGTTGGTCAGACAATGATCTGTTGAATTACTTGTTGAAAGGCAGCAGTTTGAAATTCAATTTATTGGATTACAAACCTTTGTTCATTTTTGCCGTTGGAGCTGGTATTTGACAATTGCTAGTATACAAGTTATAAACCTGGATTATCTTTAGATAAAATGTTGAAAGAATTTCCTGTTTTTTTTAAGGTTTGTAGTGGACTGGAATAAGTTTATATTCTTCTTGACAGACTTGAATTCCAGAACTCATTCCTCATTAGTTGATTTTGAGTTAAGTTTTCAAAGATGCCTTCCAAGTATGTGTTCCCAGATTTACCGAAAGGTTTTAATTTTGGTTGGGAAGAACAAGCAAAAATTAACTCTCTCGAAAATGTGCATCATAAACCGGGAGGAGGGAACAAGCTGATCCCCATGGAAAGAGTTCAGTGGCAGGGACAATCGAAAATTAATTCTCTTGACCCCCATCATTTTGAATTGGCAAAACCAAGGCCATTTGGACCTGCCCAAGAAGGGGATAAGATTATTCGACTGCAACAGAATTATAAAGAATACAAGAATTTTAGAAATGTAGAATATGATGAACAAGGCAGGCCATATATAAGAGTGCAGAAAGAAAAATTTGTAGGCCAGCCAAAAGTCGGTTCACTGGAAAATGCAACTCATCAACCAGGAGGAGGAAATAAGAAAATTGAAAGTCATAAACCTGTATGGTTAGCATCATCAAAGGTTGGTTCATTGGAAAATTCCAAGCATGTGCCACAAGGTGGAGATAGATCTATAGTGACAGAGAGGCTTCAGTGGAATGCTTCATCAAAGGTTGGTTCCTTAGAAAACAAGGACTTTGTGCCTGGAGGAGGAGATGTACAAATTGAACAAAGAAGACTGAATTGGAATGCAGCATCAAAAATAGGATCTTTTGAAAATGCTCATCACACACCAAGAAACCCAACGAAAAGGATTATCAATGAGAGAGTGAAATGGAATGCACACCCAAGGATTGGATCACTAGAGAATGCAGGACATACACCATGTGGTGGACATGTGAATATCATCGATGACAGACGACGATGGGAGGCAGCCTCAAGGATAGGATCCTTAGACAATAGGCACCATCAGCCTGGTGGAGGCATGGTTAGAATTTCCAGTCTTCCACTCCATTGGGACGCTCATCCCAAAGTTGGATCCTTAGATTTGGCCGATCATAAACCTGGTGGAGGTCAAGTAGAAATTATCAATCAACCAACAAAATGGCATGCAAATTCTAAAGTGAAGTCTTTTGATTTAGTAAACTACACTCCTGGTGGTGGAAATGTGCCAATTTTTGATGACAGGCAAAGCTGGAACGGAACACCAAGGATAGGGTCACTCGATAATGCTCATCACAGACCAGGGGGCGGAAACAAACCGATCCGTAAAAGCCCAACACCAAACTACAGGCAGCTTATTAAGTCACGTGTTGACTCCTTTGAGAATGCAGGGTATAAACCAGGTCATCGAACAGGACCTATGAGAGTGAACTGGGACAAGGATGCTAGGATGTGGCCGGAGTACATCTTTGGCAGAACTCAGTCAAGAAATACTTGTGGTAGAGCATCTAGAAACTCAACTCAAACAGTGCCTTGATTCTAGCTACGTGTGAGTATACAAAAAGAATTTATAATTTTTATTCTGCTGACCAAATGCTTCATAAGTAGAAAAACATTTACCTCACCGAGATATAGAGGATCTGTCGCGAGTTGTCTTTCAAGATCACATGTTCCTAAACGAGCCTTAGAAAATGGTATTAAGCAATCCTTTGGCGAGCTTAATAACATTTTCTTGGTGAGTTTAGGAACATGTGATCTTAAAAAGACAACGAGCGTCGGATTCTTTTTCTCACATAGCCAAAACAGTGTTGATCTAGATCTATTTTCGCCCTTTTAATGACATGTAAACAATGGTTTTTCCATGTTTGACGTCAAATATGACGTATGACGTCATATATATTCTGAAGTGTTCTTTCACGTGTTACTGATAATAGAATCTGAACCCGTTGTTCTAACATAGGGAAGTTATGTGAGAAAAGAAGAGTCTGCTCAAATTTGGTACTGGATCATGATCAGTTTTGAGTATTTCCAATTTGAGATATTGACCAAGTGTCAAACGAGTAGCCGAGTTACTCGGCATCTCATCTGGATCGACGCTGTTTGCAAATACAAGTCAGTTTGTGAATAGTGGGATAAGGGTTGATTGGGATTTCAAAGCAGACTTTCTTCCATGATATTTAACCCTTTCCTCCATAGGCTATTTTAGACCCAACCTCTTTGAATGAATCTACCCAAAAGGAGCATTTACTAGAGAAAAGTAAAATTTTAGAATTTTGTAGTTTGAAACCATTGTGATAAAGAGACCATTTGCTCCTATAGGAGCAAATGCTCTATTTATCACAATGGTTTCAAGAAGTGGTTATTACAGAGGCGTAGAAAGGCGTATTTATGGAGGAAAGTGTTAAAAAGATTAATCAGAGTGCCATCAAACAGTTTGGTTTCAGATGAGATGCAAAGTTATTTGAATCTACACTGTTGGCAAAGGTAATCATGGATTCATAAGTAGCAGGCAAAAGTTTTAATTCATCTGTTTGCAAAATAAGACCAGTTGAGGTATTGCCATACCCATAATGATGCCATAGCGGTTAATTAGCAGTCTTTGCCATGACCATATTGATGTCATAGCAGTAACTGGCAGTCATTTCTATACCCATAGTGATGCCATAGCATTAAATAGCAGTCATTGCCATAACCGTATTGATGTCATAGCAGTAACTGGCAGTCATTTCTATACCCATAGTGATGCCATAGCATTAATTAGCAGTAATTGCCTTAGCCATATTGATGTGAAAGCAGCAATTGGCAGTTATTGCCATAACCATATTAATGCCATAGCAGTAATTAGCAGTCATGTCCATACCCATATCAGATGTCATAGCCATAATTAGCAGCCATTGCCATAACCATATTGATGCCATAGCGGTTATAAGCAGCCTGGTTGCCATACCAATGTTGATGCCATAGCAGTAATTAGCTGTCATTGCCATACCCATAATGATGTCAAAGCAGTTATTGGCAGTTATTGCTATACCTATATTATGCCATAGCAGTAATCAACAGTCAATGCCTTACAAATATGATGCCACAGTAGAAATTAAGTCATTGCAATACCCATATTTATACCATAGCAGTAATTAACAGACATTACAATACCCATATTTATACCATAGCAGTAATTAACAGACATTACAATACCTATATTGATGCAGTAAGTAACCCTTTACTCCACAAATATTTATGCTTGAAATAATGACATAATGAATATTAGTTAGATGAAAAACAATAATAGCATAATAATAATGTTTTGCTATGACAGAAACTGATGAAACACATAAGCAAACAGAGCAGACCCTGATCAGACGGCTCCTATGAAATTGTAGAAATAGATCTATGTTATTTCATAAACATACAGAGCATACCCTCTACAGGAGCTATCAGTCTGATCTGGGTCTACTCTGTTTGCAAAGGTGCCAAAAGGTGTCCCTGTGAATTAAAGGGTTAAACAAGAACAAGAACAATTACTCTCTGTTCTGCCTCTAATCCCTTACTTGAAATAAATCCCTATTGTCAATTAACATACCTTTTATGTTTTCTTAATATTTTTATCTTCTGGCTGCCACAGGAAAGAGAAGTTATATACTGAAGAATAGAGATTCTATTTATCCCATTAAACATGACATGCTGCAAACTTAAGACAAGTCCTTTAACCCATTACCTCATAGGCTATTTTAGATACCTCTTTGAATAAATCTACCGAAAAGGAGCACTAACTAGAGAAAAGGAAAATTTTAGAATTTTGTAGTTTTTAAACCATTGTGATAAATAGAGCATTTGCTCCTATAGGAACAAATGCTCTATTTATCACTGGTTTCACAAAGTCGTCAATATGAGGGAATGGGTTAACCCTTTCCCTGTTCAATATTCATGTAAGAAATAATGACATCATGAATATTCATGTAAGAAATAATGACATCATGAATATTCATTACCTGAGTTTTTATAATGTGGAATTTTCATGGGATGTTTCGCTTAGGCATCAGATCTATATACTGTCAAAAGCGAATAGCAGACCCTGATCAGACTGCTCCTAGCCATCTGATCTGGGTCTTCTCTGTTTGCAGATGCGTGAAAAGGCATTTTTACGAGGGAAAGGGTTAATTTTGTAAACAACCTGCTGTATGAAATTGCTGAAATATATGGTAAAAAGTTGCTTATTGACATGAGCACCATTTGTTATCTCATTACATGAGGCACGTTGTGAGTAAACTGGGGCTTGTACACAATAAACCGTGATGTATTATGACTTCTGCTTCATGAATTTAGTGGCAATTTTATGTGATAAAATGTATTATTGGCATCAAATTCTTTGAAAAACAGCTGGATGATGTCACTGAAAATGAGCTTTATTCTGCTCAGTCAGAGTTACGTTTGCAAACACCTTGGATTCATCTGAGATACCAAAGGGTGATTGTTTGGCATCTCAGCAGGATCCAAGTTGGTTGATACTCACTCAATTAATACTTTCTCAAAAAGATTGAACAAATCTGAAGTTTGCAAGAATTAAAACAGATGAGAGCAGGCATACTTTAAGACAAGTATTATCTCTTTCAATGATGAATATTCAGAGTGGAACAGTCCATCAGTGTTTAGCTATAGAGTCCACTTAGTATGAAAGGCTTAAACTTGATAGAGAACTTTGAATGACAAACAGTGCAGACCCTGATCAGAGGGCTCCTCTAGTAGGCCTCTGATCTGGGTCTACACTGTTTGCAAATAACAGTGTGTGTGTTTCCCACATTCAAAGGGTTAACAGACATTTCATATCTGATGCAAAAAATATTGCTGCTGGAAATCGCTTTCAAAGACCATGGTAATCTTGGAAAGATAAGCATTCTGTATATATTTGCTTGGAAACCAGGAAATGATGTCTATCGTATGCATTTTCTGTATGTACTGGTATGATAAAAAGAACACACCAAAAAACAGTCTGTGTAACTGTTTCAACACTGAGTAAGACCTGATCTGTAAAAACGTGGCTGCTACAATTCAAAAAGTATATTTTTCTTCAATGAGTTTCGAAATACATTATTCGAATGACGATCAATTTGAATCCTGATGAGACACCAGGCTATTGAGTATCTTAAATCAGGGTCTGAACTGTTTTCAAATGTTATCATGAAAAGTGCACTTCAGAAGCCAATTGATGTAGGTCTGCACTATTTGCCTCAGTTTGTCTGTCCAAATTATGGTAGGTCAACATACAGTTGGACTTCGATATCTCGAACTTCAATGCAAATTAGTTTGAGATAACAGAGATTGGACTCATCCGATACCTTATTTGAGCAAGTTCACAGCTTAATGCAGGTTAAAAGTAATGCTGAAAGCTCCTATAGGAGCTTTCAGCATCACTTTCGACCTGCATTAAGCTGTCAGATGTGTTTCTACATATGTTTAGTGATACATTTTAGAGCAATTCTGTATTGTTAATTTGAATTAGGACCGAAAATTTATCCCGGAGTTTAAGTTATCCGAGTTCAAAATATCAAAGTTCAACTGTATGTATGAATTTTGATTTAGGTTAAATACCAAATTGATCGTTTGACACCCCGAAAGTTTGCCTTTCAACGTACCACTCAGATTTAACTTTTTCGCAAGAACCTATCACTTCATGCATATTCATTGAATTTTAAAAGTGGAACCATTACAGAGACTTAAGAATCCTTGAAATCTTTCCCTCATACAAATGCTTGTTTATGCCTTTGCAGACAGAGTAGACCCAGATCAGAATGGCTCATATAGGAGTCTGCTCTGTTTGTTTATGATATACTAGATCTGACTCTACAGTTTCTTAGTGACCAATACTAAACATTCATAATTTTTATATACATATGACGTTATAAAAAATCAGCCAATGTATATTCATTATTTCTTACATGAATATTCAACAGGGAAAAGGTTGAGCAAACAGAGTAGACTCTGATCAGAAAGCTCCTACAGGAGTCATCTGCACTGTTTGCAATTGCAAAATGTTTATTGAATTTGCTGTTTTGTTCTGATTGGATTCTGTTATTATCCAAGAATTATGGACCTTACCACTTTGAAGTGATGTTACCAGTCATGCATATGATTATTGTGCATAGATAGTTGAAATGAATCTCTGTTGGTTTTTTTTAAAGAAGTTTAGTTAATCAGATCACAGATGTTTTGTGAATGAAACTGTAGCCTTGGCATTTATAGTCAAGTGCTATAGCACTTCTGGTCATTTGTAGTCAGCACATTTCTACCAGATTTGATTTTTTATTTAACAATTTCCTTCATATAAACACCTTTTCACGCATTTGCAAACAGAGTAGCCCAGATCAGACTGTTCTTATAGGAGCCGTCTGATCAGGGTCTGCATTGTCTGCCTTTGACATGAAATAGATCTAATTCTACAGTTTTTGTCAGAGCAAAAAGTTTCCTTGAAAAGATATTTAACCCTTTCCCTGTTCTGCATGAGCTGTCTCATCTGGGTCTTCACTATTTACAGGTAGGTATATTGACGTGAATAGCAAGCGAAGGGTTAAATTCTGTTAGCAAACAGCAGACCCTGATCAGACGGCTCCTATAGGAGCTATCTGATCTGGGTCTACTCTGTTTGCTGATGAGTTAAAATGTGTTTATATGACAGAAAGGGTTAACAGGGAAAGGGTTAAATATATATTTGCTATATTTCTCAGTAGAATAGCCTCTCTAAGTGATTGTGTTGAACATTATTAGTGATTGGTTATAGAATCCATGCTGGTTCTCATTCCCTAGAGGCTGGGGGCAATTAAGTGTTCATTAACCTCTTGAATGCTGAAATTTCAAAATGGAATGTTCCACCATTGTTTAACCCATTCCCTCTATTATTAGATCCAATCTCTTTGATTTAACCTACTGAAAAGGAGTGGTTACTGGAGAAAAGGAAACATTTAGAATGGTGTAGTTTTTAATCCATTGTGATAGAGACTTTGCTCCTATGGAGCAAATGCTCTATTTATCACAATGGCTTCAAAAAGTGACTTTTACAGAGGCATCAATATGTGGGAATGGGTTAAAAATAAAGTCTATTTAGTGTGATGAACTTCAGTGGAAAGACATTGAATGGTAAGTTGTGCAGTCCCTGATTAGGGGACTCCTCTAGCCCTCTGATCAGGATCTACACTGTTAGTGAATCATTGCCAGTTTACATGTTTCCCTGCCTTCAAAGGATTAACCCTTTGAAAGTGGGAATTGGGTATAACAGTGTAGACCCAGATCAGAGAGGCCTTATCTGAGGAACCCTCTCATCAAGGTCTATACTGCATGTCATTCAAACCCGCATGCAAAACTTAAGAATGGACTGTATCGTTTAAACACTGACGGGTCATTCCACTTCAGCATTCAAAGAGTTAATTGATAAATGATGGCTTATATCAACAGCTCGTTCTTGTGTTGTTCTTAGTTGCCAGGTATTGCCTTGCAAATCAAATAACATTCCATAGATGGTCTATAGTGATCATTACGTAACTCTTCTGTTACCTGCATTAAGTCTAAAGTAAAGGCATGTTAATAATGAATATGTAAAGCCTTTATTAAAACATTTATCTTGTATAGACTGATGGATTTTAGAAGGCATTAGAAATAAGAAAATAATAGTGTTGGCCATAAATCTTAGTACTTCAAAGACTTCGGATTAATAAACATTGTTAACCCATTCCCGCATATTGACGCCTTTTGACACTTCTGTAAAAAAAACACTCTATGAAACCATTGTGATAAATAGAACATTTGCCCCACAGGAGCAAATGCTCTATTTATCACAATGGTTTTAAAACTACACAATTCTGAAATTTTCCTTTTCTCTAGTTAAGGCTCCTTTTTGGTTGGTTTATTCAAAAGAGGTTGGGTCTAAAAATAGCCTATGAGGTAATGAGTTAAGATATATTTTTCTTACACCTTTATCATGCTATCAGTGAACTTGTGATGACATTTGTGGAGTACATCAGCTTCTTAACCCTTTCCTCCATGAATATTCATGTAAGAAATAATGACATTGTGAATATTAATTAGATTAATTGTTAGAATAATACATAAACACAGGATTTTTTGCCATGGCAGAAAATGTAAAAATCATATCTTTATTATACCGCAAACAAACAGAGAAGACTGCGATCAGACGGCTCAGATCCTACAGGGGCCATCTGATCTGGGTCTATTCTGTTTGCAAAGGCGTAGAAAGGCATATTTATGGAGTAAAGGGTTAATCTCAATCCACAGTGTTTGTATTTCTGATTGTGTTTTCGAAATTCTTTTAAAGATTAACCCTTTAGCTGTGTAATATTCATTTAAAAAATAATGACGTCATGAATATCTATTGGCTGAATTTTTTATCAATGGCATACATGCACACAATGTTTTACTATTGATAGAAACTGTAGAGTCCTACCTATTGTAATTTTATAAGCAAACAGTGCAGACCCTGATCAGACAGCTCCTGCAGGAACTGTCTGATTTTGGTCTACTCTTTTCTTGTTTCATGAATATTCATGTAGTATATCGAGGGCTTGGTGCAAAACTATTCTAACTCCTTCACAAACATTAATAAGATGTAGATGAACTTTTATAACAGGATAGATTGAGGTAATTCTGGTCAGGCGTCTTCTCTGTTTGCTAATAGAATGTGATACATTCTGTTTCTTCAGTTTCTAAAATGGCTTCAATGTTCCATCTTCCTTATTTCATTCTAACTACAGTAGAACCGCTCTATTACGGCCACTAAATTGAGTTAATTAGTTGGTATTTAGAGCAGGTGGCTGCTTAAAGCAAGGTAAAAGTAAAACAGAACGCTCCTATAGGAGGGTTCTGTTTTACTTTCACTTTGCTTTAAGCAGCCACCTGCCTTTAACACAAAATACTAGATGTAATTTAGTGGCCGTTATAGAGAGGTTTTACTGTAGTACAGTTTTCAAAGGGTTATACCACTGTTTTGAAAAGTGTCATCTGATGAAATTTTATGTTAACCATTGTGTAACACAAATAGAAAACAAGTTATTGTACTGTCATATCAAATATATTTTGTTACAGTTGTTTTGATCAGATAGGTTTGCAAAATCTGTACAATTCTTTTAGGCCGATCAAAATGAAAGGGTAGTCCAGAGATTTCTATGGGCTCGTGGCCAATTCTGAATTAATCTGGCAAAATATTTGTGGACTTGACATCAGGTTTCCAACTACAGAAAGTCTGTTATTGGTTCATATAATGTTTTAGATTTATGTATTAAAATAAGAGTCAAGATTACAATATGATCAGAAAGTCCACTCTAACAATAGTCTACAATGCTTTGAAAGGAAATTTAACCCTTCGCTTGCTATTCACGTCAATATACCTACCTGTAAATAGTGAAGACCAGATGAGACAGCTCCTGCAGGAGCTGTCTCATCAGGGTCTGCACTATTTACAAGTTGATTGTGCAACCAGTGCACTCCACAGCAGTGATTGCACAGCAATATACTTGTACACAGTGTAGATATAATGTAATTATACAACAGGACATGGGTAAAGAAGGAGAAATATTTTTTAAAATTCAGCAAGGGAAGGGTTAATTGTGACTTTATATGAATATCTGATGCATGCACCTCATCAATATGTTCATCAAACTTAATCCTTGAACTACTAATTATACCATGACAGTCGCTTGCAAACTTATTTAACCTATTACTCCATAAATACGCCTTTTTAGGCCTTTGTAAACAGAGTAGACCCAGATCAGACAGCTCCTGTAGGAGCTGTCTGATCAGGGTCTGCTCTGTCTGCATTTGATATAATATAGATATGATTCCACAGTTTCTGTCACGATAAAAAATGATTTTGTTCATAGTGTCGTCATAAAAATTCAGTGAATTGATATTCATGATGTTATTATTTCTTGCCAGGATATTCATGGAGTAACCCATTACTTTATGAATAATCATGTCTTCCAAACCAGCTGGATGTAGGTGAGGCACCAAGTAAATTTTGTATCTTTTTAACCGTTTACTCCATAGATATGCCTTTTCATGTCTGCAAACAGAGTAGACCCTAAATCAGACAGCTCCTGTAGGGGCTGTATGATCAGGGGCTGCTTAGTGTTTTCTTATGGGACAATATAGGTATGATTCTACAGTTTTTACCATGGCTAAAAATTCCTGTGATCAAATATGCCATCATTTATATTAAAAAAAATCTTCTAATTAATAGTTATGATATCATTTCCAGCTGGCTTGCGGTAGGTTGGTTGTTCTACCTAGGTGTTCTGTGCACAATACAATGCAATGCAATTTGCTCCCTCTCAGACTAAACGTCTCGGGTATTCCCCCACCTGTAATTAGCCGGACATCGTGATATATTTGACTGAAATACTGTTAAAAGCATGTAAAACCCTGGTACCAACAAATAAACAAACATGATATCATTATTTCTTACACAAAATTAATATTCCTGAAGTAAAGGGTTTAGGCCCAAAATACTTGTAACATGAACCCTTAATCATTTCCCTGTTCTGTGTTTAGTCCAAATTTTAATACCTACTGAATATTCATTGTCAAACTAGTTATAATGAAATATGGAAGGTTGAACATTGTACATGTAGCCATTTTGGAAAGTAAAGAAACCGATCTTTCAAATTCAACTAGCAAACAGGGCAGGTCCTGATTAGACGGCTCCTGTAGAATCCGGAGCCATCTGATCTAGGTCTACTCTGTTTGCAGATGCTTGAAAACACATTTATATGATGGAAAGGGTTAAAACTTTCCATTTATATGCTCTTAATCTTTACCATCAACTTTAGATATCTGATCAAGGATTGCGTACTGTAATGTCTCAACTTTTAGTTCTAGGTCTTCGATTGGCATTAAATTTATTATATCAATTCTTCATTTTACTGAAATATTTAAAAGAAAAATGAGGTGCAAACATTTGGCACTGAAAGAGTCAAATTGTGCTGATTCATTCAATATCATTAACTTTTTTGCCGCAGAAGTTACGAGAAAGTGACTCATAGGGCTTGATGCAATAGGCGAATATGTGAGTACCTTTGTAAACAGTTTGGATTCAGATAAGATGCTGAGTAAATTGGCATCTCATCAGGATCCAAATTGTTTGACATGACCACTTATGTTTTAGAGAAGACATTGGTGGAAAATTCCACTCTGAAACTTCAAGCAGACATCATTGTATGCAGCCATTACTTGTTTGGCACCATTAGAGTTAATATTTGAAGAAAATTCAAAACTGGACCCGTATGTTTGAATTTTGTACCCGTGTTTGAATACAACTTATTGAGCCCTCTGAATGGTTGAGGATAGATATTAATTGGAATCGAAGAAAAAAATTATGATGAGTTTTAACCCTTCGCTTGCTGAATTTTAAAATACATTTCTCCTTCTTTACTCATGCCCTGTTGTATAATTACATAATTATATCTTCACTGTGTACAAGTATTTCACCGTGAATCACTGCTGTGGGGTGCACTGGTTGCACAATCAACTTGTAAATAGTGCAGACCCTGATGAGACAGCTCCCGCAGGAGCTGTCTCATCTTGGTCTTCCCTATTTACAGGTAGGTATATTGACGTGAATAGCAAGTGAAGGGTTAAATACATGTACTTGTAGATGAATAAACTGTATATATATATCAGTCAATAAAACATTTAATCCTATTCTCAATACAGAAGTACATATTTAATAAGATGGTAATCCTACACCCTTTCAGTGCAGGAAATGAGCCACTTATATCCTTTGCAAACAGTGTAGACCCAGATGAGTGGGCACCTAGAGGAGCCCTCTCATCAAGGTCTGCTCTGTTTGTCGTGTTACACTTTTCCCTGAATATTCAACGTAAGTTTGACCTGTTGGAATTTTGGAATAGTCCATTTGAAAAATCAGCATTGAGAGGGTTAAACCTGCTTCATGTGATTTGAATAACAGTTTGCGAACAAATTGGATCCTGATCTATTTCAGTCTCTTTGCAGAAAAAAAGCTGTTTGACTTAAAGTCATTTTCTTTGAAAATGGGGTGGGGGAGATGTTGAACAAATATTTATATTGCAAAACAATAGATTGTGAAACACACTTAGAAAGCGAATTTTCAAAGTGCAATGGCCCAGCAGTGTTTAACCCTTTCCTCAATAAATACGCCTTTCTACGCCTCTAATAGTCACTTCTTGAAACCATTAGAGCATTAATTTTTGTTCCTATAGGAGCAAATGCTCTATTTATCACAATGGTTTCAAACTACAAAATTCTAAAAAAAAAATCCTTTTCTCTAGTTAATGCTCCCTTTCGGTAGATTTATTCAAAGAGGTTGGATCTAAAAATAGCCTATGAAGGAATGAGTTAAATAATATATTTGCCAGAGAATTTTTAATCACAAGTAGTGCAGACCCTGATCAAAGGGCTCCTATACAAGTGTGAACAAATGCTAGTACAGTAAAACCTCTCTATACCGACCACGAAATTACTTCAAATATTTTGTGTTAAAGGCAGTTGGCTACTTAAAGCAAGGTGAAAGTAAAATAGAACGCTTCTATAGGAGCGTCCTGTTTTACTTTCACCTAGCTTTAAGCAGTCACCTGCCCTAAATACCAACTAATTAACATAATTTCGTGGTCGTTATAGAGAGGATTTGCTGTACATTTGTTTCCCACATTCAAAGAGTTAGTTCATTCTACATGTACTTTAACATTTAAATACACAATTGTCAAAGTCGAGATATTTGATTTGTGTACATTTTTGTGTTGATTTGTATTTCTTTCAGAAAGGTAACAAAGGTTATTGTATTTGATGTTGTTCATACCGTAAGCAAATAAGACAGGATTTTGCAAAAAAAAAATAGACCATTGTTGGAGGATACCTTACAAATCTGTACTTTCCCACACTCTTTTAGCTCACCAGAGCACAAAGTGCTCAGGGTGAGCTTTTGTGTCACCTGATGTAGTTAGTGTTGCAAACTCCTGCGTCAATTTTGAAATTTTTTGACTGATACTTGCAATACATAATAACCATTAATAGATGTGCAATACACACTTTTCATGTAATTACCTCCAGACAGAATTATTTCCCCTTAAACTTTGAGTATTTTTTATTTTGACCTGTAACATAGGTGGTTAGTGTCAAATTATTAGCGCTTGGCTTTGCGATCAAGGCTACCGTGCAGGGGTATTCAACATTTTTTTCTAATTGATGGCTGTTACTATCTGGAAGTTGACTTATCTTCAAACTTACAATCAGAGTGTCAAACAGATCCTGATGAGATCATGCTGAGTTCCTTGTCATCTCATCTGGATTACATCTGTTTGCATTGGTAATCACTAGTTAGCCACATAAACTTCTTCAAGTTTCTAATGCTAAACCTCATACATGCATACACCTTTTGACATCTTTGCAAACAGAGAAGAACCTAATTAGATGTCACTTAAGCTCATTTTCTGCAAAAAGTCAGAAAGAAAATTAGTAATTTAGAAAATGTTGCATGGAATGATTGAGCAGAAGACAAAATTACTTAGCATATTTAAAAGGATGTAGTTCTGAAGGATATCTATTCAATAAGGAAATAAGCAGTTGAAGTCAATTGTTCTTAAACATCTACAATTAAGTAAATCTAATTAAAGGGAGCTAACTATTATTTATGGAAAGGGAGGTAAATAAAGTTCTTCTTTAGCCACAATAACTCTCCATGCGTACCAACACAGTTATGAGTTTAACTCTTCAATCCATGAATGTTTGTGTAAGAAATAATGACATCATGAATAGTAATTAGATCAATTTTTATAATGATATTAACACAGCATTTTTGACCACGGCAAAAACTGTAGAATTAGATCTATTTTATTCCAAAAGCAAGTGGAGCAGACCCTGACCAGTCTGTCTGATCTGGGTCTACACTGTCTGCAAAGGCATCAAATTGTATCTCTGTCACATTAAGGGTCAAGTACTTGGTGTGAAATAGTTCAATATTTCACTTGTAATTTAAAACAATACCAAATATGTCTATATTTGAGTTATACTCATACAGTGTAATAATCTTTACAAAGTAACATAATATATACTTTGGCATTTACTCTTTAAATGCTAGCAGCAAATTTGTGATTGCCTTTGAAAACAGTTTGGATCCAAATCAGAAGATCAGGATCCGAACAGGTTGACTCTCTGACTGTATTTTTTAAGAGAAATGTAAGAATAATTGACTATGAGATTGTTAGCAGATGAATCATTTTGCATTCTTAGTGTCCAAAGAATTGAATAAAAGCTGAGGAATCTTGCTTCTGTATTGGTTTCATGTTTTTTAGAAGACTAAGAACCGTGTCTTAACTATATTGTTCTTGACTTTGTTCTGTTTTATGTCGGTGTTGTATAAATTTCAATTTCACCCTGTAAGAGATCTTGACAAGCCTAGCTAGTAGCTGTAATGTCCCTAAATATTTGAACACCCAATCGCTACTCTCCATTATAATATAGTTTGTGAAGCTGAATAAGTCAAATTGGCAGTGTCTTGATAAACTTAAACGAGACTTATTGAATAGCAAATAGTGTTAACCCTGACCAAAGTCCTCCTTCAGGAACAGTTTGATCTGGGTTTACATTATTTGCCCAATTTAAGTTAGTATGTATGAATATACAAAAATAATGTTATCTGCTTCAATCATTGAAGTAGATTTTTCTTCTGGTACTTATCAAAAACAACTGTCAGAGTGTCTGTTTCAAACAGTTTAGATCCTGATGAGATGTGGAGTTACTTGGCATTCTGATCTAGATCTACGCTGCTATGGTTGTAAGCATTTAACACTTACAACACTTGATTTACAAATGGACTATTCCAAAATTCAAACAGATCAAGCTTAGGGTGAATATTTAGGGATTTTTGTAAAGAAAAATTGTAACATGACAAACAATGCAGACCCTGATGAGAGGGTTCCTCTAGGAGCCCTCTCATCTGGGTCTACATTGTCTGCAAAGGACTTTAGTGAGCCGTGTCCCACACTGTAAGGTTTAAAGCATTAGATAATGTCTCAAGTTACTTTTCTCTATTAATAGTCATGTAGGTTTCTTTTTAAACCCTTTGAATGCTAAATATTCAAACTAGAATGGTCCGCCAGTATTTAGCAATAAAGTCCATTCATTTTGAAGGGATGATACTTGCAAGAGGAATTTGAATGACAAACAGTGCAGACCCTGGTCAGATGCCTCCACTAGGAGCCCTCTCAGGCTCTGATCTGGGTCTACATTGTTTGCAAATGTTCCCCACATTTAAAGGGTTATTTAACGTTGATTGGTTCCATTGTTTTCTAAACAGCATAGTTACCAATACTGAGACTAGCGAAGCATAGACTTAATGAAAGTAATAGAAGTATTAATAAGGGAATATATGTTTGGCTTGGACTAAGTTTTGGACATTTTTTGTGATTTGTCTATTGAGTTCCATTGTGTATGCTAAAAGGAAAATTCTTCTCCAATACATAAGGTATATTACTGAAGTAGGAAGTAGGGCAGTTGTATATATATATCATATATACCATGATGACTTAGGCAAAAAATGATGACCATTTTCCATGAAAGCTGAGAAATCTTGTGTTTTACACAAAGGAAACGAGCACTAAGTGAAACTACTCTATATACATCAGGATGGACTGGTTATATTTTCCACCAATTGACCTGGGCTGGGAATCTCAGGCTAAGATTCAGTCCCTTGACAATGTAAACCATGTTCCATCTGGTGGTGGCAAGTTAATCCAGTCCTACCCAACAAAATGGAAAGCTGACCCAAAAGTACATTCCATAGACAAGGAGCATTTGGCAAAACTTCGGTCACAAAGCCCAGAATATAGAGACAAGACGAAGAAGATAAAGCTGCCACCAAATATACCGACAGAGAGACTCAAGAATGTTGAGTACTCAGAGAAAGGTGCATTTTTAGTAGTGGAGAGAGAAAAAATTAAGGCTGAATCTAAAGTAAATTCTCTTGAAAACAGGGACTGGGCTCCAAAAGAAAGTAATATCAGAATACCAGTTCAGCGGGTCGAATGGGATAGAAAGGCCAAGGTGGATACTTTTGACAATATCAAGTATATCCCAAAGAGAAGAGACATAAAAATCCATGATGAAAAAAAAATGCACTGGAGAGCTCAGCCAACTGTTAAATCATTAGAAAATGTACACTTTAAGCCACGTAGTGGACATGTTCAAGTATTCACCCAGAAGTTGAAATGGACAGATAAAGCAAAGTTGAATACTCGAGAAAATATACGGTACTCCCCTCCTCCTAGTACACGTAAAATTATAAATAACCCATTGAAGATTAAGGCTCAGGCCAAAGTTGACGATGATAACCAAGCATATGAGCCAGCTGGAGGACAAGTTCAAATCATCAATGAACCCGTCTTCTGGCATGCTACTCCAAGAGTTGATGCAGACAATTTACAGTTTCAATCTGGAGGGGGACATGTACATATACCGAAGAGGCATGTAAAGTGGGAGGGGAAACCAAAAGTAAACAGCTTAGAAAACAGACTTTATACCTCACAAGGCGGGGATGTCCAGATCATCAATGAAGCCACCCATTGGCGTGCCCAACCTAGAGTTCAAACGTTGACTAATGTTGCCTACAAACCTAAAGGTGGTGATGTTAGGATTCAAACCCACCAAGTACGGTGGCCCAAAATACCAAAAATAAATTCTCTAGAAAATGTAGGTTATGCACCAAAGCAAAGCAATATTAGAATATTGTCAAATCAAATGCATTACAAAGCAAGTGCACTGTCCAAAGTAGATACATATTCAAATATCAACCATAGACCAGCAAATATCGGGAGGAAACGTAAAATCCAGTTTGGAAAATATGACTCCAAGTACCCGGAGCAGAAGGGACATCTTAATATAACTGATGAAATACGCCATAGCTCATCTTCTTACTTCTCTAAAGGTTCGGCTCAAACTATCCCTTGATGTAAGTTAACCCTCTATTCACACAACTTGGGTATTCATCATTAACCCATTACCTCATAGGCTATTTTTAGATCCAACCTCTTTGAATAATTCTACCCAAAAGGAGCATTTACTAGAGAAAAGGAAAGTTTTAGAATCGTGTAGTTTTGAAACCATTGTAATAAATAGAGCATTTGCTCCATAGGAGCAAATGCTCTATTTATCACAATGGTTTAAAAAAAAGTGACTTTTACAGAGGCATCAATATGAGGGAATGTGTTCATGTCAATGTCAAAATAAGTTATTGGCTGTGCTGATGTGTTTCGTAAGTTGGTTAAAACTGCATGAATCATGGTTCTCATAAGAACAGTGCTTGAGTTAAAAACATTTTGCACGAGTCCGAGTTTAGTTGATCACATATTGAGTGAAACTGAAAACGTTAGTTTTGTGCTTGTCATTTTCCTGTGTGATCATTTTGTTCTACTTATTTAGAGTTTATTGTATAATCATTTTCTAGTATAGATGGAAAGTTGTATTTTCGCAGTTGTGCTTTAGCTTGCGTGCAATTTCTTGTACCCTCATTTCTCTGAGTATTTGGAAAGAAAAACATAGGCAAATAGTTCAGAGACAGATCAAACAGCTCCTGAAGAAACTGTTTGACCAGGGTCTAGACTGTTTTCCACTATGTCAGTCAAATTTGAAGTTATTAAAATGGTGCCAAATTGAGTTATTCAGCTTTTCAAACCAATGGAGAGTGGAGATTGAAGATAGGGTAATTAGGGAGAGTGTTGTCTTGAAAACATGAGATAATTAGGAGAGATTGGGTGTCTGAATACATAGAATAATTATTAACAAGTGGGTGTCTGAATACATGGGGAATCTTGTAGGTATTGGGTTCTGAATATGGGGAGATTGTGTGTCTGAATGCACATGGGAATAAATTGGTCTGAATGCACATGATAAAAATAGGGATATAATTGGGTGTCTTAATACATAGGATAACTTGGGGAGGTTGAGTGTCCGACTATTCATCCGATAATTAGGTGTCTGAATACATATGGTAATTGTAGGGAGTTTTGGGTGTCTGAATACATAGGGTAATTTGGGGGTGATATTGGATGTCTGAATACATGTGATAATTATAGGGGAGTATGGTTGGGTGTCTGAATACATATGGTATTATCAGGAGATCAAGTGTCTGAATACACATAGTAATTATGGAGAGACTGGGGGTCTAGATGCATATGGTAATTAAGGGAGATCTGGTTGTGTGACTGAATATATATATATAGAGTAATTATTAAAAGAAAAATGTTTTGAATTTCACTGTTCTTTTGAATCAGATTATCTGTAACAGATTTTAATCAGAAATGTAGCAAGTTCAAAAGCTTTTACCTCATAGAGACACCTATCAGCTAACCCTTTCACTCATATGCATGCAACAGAAAAGACCCAGATCAGAATTGCTCCTATAGGAGTCGTCTGATCAGGGTCAGCTCTGTTTGCTGATGGAATTTGATAGATCTATTCCTTTACTTTCTAAAATGGCTACAATGTTCCACCTTCCATTATAACTTCATGTATTTTGTCCATGAATATTCAGTATTGAACTTTGTAATAAATATATAACAGGGAAAGGGTTAACGCCATGTAATAAATATATAACAGGGAAAGGGTTAACCCCATTGTAGACAAAGTAGATCTAGATCAGATGGCTGTTGTTAGAGCTGTCCTACCAGAGGGACAGGGTTTAGACAGTATTCAATGACTTTCACATGTAAATTATTTTTTTTCTTTATATTTGAATGTGAAAAACTCTTAACCCTTCCCTTGCTGTATTTTAAAATACATTCTCCTTCTTTACCCATGCACTGTTGTATAATTACATATATCTTCACTGTGTACACGTATTTCGCTGTGCAGTCACTGCTGTGGAGTGCACTGGTTGCACAATCAACTTGTAAATAGTGCAGGCCCTGATGAGACAGCTCCTGCAGGAGCTGTCTCATCTGGTCTTCACTATTTACAGGTAGGTATATTGACGTTAATAGCAAGCGAAGGGTTAAATTTCCTTTCAAAGCATTGTAGACTATTGTTAGAGGGAGCTTTCTGATCAGAATGTGTTACCAGTGTTTACCCAGATCAGTTTAAGGTCCATATTGATGTTAGCTCAATCGGTTTGATAACGCCCTTAATAAATGCCCCCTTACTTCTGGGGGAAACTAACAATGAATAAAAAGACTACAACACTATATAATTGCCATTAACCCTTTCCTCCATAAATCCTCTGTATAAGTTGTTTAATGAAACCATTGTGATAAATAGAGCATTTGCTCCTGTGGAGCAAATGCTCTATTTATCACAGTGGTTTCAAAACTACACAATTCTAAAATTTTCCTTTTCTCTTTTTAATGCTCCTTTTGGGTAGATTTATTCAAAGAGGTTGGGTCTAAAAATAGTTTATGGAGGAATGGGTTAAATTAAAGAAATATAGGTTATTCAAAGTACAGGCGGTAATTTAATGCAGCCAGAAAACAATTCAGAGAGCTTCCCTAGGAGCTCTCAGTATTGCTTTCATTCTTCATTTAGCAGCCACCTGTGTACATATACAGTAAAACCCCTCTAAACCGGACGTTAAATTTAATACAAATATCGGTCTTGTGGCAGCTTAATGCAGGGTGAAAGTCTTGCAGGAAGCTCCTCTAGTAGCTTTCTGTGTGACTTTCACCCTGCATTAAGCAGACACCTGCCTAAAAGTATCTAAATTCTTTTCTACCAGAATTCCGGTTTAGAGAGGTTTTACTGTATAAGAAAGTCCTTTTAAAAAATGTTCCTGTTTATCGTAAGTGTGGGACATTACCTCTAACTTGAGAATTTGAACATAAACTTTGATAAAAAAAAAAAAAATTAAAACCGGAAATCCTATAGGAAATTCCAGGCAATAAAAAGTTTCATCTTCTATACCAAGCTTTTTGTATCAGTATGTTTCTGTTTTCAAAATGTGCAAGATGGAAATAACTGATAGCACCTTTAACCTGTTCCCTGTTCAATATTGATGTAAGAAATAATGACATCATGAATATTTATTAGCTAAATGTTTAAAATGGAACTGGAAAACATGTAAATTTTTACATTAGCAGAATCTGTAGAATCGGATCTAAATAATTCCATATGCAAAAAGAGCAGACCCTGATCAGATGGCTCCTATAGGAGCCATCTGATCTGGGTCTACTCTCTTTATAAAATGGTATTTGAAAGATCTTTTTCTTTACTTTCTAAATTTAAAAATTGCTACATTGTTCCACCTTCCATATACCATTGAAACTATTTTGCCCATGAATATAATTTTTATATTCAATAGATATTGAAATTTGGAATAAACATACAACAGGGAAAGGGTTAAATGGATATACATTGTATATAGAGTAAAGGTTATTTTTTGAAACTGTACTAACTGGCACATGGCGTTATAATGTGAAAAGGGAAAGAGTTTAAAGGTATATCTATAGAGTAAACGAGTTAATGCAAAGAGTTAATTCTGGCTGCTGGATTCCTTGATAATGAAAAATCAGCAGACAGAAACAAGCTTATCAGAATTGTATCTCCTGGAGAGTGTTGCCGAGTCCGTGGTTGTTGGGTTTGTTTTTTTTGCAAGAGTCTTGGAATACCTAACCTATGACATACCATTATTAGCATAGGAATTTAAATTTCATGTTCAGACTTCCAGACTGGAGACAGCTTTACAGAGGAGTGTGTTATTTAGAGACTCCATATTCCCCAAAATGTTGTAATAAAGGAGGGTTAGCTTTCATCAGATGCACTTTGTAACACCTGTATTTTATGTTCATTATCATCGTCCTTGTTTGTGCCCAGGCTTGCTTTGTTCATTATTCATAGTGCATGTACCCTGTATTAACCCTTTCCCTGTTCTGCATTTAGGCCAAATTTCAATATCTACTGAATATTCATTAACAAAATAGTTATAAAGAAATATGGGAGGTGACCCATTGTATACATTTTAGAAAGCAATGAAACAGATCTATCAAATTCTTTAAGCAAACAGAGCAGACCCTGATCAGACGGCTCCTCTAGGAGCCGTCTGATCTGGTTCTACTCTGTTTGCAAATGCGCGAAAACACACATTTATACGAGAGAAAGGGTTAACCCTTTCCAATATGAGACACATTATGGATTTGTGTTTGCAAACAGTGCAGACCCAGATCAGAGGGCTCCTAATGGAGCCCCTAATGGAGCCCTATGATCTGGGTCTGCACTGTCTGTTATTCAGAATCCTCTAGGAAGTTTAGGCCCTTCATACTGAGTGGACTCTACACTGATGGGCTATTCCACTCTGAACATTCAGGGTTGAAGGGGTAAACCTTTCCCTCATATAAACATGTTTTCACGCATTTGCAAACAGAGTAGACGCAGGTCAGACGACTCCTGGAGGAGTCATCTGATCAGGGTCTGCTCTGCTTGCTTATGGAATTTGATAGACTTGTTTCTTTAGTTTCTTAAATGGCTACAATGTTGCACCTACCAGATTTCATTGTAACTATTTTGTCAATGAATACTCAGTAGGTATTGAAATTTGGAATAAACATAGAACCGGGAAAGGGTTATAACTAATCCTTTGAATGCAAGAAACCAGAGTACTGGCATTTGCAAATAATGAAGACCACGATTAGAGAGCTCCTCTTTGATTAGGGTCTGTACTGGTTGTCAGTCCAATTTTTCACATATGATACCCTTTCATACTGATGAACTATTCAGTTGTGATAGCAGTTTGATCTTTATGCTACTATGTCAGTCTAATACAGTTATCAAAATAGAGTTACCAAAAATGGGGCAGAATTGAATTTTTCAGTTTTACAAACTGGTAGAGACAGAAGATTTGGTGTCTAAACAATTCGAGTAATTGGGGTACATGTTATGAATGGTGATAGTGTCTAATATCAGTCTTCCTTAGTAAAATATAAAAAAAAAATAAAGTACCTTCAGATAACAGAAATTATTGTAAAATACTTTTTAGTATGCATTAAAAAATTGTCTAGCCTTTCAAACTTGAATACTTTATAAAAACAAAATTAGCATGTCAGAGAGTGGGTGTGCTTAAGTCCAGATAATATTCCATCTATATTGAATCTGATCGATGTACATCTAAATTAGTTTGCAAATGCTTAGTCAATTGGATAAGCATTTCAAGGGTAAAATGCTTATTTGATGCCTTGATGGAATCTCTTAGATTGATAAATAGCATTTGCCTTGTCTATAATCTGGAGTTTTTAGATATATTTCAACTTCTTTCATAGTCTTCTATCAGAACGATGAATTATTTCAATGCTTTTCTTTACTGAAATTTTTAAGAGGTACATGTATACCCATTTCTGTTTATCGGCATGTTTCATGATTAACCCTTTCCTTTTCACTTGTTTTCAAACAGAGAAGACCTAGATCAGATGGCCCCTGTACGAGCCATCTGACTAGGGTCTGCTCTGTTTGCTTTTGAAAATTATAATTGATTTGACTCTACAGTTTGTACCAATAAAAAAGGTTGTACAAATCGATCGAGGGCTTGGTGCAAAACTATTCTAACTCCTTCACTTTGTGAAGGAGTTAGAATAGTTTTGCACCAAGCCCTTGAAATGCAATCGTAAAGTTCAACTAATAAATAGTCATGATGTCATTATTTCTTACATAGATATTGAACAGGGAAAGAATTAAATTGGCTACAGGACAGTACAGATCCTCCTCCTTCCTCTTTGAATGTGGGAAACAATGTACTGACATTTTCAAATAGTGTAGATCCAGATCAGAGGACTCCAAATTGAGGAGTAGTTTGATCTGGGCCTTCACTGTTTGCAAAAGTATGCCTGTTTGAATATTTCAGGTTATTACAGTAGACATTTGAAAGAGAAGTAAAATATTTGAATATCGTGATATATAAGTAGGTGCCAACATGTGGCATAATAACTGCACCAAGATATACATAGGGTGTTTGCCAAGCCAGCCCTGGTTATCTGATGTTGATACCCCATTACTCTAAGCACGCTATGGGCAACCTGTCTTAACCCTTTTATCTGATGGAGACACCTTTTCACGCCTTGGCAAATAGAGTAGACCCAGATCAGACATCTTCTGTATGAGTCATCTGACCAGGGTCTATTATGCTTGCCTATGAGATTATTATAGATCTATTTCTACAGTGCCAAAGCTTAACCCTTTCCCTGTTCTATGTTTATTCCAAATTGCAATACCTACTGAATATTCATGGACAAAATAGTTATAAAGAAATATAGAAGGTGGAACAGTGTAGACATTTTAGAAAGCAAAGAAACAGAACTATCAAATTCTATTAGCAAACAGAGCAGACCCTGAACAGACGGCTCCTCTAGGAGCCGTCTGATCTGGGTCTACTCTGTTTGCAAATGCGTGGAAACACGTTTATATGTGAGAAATGGTTAAACATGCTTTATAAAAAAAACTCAGCCAATAAATAATCATGATGTCAGTATTTATAACATGAATATGCATGAGATAAAGGATTAAGCAACTGAACATACTTCAGTCTTAAAGGCAGGTGGTTGCTTAATGCAGGGAAACATATACCGTACTGCAGAAAACTCCTAAGGAGCTTTCTGCATTGCTTTTGATCTGCATTAAGTACCTTAAAGACACAGAAATAGATTTCTTTTTAATGATCATTGAAGATATGTTCTACTGTATCTGGGTAGACCCAGATCAGAGGGCTCCTAGAGAAGTCCTTTGATCTACAGGAGATGACACAAGACGGGGGAGATCCAAATTCCTTAAGGTTTATTAGGATAACACAAGTTACCATTTGAAAGCGAATAAGAAGAAAACTACATTTAAAAGTACAGTAAAACCCTTCTAAAACAGTTGCCAATCATAAAAGGAGATGAATGCTTAACACAGTAAAAAAGAAGCAATGCAGAAAGTAACAGGTATACAAAGAAGATTTCTGCAAAACTGTTGCCCTGCATTATTAAGCAGGCACCCGCTTGTGAAGATCTGTGTATTTTTCTTCAATTAATGGTCCTTTAAGAGTGGTTCAACTGTAGGTGCAACTCTTTACAGATAAAATTTTACAAAAAGCTGTTGATTGCCTCCGAAATAAAAGTTTTCTTGGCTACTTTTTAGTTGGATGTTTTAACCCTTTCCTCCATAAATGCGCCTTTCTACGCCTCTGTAATAGTCACTTTATGAAACCATTGTGATAAATAGAGCATTTGCTCCTATAGGAGCAAATGCTCTATTTATCACAATGGTTTCAAACTACAAAATTCTAAAACTTTCTTTTCCCGCTATGAAAAGGTATTTTATCTGCTCAAATGTGGATCTTGTGCAATTTGCACAAATTATGATTTGATCAAACTTTTGAGAAACTATTGAAAGAGTGTCAAACAGCTTGGATCCTGATGAGATGCTGAGTTACTCGGCATCTGATCTGGATCCAAACTATTTGCAAATTGGTGTCAAGTCAGGGATAGCAGGATAAGGGTTAAGAGTTTAAACTAACCTTTCAGTACTTCATAAGTTGATGAATTGTATTTGGTTTTTGTAATGAGCTTTAAATGACACTATTGGTGTAATGTTGTTGACATTAGGTCTTGTTTTTATGAAGGTAGGATTATATAGTGACCGTTTTTTGTACACATCGTATCATTTTGATCAGCTTTGTCGGAGATGTTTTTCTTCAAATAATTGCGTAAGGCAGTATCTACTCCTTCAAATAAAGAAACTAGCATACTTGGCCCTTTACCGGATGAGTATTTTTTTGTGAGGTATAATGACATTGAAATATTTATTAGCTGAATATTTGTAATGACATGCATTTTTAGTATTTGCAGAAACAGTAGAATCAGATCTATATAATTTCATAAGCAAACAGAGCAGACCCAGATCAGATGGCTCCTATGGGAGCCATCTGATCTGGGTCTATTCTGTTTGCAAAGGTTTGAAATGTGTGTCTATGAGGTACAGGGTTAAGAAAAGAAGATACACTTTGAGGAGGATAATGTAAATATTATACATCTTGATTTGACATTTAAATTTAAATAACGCTTTCATATGAGAGACATGGGTTATCATTGTATGTCAGGAATTTTCTAATAAACACTTTAGAACTGAAGTAGAGGTCATTGAACATTTAAAATTGGATATTGAGCATTGTAAATGAACTTATCCCTTTAACCCTAACAGTGCTGAATTTTCAAATGGACTATTTCAAAATTCAAACTGGTCAAGCTTATGGTGAATATTTTAGGGAGATTTCTTAAGAAAATTGTAGCATGACAAACAGTGCAGACCTTGATGAGAGGCCTCCTCTAGTAGCTCTTTCATACGGGTCTACACTGTTGCTAAGGACTTTCAAAGTGAATAATATTCTGCACTGTAAGGGTTAAATGCTGAATTTACAAAATGAAAATGATCCATCAATGTTTTTTATCCACATATTATGAAAGGATTAAAGTTGATAGAGGAATTTGAATGACAAACAGTGCAGACTCTGATCAGACACTTAGATTAGCCCCCTGATCAGGGTCTACACTGTTAGTCATTCAGAATTGTCTAGTACTTTTAACCCTATTGTACGGAGTGGACTCTATAGTTATACGCTGACAAGCTAGTCCACTCTAATAATTCAGTGTTGAAAGTGTTCAATTTTGCTCGGATATGATGCATGTCAATTGTCATTGTACTCGTATGAGCGTAACTTTTTTTTTACATTTACATAGAATAAGTGTCTAATGACATCTTGCAGAGAATGCATTTGCGGAGAGTGGGTGCAATGAAATATTTGCCAGCATGGCTGTTCAATGTTTTCATAGATTTCTCATTCAGCTATAGCTGTATTGAAGAAGGTAATTGTTACCAGCATTGTCCCAGAACTGATTACTCATAGTGTATCCCTAAAAAACAGGTCAGAGTCTGCACTGTATGCCGTTCAGAAGTCATTTAACCTTTTACTTTGTGATTATTAATGCAAGAAATAATGACATCATGAATATTAGATAGGTGATTATTTATTATAGGATTTGAACACTGGATAGTTTGGCTATTGCAGCAACTGTAGTTACAGATTTACATTATTATCCCTTTACTCTCTATATACGCCTTCTACGCTTTAGCAGACAGAGTAGACCCAGATCAGACAGTTCCTATAGAAGCCATCTGATCAGGGTCTGCTCTGTTTGCTATGGAATAATATAGATCTGATTGTACAGTTTCTGCTTCAGTAAAACTTTCCTGTGTTAATATGCCATTTTAAAACCTAATTGATATTCATGGTATTTAAGGAGCCCTCTGACTGGATCTACGCTGTTTGCATTAACACGTATGGAGTAAAGTGTCAAATATTCAATCCATTCACTCTGCGTGGACTTTACTCCACAGATACTTTTTTTAATGCCTTTGTAATTAAAAAGACTAGACCCAAGTTGGCCAGAAAAGGAGCGATTTGATCAGGGCTTGCTCTGTTTGCTTATGGAATTCTGTATTTTTCTGCCACTGTCAAAAATTCCTTCCTGTGTTCACATGCCATTATAACAGTTTATCTAATAAATAGTCATGAAGTCATTTTTCATTGTATGAATATTGATCAGATAAAGGATTAAACAGTAATAGATCATTGATCCATTTGACATATTAGAGTTTAAAGGGTTAGACTTCATTCTTGAAAGAGTCATGTATGTGCAGAGACCGTCAGTGTGCTTTAACTCTTTGCACGCTAAGTAATTGTTCGTCTGCAACAATTGTCGTCTGCTTCAATTCTTAAAATAAACTTCCTCTCATTTTTTTGCAAAAATATGGTCAAAATGACAAACAGTTTGGATCCTGATGAGACGCCGCATTATGCGGCGTCTCATCTGGATCCAAACTGTTTGCATAGGTAATCACAGTTTCACCGCTAGCGTGCAAAGAGTTAAATGCAGTTAATGGTTGTACGGACATTTACAAACAGTGTAGATCCAGATCAGAGTGCTCCTAGAGCAGACCCTTAATTAGGGTAGGCACTCTTTGTCATCAAAAATATCTCTATTCCTTTTATAATGAATTGACTCTACGGTTAAACAGTGATGGGCTATTCCACTTTCATTGTTAACCCTTTCCTTCATAAAAACCACTTTTCATGCATTTGCACACACAAGGAAGACCCGGATCAAACGACTCCTATAGGAGCTGTCTGATCAGGGTCTGCTCTGTTTGATTATGAAATTATAATTGATCTGGCTCTTGGTTTTTGAGTACTTTTTACTAATACCCAAATATCCTGTATTTTATTGTAAAAATTCTGCTAATAAATATTTATGATGTCATTATTTCTTACATGAATATTGAACAGGGAAAAGGTTAATGAACTCTATACTGAATGGACTGTTTGTGCGCAGAGACCTTCAGTACGTATACACTACTGAAGCTATCATGCAATGGAATAGTTTACAATGTCAATTCATTAAACTTTTATTGCTAGGAGGATAGTTTTAATTCATTGCTACTGATAGTGCTTGATACAAACCATCTTTGATAAAGAGTACGATACTTAACTAGTTTCTTCAGTTTATAAATCTAAATTGGCCAATTAAGTTCTATCTAACTGGATCTCCAACTCGCTTTTGGAATACTTTCAGGGTGGAATTCTAAAAATGAAGATTTCTGTTTTATGTTAAAAAGAGTGTATGGCATATAGTGTATCACAAACATATCTTGTATCACAGTAAAACCTCTCTATAACGGCCACTAAATAACATCAAGTATTTTGTATTAAAGGCAGGTGGCTGCTTAAAGCAGCTTTAAGCAGCCACCTGCCCTAAATACCAACTAATCAACATAATTTAGTGGCCGTTATAAAGAGGTTTTCTTGTACTTAATTTCAAATCAATCAAACTTATTAGAAACCAGTGAATGAGCGCCAAATAGGTTGGATTCTGATGAGACATCGTAGTATACTATTGATCTCGTCAGAATTCAAGCTGTTTGCAAATACCAGTGAGGTCTAGTTTAGCATAAGGGTTAACCCTGTCAGCACTTCTCTGCATTCTATAGTGGTTTTTCTGTTTTATACTTACCACTTTATCTAGATTAACCCTTTGCTCCTTATACAGTCAAACCTCTCTGTAATGGCCACTAAATTACATCAAATATTTTCTGCAAAAGGCATGTGACTGCTTAAAGCAGGTAAAAGTAAAACAGAACGCTCCTTTAGGAGCGTTCTGTTTTACTTTCACCTTGCTTTAAGCAGCTGCCTTCCCTAAATACCAACTAATTAACACAATTTAGTGACTGTTGTAGAGAGGTTTTACTGTATAAGTCTTATAACGCTATTGCAAACTGAGTAGATCCAGAATAGACAACTCCTAATGGAGCCATCTGATCAGCGTCTGCTCTGTTTGCTTATGGAATTACATGGATCTGATCCTTCAGTAAAGGCCAACGATTTCTCTGTTCAAGTTCAGCTTATTAATATTCATGATAGCATTATTTCTTGAGGTAAAGGGTTAAAATATTTGCAAAGGTGGTTATACATTTACAATGATGTCCATTACTGTTTAAACAGTTGGTATTCAAATCAGATATTTTATGGATTGATCTTTTACTGGTGTCTACAGTTTTTCACTTTGACTCTGTTTTTGTCAAAATTGGGGAAACACGATTATATTAATCATATTATTGCACCTTTCTTCAACACCTGTGCTTATCTAATTGATATAAACAAAATGAGAGAAGGGGATGTTTTTGCAGTTCCTAGCAAAATCAAAGAATTACCTTGTGTTTGGAAGAACAGTCCTGGTTATAAGGTAATTATTGAAGAAGGCTCTAATTTGCTGGTTGAACCTGAAGACAGATGGGTTTTGTTTGGGCTCCTAATTAATAGAAAATTGGATGAATCATAGTTGATAGAGGGAAACCCTACCAACATCACATCATTAGGTCCAGGCATAGCTTACATTGCTTTCAAGATTGGAACATTCTAACAAACAATGGAAGTCTGGTTACCCCTAACCTCATAGATATGTCCTCAATGTCTTTGCAAATGGCTCCTTTAGGAGTTGACTGATCAAGATCTGCTCTCTTTGCCTATGGAAATACATATCTAGATCTGGTTCTATAGTTTTTTTTATAGCTTATAGATATTTATGATATCATTTTTTCTTACTTGAATATTTATCAAGTAAAGGGTTAACTCTTTGCTCCATAAATACACCTTTTTACACCTTTGCAAACAGAGTATACCCTGATCAGATGGCTCCTGCAGGAGCCGTTTGATCAGGGTCTACTCTAGATCTGTATGCTTATGAAATACCAAACTCTTCCTTCAGGAGCTGTTTGATTTGGATTTGAACTATTTGGCTATGTTTGCCTGTCTGAATACTTAGTAAAGGGTATTTTACTTTTGGCTGAAAGTACATAAAATTTTGTATATCAGAAAAACATTGAAAATTGAAAAGTTTTTGCGGGTCATTGGAATACAAGAAAAACATTCACAAAACATTCATTTACTTCTTTCATCACTGAGTACACCCTTTGATGAAAATGTAGTCAAGACCAATTCTTAACCCTTTACCGTATAGGCTAATTTTAGATACAACCTCTTTGAATAAATCTACAGAAAAGGAGCATTAACTAGAGAAAAGGAAAATTTTAGAATTTTGTAGTTTGAAACCATTGTGATAATTAGAGCATTTGCTCCTATAGGAGCAAATGCTCTATTTATCACAATGGTTTCACAAAGTGACTTTTACAGAGTCGTCAATATGCGGGAAAGGGTTAAAGTAAATTTCTCTTTTCAAGGACTTTTCTAAAGCTTCACTTCATGAGTATTTGTAAAGGGAAATACTGTAGAACCTGTGGCCATTTATTTATTGAACATAGGAGTCTTAAAAAGCAGCTGGTTGCTTAATGCAGGACAAAAGTAATGCAGAAAGCTCCTATAAGAGCTTTCTGCATTACTTTGGGCCTGCATTAAGCTATCAACAGCCTTACAGGCCCATAATTAGACATCATTTTTATGGCTGCTTAAGCATGTCTTTTCCACTGATTTTCTTTTAGGATTGTGTATGAACACAGAATAGTTTGTTCATGGCAGAAACTGTAGAATCATATCTTTATAGTTCATAAGCAAATAGAGCAGACCCTGATCAGATGGACACTACAGGTTTTTATCTAATCTGGATCTGCTCTGTAAAGGCATTAAAAACATATCTACCAAAGTCCTAATTATTATCACAAATTTGTTCGACAGTGTTATAAGCCTTTGCCTCATATAAAAACTTTTTCACACCTTTGCAATCAGTTGACCCAAATGAGACAGCTCCAGATCATGGTCTCCTCTGTGTAATATGTAATATATTAGATCTGATTTTACAGTTTCGGCTATGACCAAATATGCTGGTGTTTATATGCAATTATGATATTTCAGCTAATTGATGTTCATAAAGTCATTATTTTTTACTTGAATATTCAGAGCCAAAAACTATTGTACTATGCAGCTATTTTTTTTATACCTTCTTTGCTTTTGTCTATTTTCAGATAGAAACACAAAAGTTAACTTTCAAAGAAACCGCCAAGCCCCGTACTGACACGGGCGGTGGCTCTGGACGTCCCAGGTCTCATGACTCACATTCCCGCTCTGAAAGCGTCACATCATCGCAAGACGGAAGCATTCAGGAATAGAACATGGACACATACTTCCCCGTACACACTTTGTTTCGCATTTTTGTATGACTGATAAATGTCCTAGAGCAAATCCAGTATAGACTGAAATGTGTGTGTTTTGCTGCTGTCACCATGAAAATTGTTAAACAACTGATTGCCTTAGAAAACAAATGACTGTTTTGATCTGACCTATATTAGGTAGCACAGCTTTGATGCTTTTAGCCAAGTCGATCTGTACTCTTTTGCATTGATATTGCTGCTGCACTATCTGAATAGTACTAGAGAAAGAAAGCATTAGAATCATCCCAACATTAAACACTTTTTTATGCCTTTGCAAACAAAGTAAACCCTGATCAGATGGCTCCTGTAAGAGCCATCTGATCAGGGTCTGCTCTGTTTGCTTATGAAACAATATAAATGTGATGCTACAGTTCCTGCCATGATCAAATAATCACCATGTGTTTATATGCCATTGTACAAAATCCTCCAATTAGTATTTAAGTCATGAATAGTCATCAGGTGTAGAAGGATTAACCCTGGTTCCCTGTTCTATGTTTATTTCAAATTTCAATACCTACTGAATATTCATGTACAAATCTGTTATAATGAAACATGGAGAGTGGAACATTGTAGCCATGTTAGCAAGTATAGAAACAGATCTATCAAATTCCTTAAGCAAACAGAGCAGACCCTGATCAGACGGCTCCTCTAGGAGCCATCTGATCTGGGTCTACTCTGTTTGCAAATGCGTGAAAACACATTTGTATGAGGGAAAGGGTTAACCAGGAAGCCTCCATACCAGAGGAATCAACATGAATTCTAGACCAAAGCACTGTTTAAGATAATTTGTTCTTACAGTTCATGCAATTCATTTTTTATAGATTTTATAGAAGTTGCATGTTATAAAACATTAATGGAACTGAAGTGTACAGATCTATGACAGGTGTTTAATGAATCTCATGGTGACATTGCTTCAAGTAAAAAATTAAGATGTTGTGTACATGTATTAGATAAGTAATTAATTAGTCAGTTCGTTACCTTGGAAACATAACCCGTCTCAGATTTACCTGATATTAGTATTGTAACTATAGCAATTTGTTAGGAAGCTTAAATTTCATGTATGAATTGGAATCTATTGCCACCCCATCTATTGTCTGCAAATAGGCATTCTTTAAATGAAATTCAAATTTCAACAAGTAAACAACAGTTAATCCCCTCTAAAGTGACCACCTATAGAGGTCTTATTCTGGATCATAGAGACTGGTGGTAGCTTAATGCAGGATGAAAGTTATGCAGAAAGCTCCTGCAGGAGCTTTCTGCATAACTTTCATCCTGCATTAAGCAACCACATGCTTTTAATGACTCCCATGATTACTTATTAAGTGGTCACTTTGGATGGGTTCTACTGTATAAAGTATGATTTACGGTATGTCTTCTTATTACTCCACAGTGCTTTTCAAACACTATGTTCCTGAACAAATACCATGGGAAAATAGCTTTAATCCTCAAACAGATGAAAACCTGTAGGAGTTGTCTGATCAGGGTCTGCTCTGTTTGTTTATATGTTACAGGTCCGAGTCTCTACTCTTTGGCAATTAATGTCCTTATTTTATATTTTCAACACAAGAACTAAACTAATGTATATTTCATATTGGTTGGAGACTTGCATGAATTGTCATGAAGTAAAGGGTTAAATTCTTGTTTCTAAGTATTGAGGAGCCACCTCATATAGAATTTAGCACTTGGACATTTGCATACATGATTTACCACGATCAGCTACCACATTGATATGCAATATCCAATCAGGTTCTGCACTGTTTACCGCATAAACCCTTTGGATGGTGAAAACTAGTGTTCTGATGGACCATTCCACTTTGACAAAAACTCAGCATTCAGAGGGTTCAATGCACTTGATATATGAGCTTATCTGAGTCTAAATTGTTTGAAAATGTCCAAACACAGTAAGAATCTGTCATTTATTAAACATAGGAGTCTTAAAATGCAGGTGGTTGCTTAATGCAGGTCAAAAGTAATGCAGAAAGCTCCTATAGGAGCTTTCTGCATTACTTTTGACCTGCATTAAGCTACCACCTGCCTAACATACCTGTAATTATACCCCTTTTCTATGGTTGCTTAAGACCGGTTCTACCGTAGCCTTTTTTCAGTGATATAGGTCATATCATAAGTGTTTGGCAGACTGCATTAATCTTGCCGCAATGAGTCAGTACTGGTCAAATATGTGATGTGTTTATGTTTTAGTTAATTGTACTAATAACATGCATATGACCTAATCAAGTTGTCATGATAGATAAATTAACCTTCTCATGCAAAGCACGACCTGACCAGCGATCCAGATGAGACGCTGAATAACTCTGCAACTCATCAGATCTAAACTGTCCGACACAATTTCCATTTACCTAATGAATATTTATAAAAGAATGAAAGATATCATGATTTTTTTTTAACTGAATGTTTATACTGATAAGTTATTTAACTCCAAAAAGCAAACAGTATACACTGATCAGACAGTTTATTATAGGAGCTGTCTGATCTGGGTCTGTTCTGTTTGCAAAGGCCCCAAAAGACATCTCAATCAGGTAAAGGGTTAAAAGCTAAATCATTTTGCATGTTAACCCATTACCTCATAGGCTATTTTTAGATACAACCTCTTTGAATAAATCTACCGAAAAGGAGCATTAACTAGAGAAAAGAGAACTTTTAGAATTTTGTAGTTCGAAACCATTGAGATAAATAGAGCATTTGCTCCTATAGGAGCAAATGCTCTATTTATCACAATGGTTTCACAAACTTTTACAGAGTCGTCAAAAGTCGTCAATATGAGGGAATGGATTAAGCACTTTATCATAACCACAGGTTCAGTACTATGATCTCAGCGTATACTAACATGTATCATCGTTTTCAAAATTGATCCGTCAATGCCAAAGTTCTAGGTCAGTAACTTGTCCTTCTTTACAATAAAGACTCTATGTTAGCTGCAATGCAAATGTTCATATTTTCTTGATCATCCATATTTCAATAACTGAATTGTTTATTTGCATAGTCAGACTTGTTTTGAGTAATTTTTGTTTGTATTTTTTCGCCATGAAATTCATTGTCATAGAAATAAGATGAACTTTTGTTTCGAAAAGAAATGAAGAATATTATTCAAATCTTGTGTGGACAGTATATTGTCATATGTTCTGTAGACAGTTTCTTTTATGATATTCATCTACCGGTAGTTTTGACATTTCACTCTTATCATTACTAACATCTTTTTAAGATATTTTGGGGAATTCCATATTTTATTGACAGTTGATGTGTTTAACCCTTTCAACGATGAATTTTGAAATGGACTATTCCAAACTTCAAACAGATGAAACTTACTATGAATATTCAGGGATTTTCTAAAGAAAAGTGTAACATGACAAACAGTGCAGACCCAGGTGAGAGGGCTCCTCTAGGAGTGTAGCTAGCTCCTCTAGGAGTCCTCTCACCTGGGTCTGCACTGTTTGCCAATGACATTATAAGATTATTAACTCCTTTCCTACACTGAAAGGGTGAGTCTTTATCATGCTAAGTAATCTGGTCTGCAAAATTTCATTTGCGTCCCATTTCACAATATACCCTTTCTCTACAAAAAATGTGGAATGTGGGCTTTACACATTTTGTACCCAAGTGAGATACAGATCTAGAGTGTACAGTGTGTATGATCAGGATCCAGAAGTGTTTACACAGTTAATTACTGTCAACTAAAGATCAAAGATTGTACAAAATCTGCTTTATCTTTTACTAGATGAACTCGTAAACCTTTGTAGATTTATTTAATCCTTTTAATGCATGGGAGATTTTGTTAGCACTTTATGGGATATAAGAGGAAATTTACCTGCATATACCTTATTTACTGTTAGTATTCGGACATCCAGTCTCTCCGGTCTCCTTCAGTTTGTACAGCTGATTAGGGCAATTTGGTATCATTTTCAATAACTTTGAATTAGACTGACATAGTACTCCTACAGGAGCTCTCTGATCTGGGTCTCCTCTGTTTGCAAGGGTGCGAAGAGGTATGTCTATCTGGGAAAGGGTTAATATCATGCTACCACTTATTTTGCAATGATGAAAGAATATTTGATATTATAAACACAGCCATGTGTGTATTGTAGATTTCAGTGTCATTATTTTGATTATACATTTACTACTATTATTACCCTAAGTATTCAGACAGACAAATATAACCCTTTATTCCATGAATATTCATGTTAGAAATGATATGACATCATGAATATTAATTACATTAATTTTCAAAATGGCATATATCTACACATGAAATTTTTGCCAAAGCAGAAAATGTAGACACAGATCTATGTTATACTACAAGCAAACAGCAGACCCTGATCAAAAGGCCCCTATAGGAATCATCTGATCTGGGTCTACTCTGTTTGCAAAAGTGTAGAAAGGCATATTTATGGAGTAAATGGTTAAATAAATAAATAGTGCAGTTTTGCAGACAGCAGATATGAAGAAGAATGAGTGCCATGTTCTATTCCTGAAAAACTCAACCATCATTTCACAGTCTAGATTATTTTCTTATCTTTTGTATTGTTTTCTCCAATGTCATGTTTTGCTAATTCTTCATTTTCAAACAGAATTGTGAAATATTTTTTCTTTTTTTCATATGTTGCCATAAGTGAATACTCATGACGATTGGTACACATTTTGCAGAATTCAGGTGTGCGAAGAATGTATTGTGTATTTTACTATTGATGGGCACATACCTTGAGTATACTGTTTAACCTGTCCTTAACCTTTCCTCCATAAATACGCCTTTCTACGCCTTTGCAAACAGAGTAGACCCAGATCAGACGGCTCCTAAAGGAGCCGTCTGATCAGGGTCTGCTCTGTTTGCTTATGATATAATACAGATATAATTCTACAGTTTCTGCCATGGCAAAAAGTTTCTGTGTTGATATGCCATTTTGAAAATTAATGTAATTGATATTCATGATGTCATTAATTTTTACATGAATATTCATGGAGTCAAGGGTTCAACCTTTCCCTCATGAATATTTATACAAGAATTCATGACTTCATGGATATTCATGAACTGATTTTTCATAATAGACATTGAACAAGTATTGTTTTATCAAGGCAGAATCTGAAACATCTGTATTATTTCAGAAGCACGGCTCTTACAGGAGTCATCTGGTCTGGGGGTACGGTACTCTGTTTGCAAAGGCATGATAAAGTGTTTGTATGAGGGAAAGGGTGAAGCTTTTGGTGAATCAGCCAGTTTTCACTTATAAAACAGGCTTTTCTGTACTGTCATTTGTTTTTTTATCTGCAATTCTTATAAAACAGGACTAATTTTATTTTAATTATTTGCACTTGCTTTTAAAATTATATGCCAGAATGGGAGGAAAAA
Source organism: Azorinus chamasolen (assembly GCA_963576725.1). Lineage (NCBI taxonomy): Eukaryota > Metazoa > Mollusca > Bivalvia > Cardiida > Solecurtidae > Azorinus > Azorinus chamasolen. Next base: position 32,391,378 of record OY755248.1, on the reverse strand, counting down.
TGTTTTCAGAAACAATATTGTTTAGGACTTACTAGTTCCTGCTAGAAAATACTTTTAAGAAGTAAGAGTAGTTGATGATAATTATTTTTATTAACTAGATTTTTTTTGTGACATTTAATTTGTCATTCTCTTTCAATTTGTCTGTGCACAAATTATGCATCTTGTACGCAACAACTGAACTCGTAGATCATGTCCACCCCATCATGAAGTGTCAAGACATTTTTCAGTATGATGTTAAGCCAGCGGTGAATCTTTTGAGATTGTGTTCCACACATTAGCTTGAGTTGGGCATGTTTTTATATGCAGGATGCTCTGGGTCCAAGGTTATAAAACTTCTGAGTCTGAGTCTGTGATCATTCTCAAGTATCTGATCCTCAAGTATCAGATGCTGGAGTCTCAATGATCTCGGACTCAGACGCAAAATTTTCATAACGTTGGACTCATGTCTTGACTGCCATTTTGTTTTTAGCCCTTTACTCCATGAATATTCATGTAAGAAATAATGACATCATTAATATTAATTGATATAATAGCACATAGACTCGGGAATGTTTGGTCATGGCAGAAACTGTAGTGTCATATTGATATTATATCATAAGCAAACAGCAGACCCTGATCAGATGGCTCCTACAGGAGCCGTCTGATCTGGGTCTACTCTGTTTGCAAAGGCATAGAAAGGTGTATTTATGGAGTAAGGGGTTAACCAATATTGACATATTGTGTATATCATATCCCATCATGCATGAGTAGTTAATTTATTACAGATTACATGGTTCTCATGGTATTTTTACTCATCATATTATTAATCACAGCTGGTTAGAAAACGGATATTTTTAAAAAAAATATATGAATTGCTTGAATCATAGCAGTTATGATTTAATGTTGGATGTCCACTTTCATAATTATTCCCATTTGATCCCTTTACTCCACTGATACACCTTTTAATGCTTTTTCAGAGAGAGTGGACCCAGATCAGATGGCTCCTGTTGGAGCCGTCTGATCAGGGTGTGCTTTATTTGCTTATGAAATAATACTGATCAGATACTACAGTGACCAAATATTGGTGAGTTAATGATCATCTGATTAATATTAATGATGTCATTATTTCTGACATGAATATTCATGGAGTAAAGGGTTAACCCTTTCCCTCATATAAACGTGTTTTCACGCATCTGCAAACAAAGTAGACCCAGATCAGACGGCTCCTAGAGGAGCCGTCTGATCAGGGTCTACTCTGTTTGCTAATACAATTTCAAAGATCTGTGTCTTTACTTTCTAAAATGGCTACAATGCTCCACCTTCCATATTAACCTTTTTGTCCATTAATATTCAGTAGGTATTGAAATTTTTAATAAACATAGAACAGGGAAAGGGTTAAGCATGCTACTGTGAAGCGTTGTTACACACCAGGTTTTGAAAATTATTTCTAAAACAATTGATTTGCAAAAGTACTTGCAATCGTGCAATTTATGAAAGTGGAATCAGAATAGCTTCTTTTAGCATTAGACTTTAGGTAAAATGAAATTAAAGCCCACTTTAAGAATGTGTCATGGATTTAGGGGTATAATAACCTATGCAGAAAGCTCCAAGGGAGTTTTCTGCATGCCTTTCACCCAGTATTAAGCAGCCACTTGCCAAATATACTGACATAACTAGCAGACTATTTCAGCGAGACAAACTAACACAAATACTACAGACCTAGAGCAAATCATTCCTGAAGGAGTTGTTTGCTCAGGTTCTACACTGTTAGCTATGCCGTGGGATCATTTGCAATTAGCATCTATGGAGTCACTATATTTAATTATATTTTTGCTTGTTCATCAAAAGTTCCTACCCACCTGCTGATTGTGGTTGTTGTGAAATCCCCTCTAATCTGTGACCATATGTTGAGGACCTTGATTTTTGAACATTCATACAAAGGTGTTTATCTTTCTTAGTATTGTACCTGGTTTTCTAGCCAGCAAAATAGGACTTGATTGCTAATGTACCGTTTTACAACATTATACATAGCTGTCCACTGTTTTTGTGTTTTTTTCCCCATGATTTTGTTTTTCAAATACTCGGATGTAGGAAAAGAGTGACCTATTATTCACAGAGTTGTGGTATATTTTCATATTTTGAAGAGGTGTGAAAAAACAATTTGAGGCTGCAAGTAGATGCAGTAATAGTATGTTCCCGGTTTGTTATGTTTTTATATAACCCTTTATCTGTTGCATATATTATACCATAAGCATACAGAGCGGACCCCGATCAGACGGCTCATATAGGAGCCGTCTGATCTGGGTCTACTCTGTTTGCAAATGCGTGAATATGGAGGAAAGGGTTATTTAACTGCTAAGTGTGAATTTAGAAAACAGAAATTGAGGGCCTCAAAACTGCATTATTTATATGTATAATTTGCACTTTGTGTAAATCTTGCACACTTTCATTATCAGTGATTTTAAGTACTTGCTGTTTGTTTTATCATAGAAGTCATCATGACAGAAGCCAAGGGAGAGAACTAGGTATTTTCATTACCAGAGCCACTTGAGTTTTCTCCCAAATATTTCACCGTTTTTGTTTTTTTAACTTTTTTTTTAATAAGAAATCATGAATGTTTATGGTTGTAGTTAGTTGAGCTTTGAGTGGATAGTATGGAATGGATGTACCTGTTTGTAATTATTTTGGAAAAGGGAAAACTAGATTTGACTTGTTCTTGAAAGAGAGATAATGGAGGTTAGTCATAGACATTGTGTATACTGTAATACACATAATTATTCTTGTATATCTTGATAATTTGAAGCTTTATGTGTTTATATAATCACAGATTCACAGAAGAACCACTATTAATTGGTTTGTAGCAATAGTAAAGTTTGAATGGAGGAGTGAATGTTCATATTGTGACTTTTGCTTTTGGTATAACCCATTTTTGATTGCAGATTTTTTTTATCCTTTACTTGGTAGATGTTAAGGTTCTTGTTGTGAGAGTTAAACTGTTTAATCCTTTACTCCATGAATATGAAGTAAGAAATATTGACATCCTGTTTATTACATGTACATGAATGTTATAACCGCATATGAACACAGGACGGTTGGGTCATGGCTGAAATTGTAGAATCAGATACATGCAATACATGTATCGTATGGTTAGCAGACCCTGAACAGGCAGCTCCAAGAGGATTCATCTGATCTGGGTCTACTCTGTTTGCAAAGGTGTGAAAAGTATTTATGGAGTAAAGTGTTAAGAGGTAAGGACTGCTATGGTATCAATGGTATTTTCTATATCATTTACAAATATTGATTGGGAGTTAGTATTTGTACTTATGATTTGGCAATGACCGACTTATATTTGGCAAGCCTCATTGGGAAGAAGGACACTAATATATTTACAAGCTGTCATTTATGTGTTACTGGCCCCTATAAACAGTGTGGACAGTATTTCAGAACAGTAGTTAAGAGGATATCGGATTTATCTGATCATATTTCTCAGTCAATATATTTTTTGTTAATAGATACTTACTGGAATTGCATCTTAGAGTGCAGCAAAACCTCTCAAGAACGACCACTAAATTGTGTTAATTATTTGTATTTAGGACAGGCAGGCGCTTAAAGCAAGGTGAAAGTAAAACAGAACGCTCCTATAGGAGCGTTCTGTTTTACTTTCACCTTGCTTTAAGCAGCCACCTGCCTTTAACACAAAATACTTGATGTAATTTGGTGGTCGTTATAGAGTGGTTGTACTGTGGATTCTAATGAGTGTCTACACTATTGGGTTTGGTAGGGAAATATGACACAAAAAAATATATATCTAAATTCCCTCTTAGCAACAGCGCTGTAACCTTCTAATGCAAAAAGCTGATTTACATCTGCAGTGTAGACATCAGACCACGTGTCCTCCTTCCCTGGAAAGCTGGCCATTTGTCTAGTGTGTATGTACATGCATGCTGTTTTCCTATAAAAAAAAAAAGAGTTTGTCCATGTGCTTTCAGCCATTGTACATGTAAGTATTTTAATAACCATACTTGGCTTTGTTTTATATATATATTGTATGATAGCATATGTATAAAGCTGGAAGGAACCTTTTCTTTTTTTATGATCTTGGTATGCAACTTTATTCCCAGTAAGCAGCTTTCTTATGTTGTTCAGATTGAATCTAGCATACAGCCCTTGCCATTACCTGGACTTAGGAAAGTTTAAATTAACCATTTACCTAATGAATATTCATAAGAAATAATGACGTTATGAATATTTATTAGCTGAATGTGTGGTCATGGGAAATACTGTAATAGTCCATAAGCAAACAGATGTCTTATCTAGGTGTCAAAAGTATATCTATAAGGAAAATGGTGAGGTTTACATTTTTAGCTCGCCTGTTCATAGAACAGCAGAGCTTACCTTATTCTTTTTTTTTACCATTATCTGGCTTAAATATGATGTCTGATAAAAATCTGAATTTGTTGCTTTCTGAGAAATTATCGACGGAGTTTCAAACAGCTTGGTTCCTGATGAAATGCCAAATGTACTTGGCATTTCATCTGGATCTGAGCCGTTTGCAAACGCAAGTTGGGCTGCATGGAGTAAATTTGCATGGACAAAAACTGATTACTTATTAACCCTTCGCTTGCTGAATTTTAAAATACATTTCTCCTTCTTTACCCATGTCTTGTGGTATAATTACATGTATCTTCACTGTGTACAAGTATTTCGCTGTGCAATCACTGCTGTGGAATGCACTGGTTGCACAATCAACTTGTAAATATTGCAGACCCTGATGAGACAGCTCCTGTAGGAGCTGTCTCATCTGGGTCTTCTCTATTTACAGGTAGGTATATTGACGTGAATAGCAAGCGAAGGGTTAACTTTATTATGTAAGTATCGAACTGTTTTGATCGTGATCATTCATCAAGTTACTCAGCTTTTCAACAAGACCATGATATTGTTTACAATCTGCTTGTTGTGTGCTAAAAAACTAATAATGTTTTCATAATTGATGGTTACAGGGCTGTACATAGATTAGTCATTGAAAAACTGCATGTAAATCAGTAATTTAAACCTTTGAATGCGAAATACGAGTGCATTGTCATTTGCGAACAGTGAAGACCCAGATCAGATGACTCCTGGAGGGGCTCTCTGATCAGGGTCTGCACTGTTTGACATTAAGAATACTCCTAGAATAATGATTGGAATCTGTCGTTTAACAATGATGGGCCAGTCCATTTCAAAAACATTCAGCATTCAAAGGATTAATATATATCATCCAACCATCCAGTACTTGAGAGTATTTAACCCTTACAATACGGGACACAAGTCACTAATGTCCTTTACAAATAGTGAAGACCCAGATGAGAGGGTTCCTAGAGGAGCCGTCTCATCAAGGTCTGCACTGTTTGTCATGTTACCTTTTTCTTTAGAAAATACCTAAATATTCACAATGAGCTTGACCTGTTTGAATTGTGGAATAATCCACTTGAAAATTCAGCATTGTAAGGGTAAAAGACATAAAAATATTATTGTCTCTTTGCATGGTAGCAGCATGTCTGTGAACCCTATGGAACACTTTGGATCCAGATGAGTTGCCAAGGTTGCATCTTATCAGGATCCAAAGCATCGGGACTTTTAGAACTGTAGCAGACGATAAATGCTTAGCGTGCAAAGAGTTAACAAGTGAAATTAAATCCTTCACATGTAATTGGATATTAGTGGGGACAGGATATTGGGAACAATGCAACCCATATTACGATTCATGTGATATTGTGTGGGGTCTTCACTGCTGGCATGTTTATACAGAGCAACAGATGAAGGTGCGTACTCAAATACTAAAATCGCCATTTCTCCACCAAACCCTATGTTGTGACCACTCTTTAGAATCGTCTCTTCGAGACGATTCTGAAGAGTGGTCACAACATAGGGTTTGGTGGAGAAATGAAGAAGTTGTCTTTAAAATGTTTATATTTACGCATCTTTGCTGGGTCCCTGTTTATGTATTATTGACTGATAATGGAGAATGCAGGTGTGACTCTTTGCATGCTAAGTAATTGTGCAAAAAATGTCAGCTACAATTCTCAAAAGTAGTTTTTGCTTTTAACCCTTTACTCCATAGATACACCTTTTGCAAATATAGTAGACCTAGATCAGAATGCTCCTGTAGGAACCATCTGATCAGGTTTTGGCTCTATTTACTTTAAAATCTGAAAATATAGTTCCAATCACGGCTGTGTTTCCGTGTTTATATGCCATTATCAAATTCAGTTAATTAATATTAATAAAATTCCTTATTTCTTACATGAATATTCATGGAGTAAATGGTTATCACTTCAAAACTACAGTGTAAAACAATTTGTATCTTAATGAGATACCAACTCACTCCCATTGGAATCAAAACTGTTACAGCAGTTGTCACAAGTTGTCTTCTAGCATGCAAGAGTTACAGTTCTGTAGATGTCGGAACAGTAAACCCCTCTAAGCCAGACATTCAAATTAGTAACAATGTTGGTCTTTAAGAAAATTGGATGCGTCATGCAGGATGAAAGTCATGCAAAAAGATCCCTATGGAAGCTTTCTGCACGACTCTAACTCTGCATTAAGGTGCCACCTACTGAAAAGTATATAAATTCTTCTCTGCTAAAATTCTGGTTTAGAGGTATTTTACTGTATATCCAGACAGTGTAGGATCATTGATAAGCCAGTAGAATAGGACGTATAATACAGCCATTGTTAGAGTCATCATTTCTCTGTTTATTTAGCTTGTACTTTGTGGCAAAACTCTATTGAAGCATTAAAGTCCTATCATAATAGAAAAGTGTTTGTTATTTTTATCACGTGATACAGGAGATACTTATTCCCCCATGCTACTCTAACATTCAGTGAAGTCTGATGGAAATCCCATATACAGCAGAACCTGTCTTAACCCGTTCCCTCATAGGCTATTTTTAGATCCAACCACTGTGAACAAATCTACTCAAAAGGAGCATTAACTAGAGAAAAGGATTTTTTTTAGAATTTTGTAGTTTGAAACCATTGTGTTAAAAAGAGTATTTGCTCCTATAGGAACAAATGCTTTATTTATCACAATGGTTTCAACAGGTGACTTTTACAGAGGCGTAGAAAGGCGTATTTATGGAGAAAAGGGTTAAGGGTCATCGAGAAGAGGTCTAATTATTGGTCTGTATGCCAGGTGGTAGCTTAATTCAGGTCAAAAGTAATGCAGAAAGCTCCTATATGATATTTCTGCATTAGCTTTGCCCTGCATTAAGCAACAATGTATTCAATAAATGACCAGGGTCAGCTCAGGTTACTAATGGAATAACAGAGATCTGATTCCATAGTTTACATCATTGCTAAAAGGTCCATGGTTTATAGGCTATTCTTTGAGCCATTATTTCCTACATTAATAGTTGTATATGAATATTTAGTGGATAAAGGGCTAACCCTCTCCATGAATATTAATGTAAGAAATAATGATGACTTTAGATTAGATTAATTTGTTATAACAGCACATGGGCACAGTATTTTTTACCATGACAGAAACTGTAAAAGCATCTACATGTATATTATATATAAAACTCATTATTGGAGACGTAGAACGGCATATTTATGGAGAAAATGGTTAAGAAATCATAAATATTCCACTTTGTACAATAAAAAGCTATCCTAGTGCGTAATTAGCTCTTTGAATTCTGAATGTCAAAGTTGAATACACCATTGTTACTTATACAATTACCTACTAAATTCTCCTTCACCACAAAGCCACGCTTTGGATCCCTTTGAGAGTTGTCTTAATGTCTCTGTAGAGTAGACATATATCCTGCATGGTCTGTCCGTTTGCAGCCACCTGCCCTAAATACTAACTAATCAACACAATTTAGTGGCCGTTGTAGAGAGGTTTTTCATAATGGGCGGTGGCATCAGATAGAGCGCGAAATGACGTGTGTAGCAGTCCAGAACGAGTCGGATACGAAGTATTCTACAAGGGTCTATACTGTTTGACATTCCCCTAAATCTTCAGAATACAGTGAAACCACTCTAAACTTGTTAAATTTAGTATAAGGATTGTTTGTTTATATATTTATATAGATATGAGTCTGCAGTTTCTGTCATGGTCTAAACATATGTTCATATACCACTATAAACATTTAGCTAATAAATATTCATGATGTCATTATTTCTTACATTGATATTAAACCATTAAGCAATTCAAGAATAGAACATACGATTCTTACAACATTTCCTTTTAGTACAGTACAAGTACTCTCTCTTAAAATGTTTACGCGTGAGGATTACTTTAATATAAGACAAATGTTTATAAAAATACCTTTAAAGATATCATTAAATATTATATAGCACACTATCATGGCTTCTAGCAGTGCAAACGCGTTAAAAGTATACAGTTACCATCCACCAAAGCATTTCTCCGCCTTTCAACATGTTTATGGTCATGGGGAAGTAACTCTTACAGTATTTAATTTAGTACAGTATGAGTACGCTCCCTTACGCAGTTAATTATCCGATTGCAGTTGTTCGTCATTCCAGTCTAATATACTGCTTAAAGATAACAAATAATTAAACGTGTACTCTGTATAAGGTGATTCACCTCTTAGCACTATAAAAAAAAAATAAAGATGTATGCTGCGCAAATTTTCGCAAATTTTGCGTTTCAAACTGACTTCAGAATTGGAATCTATGCACATTAACGCTTATTTAACGCTAAACAGCACGGTCAGTAAATGTTTGTTTGTGTCTTTCTCTTCGTCAAAGTTTTTTTAAAAACTTCTGTACTTAATTTTCTGTTTATCTATATTGGGCGTGGTGCCTTTGACTAGTACACCAACCATGTTGTGCCAGTCACTGACTCCACATCCAAAATTTAACGTATTGAAACAATATTGGGGTTCATTGGTAAGAATTACATCCACAAGAGAAGAAGATGAACCCTTAACGAAACATGTGGCATCCTTGACAAGCTGAGCCAGGTCAAAGATGTCGCATACGTCAAATAAGGCAGCACTCTTTGATGAGTTTAACATGTCAAAGTTTTGATCTCCTAAAAGCATGATATTATCAAATTGGGTGGATATTTTTTTATCTAATCCTTTGGTAACAATATCAATACAAACATTACTATCTACAGAAGGTGGTTTATATGAACCTATCACGGCCCATTTTCTGTTATTTAATTGGATATCTAAATTTTCTAAAATATACATTCAATAGGTAAGTTGAATTCCAGATCAGACAATTGAATTCCAGATCAGACTTTACAATTATGCTGACCACAATACACGTACATGTACTATTTCGTTTGTCATCACAATAGTGATATTTTGACCCGTGAATGCCTCTTGCTTGTGTAGTTGTTTGAAGACAACTATATGAAAGCAAACCCAGAAAGAAATGTTTCAGGCCATCTGCATAGGTAAGAATTAAGACTCGTGAACTGGTTGAACAATTTCAGATAGAAAATATATCCATAAAATGTTAATCAAACGTCACACTTTTAGGAATACATGTTGATTTTATGTTGGATTATAATGATCGTGTGGTTAAAATCTGTACAAAAGCATCTCGTCAACTGGTTGTTTTTAAAAAGAATGGACAATCTACTAACTATTGAAGGAAAGTTGACTATATCTAAATCATTCATTGTGTCAAAGTTTAACTACTGCCCAATTGTTAGTAGTCAAGCTAGTACCCGAAAAATGGAAAAAAGATACAGGAGAGGGCTCTGGGATTCATATATATGTACATGTAACTACACTGATTCCACATCTTCTCTCCAGGATTTTTAATAGAAACTTTCTACACACTAGCAGGATTAAATTGATGGCTGAGGAAGTATTTTTTTAAATTCTAAATAAAGTATCTCCAGAATACTTACAGGGTCTTTTTCAACTAAACAATTCCTCATTATGATCTCAGGAAAGAGAAGCTTGCCTCAGTCTCAAAGGTACCAGGTATGGGCTCAGGTCTCAGGTATGAGGCTGCCCGGGTGTGGAACACCCTCCCAAAATGAAATCAGAACTGCTGAGTCATTCCCCTTATTTCGGGGGCTGTCGCGCACTTGGACTGGCGACATATGTGAATGCCCTGTATGCTCTACCTAATATGTGCTTAACCCTTCTCTTGCTATTCACGTCAATACACCTACCTGTAAATAGTGAAGACCCAGATGAGACAGTTCCTGCAGGAGCTGTCTCATCAGGATCTGCACTATTTACCAGTTGATTGTGCAACCAGTGCACTTCACGGCAGTGATTGCACAGTGAAATACTTGTACACAGTGAAGATTATGTAGAGATGTAATTATACAACAGGACATGGGTAAAGAAGGAGAAATGTATTTTAAAATTCAGCAAGAGAAGGGTTAAACCCTGTCAATGCTTATTTTTGCTTATTTTTTGTTTTTGTTTTATCTGCTGGCATGTTTTAGTTTGTTTAAATTATGCTTGATCCTTGTTTCTAGTACCTGCTTGAAATCAGCTTTTGTTTCTCGCTCTTAAATTTTAGTATTAAAACTGCTTGTTTTTTTGCAATCAGCTTCATATTTCTTATCTTAATTTAGAAATCTATATGTAATACATTTGGGTTTCTTCCACAGGTATTCGTTTTAAGTCTTTGCAGACAGACCAGATCCAGATCGGGCAGCTCTCCAATAGGCCGTCTGATCGAAATCTGATCTAGATAGCTCTTGGATGCATGCTAACCATATCATAAGATGCTCTATAGTCAACTAAAGGTACATGTATCTAACTTTTCTGATCCTCAACCACAAATTCAATAAAATAACTGTGATAGTTCCATGTGAATGTGTGTACACATACTGTAAAAGCCCACCAGGACTTATGGAAATTGTTATTATGTTATCATATGAATATCCGAAGTTAAATAAAACTTGTCTAAGTAGGGTTCGGAATATAGAGGTATATTTCGTTTTTAGTGCGCGCATATTAACAGAAAATTTAGAAAACAGACAAAAAGAGCCAAGATAACTAGAGAGCTCCTTTAAGATTAAAAAAAGAGTTTTTAAAGAACTCCAATGACTTGTGTTATACATATATATACAGCATACATTTAAAAACATTCACAGCAATGGCTGGTTATTATCTATACTGTCAGACGGGCCTTGAATGCACCATGAATGCATGTTTGCTTATGAATTTATGTTGGATCTGAATCTACATTTTTTTCCCCAATACCAGAAACATCCTCAGTACATATGCTATCATAAAAAATAATTTAATAAATATTCATGATATCAGTATTTCTTACAAGAATATTCAAGGAGTAAAGGGTCCCAGCCAATTTATATGTGTATTACGGTGTCAGCTGTTAAATCTGGGCGAAATTTCACGCATATTATGATTTTATATAAATTTGCAACAAAGAACGATTTTGTCATGATTGGCAGTATAGTAGGCTATCCTGAGATAGGAGCTATGTGACACATCTTTAGAAATGCATGAACTTTTGTAACTCTAATCAGTATTACATGTATACCCTTTAGATATGAGCCTTTAACAAATACAGTTAATTTATACTTGTGTATTTTATCAATATTTAACTTTTTCTGATTATAATATTGTACTGTGTATTACCCGTGCTTTGAAAAGCTGTGATTACCTATGCAAACAGTTTGGATTCAGATGAGAGGCTTCATAATTCTGCGTCTCATCAGGATCCAAACTGTTTGTCATCTTGACTATATTTTTGCATAAAATGAAAAAAAATATTGAAGAATTAAAACAGGCGGCAATTTTGTTGCAGACGAAAAATCACTCAGCATTGTAAGGATTAAGCAAGCTGTAGAGATCTGTAATATTGTGTGCTTCAGGTTTGTCATCATTTGAATTTTTAAAAGATCAGTTTTAGGCATTTTGACCTAAGGCAAAATTGTCACAAGTTGCAAACAGTTTAGATCTTGATCAGACAGTTATTTGGTATTAGATCTGAATCCAAACAGTGTGTCCCACTTTGTCAACCTCTATTGTTTAAGTAGTTTGGATGGTAGTATTAACAATTACTATTAAAAGGAAACAAGGGTTTTTGTATCCTTTATATTAAAAAAAACATTAAAAGGAAAAAAGGAGAAAGGCAAACCAAATCAGACAAAACACTTTCTTGTCTTTTAATTTATATACATTTCATCATTCATTGATTTACGTGTCAGGCTTATAGTATCTTATAGTGTCTTATAGTATCTTATAGTAGTGTATGTATATGATTTCTTATTCATATAATTTATTTCTATGACGCCGGCTACTGATCAGGGTCTGTAGTGTTTACTATTTATAGCACTAACTGTAATTTACATGTATGACTATAATTTATTTTATAAAACCCTGGCCAGTTGTGGTAACTGATCGGGGTCTGTATTGTTTGCAGCACAGACTCACAAATTGGCCCTGAACAGACTCACACTCGCAGTCTCCTCAGGAAAAAGTAAGAAAATACAATGCAATCACACAAAAAGACAAAGTATAGGCATGGATAAACTATTCTATAAACTTCAGGGTCTTTTCTGTTTGCAAAAGCATAGAAAGGCTTATTTTTGCTCAGACCAATTGTACCCGATATGGAACCCTGAAATCGTCTTCACTATATAATATAAAGTGAAACAATATTATATGTCTAACAACCCATATACCAATGGGAGGTTTTACTTCAAATTTTCACCCATGATAAGCTGTCAACCTTGATGTGAAGATTTTCTTAAAGAATGTAATTATTGTTCTGACCATTTTACCAGAGTTATGGGACTCTGAAATTTTCTTCACTGTATAACACATAGTCAAAAATGCTTGATATAGAGACACTATTGTTAGGGCGAGGGATGCATCAGTGTCTTGGAAACAATTTTCTAATTAATTTTATTTTCCCTTTTGTATCCTGCCATGCTAAGTTGAAATATATTTGTTACTTTATAATTTGTCATATTGATAATATCACCCCACAGTATATTTGGCAATTATTTGTAGGGTATTTAGAATCATAAGGAATATGTATAAAATTGGTGGACGTGTATGTATGGATAAGTGAATGATGTATGCTAATTACTGTTATTATCCACCAGAAAGTAGCAGAAGTATGACCCTTACTTTCAAATAATGGAGTGATGGCTCTATACTACATTAAACTATCAATTTTGGATCTATTGGCACAAAGTGGCAAGTTGAGCTATTGGAATCGCCCTGTGTGTGACATGTTCATAAAACAATTCTTTAAAAGTCTTCCAAACTACTGACATGGTTTTCAGGAAAACCCACAGTAAACAATCAATATAATATATATTATGTCCGAAACCTTCAGTACTGTCAGTACTTTGATTACATACCAGCCTTTTTGCCCACCAAACTTAGATAACAGGTGCGCGTGACGTCACGGCGATTCGCCCTATAGCTGAGGTGTTCCGATTTAGAACTGCATGTATATACATGTATGATGATGATGTACAAGTTTGGGAAATCCGTGACGTCATGTATTATGGTTACTTCCCGGAAGCTAACTGTCAAAACTCGCTAGTTTTACATCATCATGTTGATGCTTTGGACTAAAAAGATGGAGATTGGTGATAGAATTGAGTCGTTATTGAACCACGCTATCTTTTGAACTGCATATCGTCAGGTTATGGCTGTGATAGGGTGAGACCAGGGTTTATAACGAACGTTTTGTCAATGACCCAGAAAACGCCCACCCAGAAAACACGTAAAAGTTAGAAAATTATTGTTGGATTTATAATAATGTATACGATACCATTAGAAGAATATACTTATTTGGTATTGAAATATCTTGTCTTTCAATAGCCGAAAGAATCACAAAATTATCATACAACTTGTACAATAGTTGAGGTAGATCTACGCGGTTGTTGGAACCCGTTTGTTATATTATAAATATACTGTAGTAGACTCCCTAGTCTCGTCAAAGAGCTGTTAGACTGTAAGACAGCATGCTAATTTTGTGATGGCCGTCTTCTTCTACTACTATTGATGGAAAACGTTCAATACTGAACTTCACAGCCCCATGCTAGAGGATATATCGTTATTAAAACCGAAAGTAGCTCTATCACCATTTAATAGAGTTCACAAATCTGAACTAATATACATATACTCCCATGAAGTGGTATACCCTATGGTATTATATATAGATTCCCATATTATAAGCTGTATGTACAGACCCCTATGGGTCCAAGTTCAGTGTCATGGAACCAGTGGAAAAGAAGAGGGCACAAAAGCGTAAAGTTGAGAACGAATCAGATGAAGAAAACAAACGACATCAAAACACTTTTGTAACTGCTCCAACAAATATTGGTCCATTGATTGATGTAGATAACCTTGACTGTCCCATTAACACTGGCGATTGCAACAACCCTGACTGCCCCATTACAACTTATGATTGCAACGACCAAGAGACTATATTTGATTTCATCAAGGATGACCTGTCCCCAATTGGTGCTCAGTTCTTGGATATTGAGAAACGGGTATGCGAGAAGTTACTGCCAATAAAGTACGGACACCCAGTCAAAGTTATATACAACCCACTGACGTATGCTTTCCAAACACACAAGGACTTTGTCTCCAAGTTTTGTAACTCTGAGAGAGAAATAATGTTCCTTGGAATGAACCCAGGGCCATATGGAATGTCACAGAATGGGGTAAGTTTAACTAGTCAGTGGCCTTAGAATACATGATGTTAATTTCTGTTCTCCAGACACATCTATTCACTCAAAAGGTTGTTAGGGTCACATAAGAATAAATTTTTTCCGGATCACTGTATTTGTGATCCAGATCTCTGTATTTGTGATGATAATTGCACTGAAATAATAATTCTGCATGCTAGTAGCAAATTTTTGATAATCTGATCAAACAGTAAATGGATCCATAGGGGTATCCACCAAAACCCGTATTGTGACCACTCGTTAGATTCTAAAGTGAGGTCACATTAACTCTTTCCCTGTTCGATGTTAATTTCAAATTTCAATACCTACTGAATATTCATGGACAAAATAGTTATAATGAAATAGGGATGGTGGAACATTGTAGCCATTTTAGAAGGTAAAGAAACAGATCTTTCCAATTATATTTGCAAACAGAGCAGACCCTGATCAGACGGCTCCTATAGGAGCCGTCTGATCTTGTCTGATCTGGGCCTACTCTGTTTGCAAATGCGTTAAAACATGTCTATATAAGGGAAAGGGTTTAACAATAATTTTAGTATTTGAGTATGCACCTTTATCTGTCACTCTGGATCCAAATGAGACATCAGTCAGTCACATCAAGAGACATGCATACTCGGTCTGTGTTGTGCAATCACTGGAGAGGTCAAGTTCCTGGTCAAAACTCTATAAAGTTGTCTGCTTCAGAATTAGTGTCTGTTTGTTCACACTGTTTTTAACCCATTCCCTCATAGGCTATTTTCAGATCCTACCTCTTTGAATAAATCTACTGATAAGGAGCATTAATTAGAGAAAAGGGAATTTTCAGAATTGTGTAGATTTGAAACCATTGTGATAAATAAAGCATTTACTCCTATGGAGCAAATGCTCTATTTATCACAATGGTTTCATAAAGTGACTATTACAGAGGCGTAGAAAGGCGTTTTTATAGAGGAAAGGGTTAATGCATATCAATCTTACAATTACATGTAACTCATGTACAAACCACATAATTTATGAAGATACATACCGGTATGCGTCGGATCAGAATCCAAACTGTGTGCTAATTTCAGTCAAGTCATGCTAAGTAAAGAAGCCCCACCCCAGGGGTGGCCAATTTTCTATAGAACATAGTGAAAACTTTGAAAATCTTCTCCTCTGATTGTCTGGTGAGCGATTTCAGGGCCATCATGGCCCTCTTGTTTACATGAATATTCATGGAGTAAAGAGTAATGCAGCAGCTTGTCTGGGTTTATGCTGTGATGCTTTTACATTTATTAGCTCACCTGAGCAAAGTTCAGGGTGAGCTTTTGGAAGACTTGAAATGAATGTCCGGCATCTGCCATGCGTTGTCTATCGTCCGTGAACACTCTAATGGTTACAATTTTAGTCCAATCTTCATGAAACTTAGTCAGAATGATTGTCTTGAACTCTTAATAAAATCTCATGGGTCATGTGGAGTCAAGAACTTGGTCACTGGGTCAAATAGTATGAAAACCTTGTGAACACCCAAGAGGTCACATTTTTTTCCGAATTTTCATGATACATGATTGTACTTTATCAGAAATTTGATAAAATCTTAGACCAGTCTGAAAGTTGGTAACGTTGGGTCAAACAATAGGTCATTAGATTAAACAGCAGAAAAACCTTGTGAACAATCTAGGGTCACATTTTTTTGTCCAATCTTCATGAAATTTTGTCAGAATGATTGTTTTGATAAAATCTTGGACAAGATCGAAAATTGGGCATGCTGGGTTATAAACTAGGTCACTAGGTCAAACAGTAGGAAAACCTTGTGAACACCCTAGAGGTCACATTTATAGCCAAATATTAATGAAAATTGGTCAGAATGATTGTCCTGATAAAATCTTGGACGAGTTTGAAAGTGGGTTACATGGGGTAAAAAGGTAGGTCACTGGGTCATATCTTAGAAAAATCATGTGTACACTCCAGCGGCCACGTTTTTAGCCCAATCATCCTCAAACTTGCTCAGAATGTTTGTCTTGGTGATATCAAGGTTGAGTGTGATCATGGTTGGGGAAGGATCAAGAAGTAGGTCAATAGGTCAAATCTTAGAAAAATCACTCAAGAGGGCACATTTGCCATATGCCATAGGCAATGCCATAGGTAAAAATGCCAGAGGTAAAAATGTCATAGGTAAAATGCCAGAGGTATCTGAAAACAATTTGATAACATTGTATTTCGATTTTAATTTTATAAAAGGAAAACTGCGCATTAGGAAAAAATATGTTATAATATCATATAATTCGGTAACCAAGAAATACAATCATGTAATTAATATTTATGGATGGATATGTTTGCAAGGGTATTAAAGATTGGTATTGTTGAACCCTTTCCATCATATAAATGCATTTTCATGCATTTACAAACAGAGAAGACCCAGATCAGATGGCTCCTGTAGGAGTCATCTGATCAGGGTCTGCTCTGTTTGCTAATAGATTTGGAAAGATCTGTATCTTTATTTTCTAAGGTGGCTACAATGTTCCACCTTCTATATTTCATTATGATTATTTTGTCCATGAAGATTCAGTAGGAATTGAAGTTTGGAATAAACATAGAACAGGGAAAGGGTTAATTAATATAACAATTTCCAACCATAGTGCAATTTAGGCAGTGTAAAATAAATAAATGTAGCACAAAGAGTTATTAAATTCAATGTGCAAACAAACAGAGCATTATGCAGACACTGATCAGACATGTGGTTTCAATAGGAGCTGTCTGATTTGGGTCTTCTCTGTTATTAGTGCGGGGATATGCGGGATTATGAAGGAAAAGGTTAACCCATTACCTCATAGGCTATAATTAGTATATACCTCTTTGAATAAATCTGCCGAAAAGGAGCATTAACTAGAGAAAAGGAAAAGTTTTAGAATTTTGTAGTTTGAAACCATTGTGATAAATAGAGCATTTGCTCCTATAGGAGAAAATGTTCTATTTATCACAATGGTTTCACAAAGTGACTTTTACAAAGTTGTCAAAAGTCGTCAATATAAGGGAATGGGTTAATTGACAACCCCACTCATATTTTACCCTTAAATTCACAGTTTGCAAGTAATCTGCAGTACATTGATGGCTCAGTTCCTTTAATTTAGGGTCTGAATCTAAAATAATAAAAATGAGTTTATATATAATATATATTTTAAGTTACCAAATTTTATTATTATATAATATTATAACATATTTTTTCTTACTATACAGTTTTCCTTTTATAAATTCAAAATACAATTCTACCAAATTGTTTTTATATACATTTGGCATTTTTACCTTTGGTATTTTTACCACTTTACCTGTGGCATTTTTACCTGTGGCATCTTTACCTATGGCATATGTTTACCTATGGCATGTTTACCCGTGGCATGTTTACCCGTGGCATGTTTACCACACACCAATAAAAAGTTACTGTATGATATCTGTGAAAATGTGAAATATCCCAGCCCGTATGAGCCTGGCTAAGTGATATTGACTTCAGCCTCATAGGTCCAGGTAAGATGCGTAAATTAGATTAAGACATTTTTGAGAATAACTCCTCCATTTCTCCAGCAATTAAACCTATGTTAATTGTGGCCTTTCTTTAGAATCTTCTGAAAGAGACAACTCTAAAGAGTGGTCACAACATAGGTTTGGGTTGAGAAATGACACTTTTAGTATCTGAGTATACACACAGATATCTTACTCTGACCCTTTAGGGTTGGCTAATATCACATAGGCAATGTCAATAGGCTGGTATATTCACCTTGTCAACGGACAATAACTGTATAATATTTTTGTCAGGTGCCCTTTGGGGAGGTGACATCGGTCAGGGAGTGGTTGAAGATCAAGGGTGACATCTACAAACCTGAGAAGGAACATCACAAAAAGCCAATCAAAGGTCTGGCATCCACCCGGAAGGAGGTAATGATAAATGACATACAGAATGCGTTTGCTATTAGACATTTAAATTAGGGGAAATAAGTAAAACTTCGTAATTTACATAGCATCTTTAAGAATAAAACTGAAATGTGTTTTCAGAACAACATGCTGAACATAAGTAAGGTTGTGAACTTGTGATTATACATAGTAGTGGGACTATTGCATTACCTGATGAGGGGGAACGGAAATAGCCCATTAGAACAGCAGCCCACTAGGGCAATTTCCACTGGACAATAACCCACTGCTAAATAGTGGGCTATTGTCCAGTGGGCTATTGTTTTAATGGGCTATTGTCCTAGTGGGCTATTGCCCTACACTCCCTGATGAGAGCTGTCTGATGAGGGTCTACTTAGATTCCTTGTAGATTTTTTTCTGAAATGGGGAAAAATTCCTTTTCATCAACCATTGTAAAAAGTCAGTTACTGGGAATTAATGAAGTCTTGAAGTCTTTTCATAATAAAACTCTGTCTTTCATGCAGTGGCTTGTCTGGTTTACGCTGTTTGAAAATCATTAACCCCTTTCTATGCATAAAAACAGTCACTAATGTCCTTTTCAAACAGTGTAGACCAAGATGAGAGTGCTCCTAGAGGAGCCTTTCTTTAAAAATAATCCCTATATATTCTCAGTGAGCTTGACTTGTAAATTAACCCTTTCCTTCATATAAACACCTTTTCACACATTTGCAAACAGGAAAGACCCAGATCAGACATCTCCTATAGGAGTTGTCTTAACAGGGTCTGCTCTGTTTGCTAATGGAATTTGAAAGATTTGTTTCTTTACTTTCTAAAATGGGTACAATGTTCCATCTTCCATATTTCATTATAAGACTTTTCTCCATGAGCACAGGAATGTTTGGCCATTTGCAGAAATTGTAGAATTATATCTACATGTATATTATATCATAAGCAAACAGCAGACTCTGATCGGGTGACTTATAAAGGTGCTATTGGAACTGGATCTACTCTGTTTGCTAATGCGTGAAACGGCATTTTTATTCAGGAAAGGGTTAAAGAGTTCTGACACTGAACAGAGGATGGGAACTATTTCTCTGTCTTTGTCTTGATGACTGACAGTTTCCTTTTGTACTACAATTATACAGTGCAGTTTGCAATCACAGATTACTGGGATTTAGATGTTGTCCAAGTTTGTTAGCTATTGAAATGCATTGACTTCGTTGAAATGGAAATATCTGTTTCACATAGAATAAACCGTAACTATGTCAATTTTTATATGCCCGAAGGTAACTTTGGTTGTATTATGGTAATTGGCGTTTGTCCATCCATCTGTTCGTCTGTTAGCCACACCTTTAACCCAATAACTTGACAACTATTAGATGTACAGTTTTCATACATAATAGGGAGGTAGGCAATGGTCAATAGATGACCCCTATTGATTTTGAGGTCAGTAGGTCAAAGGTCAAGGCCACAGTGTCCTTCAACTTAAAATTCTTGTCTGCTCAATAACTTGATAAGTATTAAAAGTGCTGTGTTCATACTTAGTAGGAGGGTTGATCATGGCTTATAGATGACTCCTATTAAATTTTGAGGTCAGTCAGTCAAGGGCCAAGGTCACAGTGACCTTCAACTCAAAACCTTGTATGTTCAATAACTTGAGAAGTGTTATGTGTGCTGTATTCATACTAAGTAGGGAATTTTGTCTTGGTCAGTAATGAACCATATATATTTTGAGGTCGTTCGGTCAAAGGTCAAGGTCACTTTGGGCATATAATGCTCCGACTCACAGAGCTCTTGTTTACTATATTTAGATTTTTCCCTTTTAAAAACTCAACCCCCGCCACTTCACACATGTGCAAACAGAGTAGACCCTGATCCCTCTGATCAGGGTCTGATCCTTTTGCTTTTGACATTACATGTCTATAGATCTGATTGTACAGTTTTTGCTAAAGCAAAATTTCCCTTGAAAAATTTCAGTTAATACATGTTCATGACATCATTTACTTTTTACATGAATATTGAACAGGAATTGTCAGTACTTCTTACACGAATACTGAACAGGGAAAAAGATAATTGTGAAGTTTTCAGAAGTGCTGCAATAGGTCTACAAGGACTGATTCAACATTTTTCAGAATAAAATGTTGGCTGTTCTCTGATATAATTTGTCTGAATTTGTTTCTATAGCTAATCTGTTATTGGAGCATGGCCATTTGTATGCAGATATGTGGATTCATATCTATAGCTAAAACATCCTAAGTGAACTGATATTTTTCTGTGAAAATCATGGAGGGTTTAAAATATGCCCGCCCACCTCTGTTAGTCAGTTAATATGTAAGGTGCAGCAAACTAGTTTCACCATGTAGGATGTAGACTTATGTATCCATTTTTTTTGTCCCCCATAAGGTGGAAGTCATATAGCCTAGCTATTGTCCATTCATACATATGTCAGTCTATCCATACGTCTCGCATACATGTATATTATATGTCAAACTCTTTATACACCAGTGGATGGATTTACTTCAAACTTTCACTGATAAACAATGTTGATGTTAAGTTATTATACTGACAACATGAACAAGGGAAATTTTGACAATGGCAGAATCTGCAGAAACAGATATTTAGTATTTCATAAGCAGACAGAACAGACCTTTATCAGACAACTTCTGTAGGAGCCATTTGATCTAGGTATACTCTATTTACAATGATATTAAAAGGCATATACATGGAGTAAAGGGTTAATCTCATTGAAAATTATTTTTAGAAATAATGAGTAAAGTTTTAACTGATACATGTATATAGTTCTGTACATCATTTGAGATGTAAGAACTGTATTTATTGACTCCACCCTTTCCCTCATGAATATTCATAAAGAAATGACATTATGAATATAAATTAGCTACTGTAAATGTGTATAGTGGTGTTATGAACCAGGGATTATTTGAGTATGACAGAAGCTGTAGAAACAGATCTTAATTATTTTGTAAGTAAACAGAGCAGATCCTGATCAGACAGCTCGTACAGGAGCCATGTTGCAGAAACCATCCGATCTGGGATTATTCTGTGTGAAAAGGCATTTCTATTGGAAAAAGGGTTAACCCTTTACCTGTTCTATATTTATTACAAATTTCAATACCTACTGCATATTCTTGGCCAAAATATATACGTTAAAATGAAATATATAAGGTGGAGCATTGTACCCATTTTAGAAACTAAAGATACAGATCTTTCAAATTACATTAGTAAACAGAGTAGACAGCTCCTTCAGGAGCCATCTGATCAGGGTCTGCTCTGTTTGCAAATGTGTGAAATGGCGTTTTTAGGAAGGAAAGGAATAATGGAGCATTCTGTTGCATATTCTCATTTATTAAGCGAGGCAGTTTCTTATCCAAAGGATTAAACATGTGTTATAGATTTCTATTTATATATTTTCAGGTGAGTGGAGCTAGATTCTGGGGCCTGTTTCAGGAGATCTGTCACACACCGGAGAATTTTTTCAGGCACTGTTTTGTGTATAACTTCTGTCCACTGTCATACATGATAAAATCTGGAAAGAACATTACGCCAGCAGAGCTTGTCAGTGCTGAACGTAAGCAGATTATCGACTCTTGTGGCGTAGGCTTGGTCGAAGTTGTTAAACTCTTGAAGATACGCATAATAGTTGCTGTTGGAAGGTTTGCTGAGAAACAGGCATCAAAGGCTTTACAGAATGCAGGCATCATGAACGTAGAAGTTGAGTACATACCGCATCCCAGTCCAGGAAGTCCTCTTGCGAATAAAGGTTGGAAACAGATTGTAGCTAAACGGCTGAAAGAGATGAAGGTGATGGAGTATCTGAATTCAGATGCAGAAGAGGTTGAGCGGCTAATTGAAGAGTGGGAGAAAACTGCACAAGCAAATGTAAACTTGACGGAGCCAGAATAGATTGGTCACATAAAAGTGATATTAAAGTATAGGATCCTGGATTACATTTGGTGAAAAATGAAAATGTGGATTTGTAAGAAAGTTTTAGTAATTATAAAGACAGTACCTTTTAAAGGTAACAACTTGTTTTGGAACCATGGTGGAGCATGTTCTCACAGCAGGGTACTGAAAAACATTACAGCACAATATGGTGGTTTTTAGTAAAAAAGGTGCAAGATGGGGCTTGCGGTGAAATATAAAAAATGTTTTAATTAGATTTTCTAAAAATTGTTCTGATTTGCAGCTCTATATATAGCTTTTCCATTTTATCTGGAATCCCGGTACACACCCTCAAAGCATCTTTGATAATTGACTTGACCAATGAGTGTTCATTATAACTAAACAAACAATTCACCAAATTGTATCTATATTTCACTTAGAATTTTAGCTAAATACTTTAGTATATTTATTTGTTGTTTGAAACCCCTTTCTGATTTTAATAGATTTGATACAACACATGGCATTAATCTACATAGCTATGAATCAGAATTGTTTCAAATTGATCCGCATAAATATTTAGTGCAAATATCATTGTATTTGGGAAAATAATTATGCACCTGAAACTGAAAAGTGTTTTCAATAAAAACCAGACGGCGGCCAAAACGACCGATTCAAACCAGCTTTTAGCCGGTTCAAATACGTAAAAAAATAAACAAGAACTGTAGACACTACATCAAACGGGGTTTTCCTTCACTATTAACTGGTGATTTCTAAGTTCAAAAGGGCATAGCTCCCAGAAAAATTGCAGAAGGAAAAATCCCAGCCAATATGCACATCTACATATTGTGTCCTTGCTATATGCAAGGTTTTATAAAAATCTGTTGAACAGTTTCAGAGGAGTTGCGCTTACAAGATTGGCAGCCATACATCACCATTTCAATAACCGGATTTTCCGTGGTTTTAAAAGCCAGTTAAAAAAGTAAAAGTTGAAAAATCCCCTGAAAAGCCTGTTGCTTTGTGAATCTGGCTTGTTCAACACTGCCTGAAGCATATTTTACCAGTGTACATGTATATGTTTTACTATTGCAAAGAGTGAGGTCAATTTGTACTTGAAATACTTTTTGTTCTGAAATGTGAAATTCTTGGCCTGTGTTGACTTAACCCTTTCCTCCATAGGCTATTTTTTAGACCCAACCTCTTTGAATGAATCTACCCAAAAGGAGCATTTACTAGAGAAAAGTAAACTTTTAGAATTTTGTAGTTTGAAACCATTGTGATAAATAGAGCATTTGCTCCTATAGGAGCAAATGCTCTATTTATCGCAATGGTTTCAAGAAGTGGTTATTACAGAGGCGTAGAAAGGCATGTTTATGGAGGAAAGGGTTACTACATTATTATTTATGTATTTAATTAGATTCATTGTTTTAATAGCACATATACACAGGTGTTTTTGTTCATGACAGAAACTGTAGAATCCTGTCTGTATTATATGATAAGCAAACAGAGCAGTCCCTGATCAGACGGCTCCTATAGGAGCCGTCTTATCTGGGTCTACTCTGTTTGCAAAGGCATAGAAAGTTGCATTTATGGAGTAAAGTGTTTTAGACGTCTCTTTTGATGCTTGTGCAAACAGAGTAGATCCATATCAAACGGCTCCTGT
Organism: Azorinus chamasolen; assembly: GCA_963576725.1. Taxonomy (NCBI): domain Eukaryota; kingdom Metazoa; phylum Mollusca; class Bivalvia; order Cardiida; family Solecurtidae; genus Azorinus; species Azorinus chamasolen. The sequence goes on along the minus strand of OY755248.1, from coordinate 32,367,310 downwards.
AGGAGTTGTCCAATAAGGGTCTGCTGTTTTTGCTTTAATTCATATTCATAATGGGAGGAGCCTGCCATGACTGTTAATCAAGTAAAGGGTTAAAATTCACTTTGTTCTCTAACCCATTCCCTCATATTGATGCCTCTTTATGAAACCATTGTGATAAATAGAGCATTTGCTCCTGAGGAGCAAATGCTCTATTTATCACAATGGTTTCAAAACTACACAATTCTGAAATTTTCCTTTTCTCTAGTATATGCTCCTTTTCGGTAGAATTATTCAAAGAGGTAGGATCCAAAAATAGCCCACGAGGGAATGGGTTAACCGTGTGAAACTGTTACTTAATTATCTGATTTAAACCAGTGTCAAATATCAATCAAGGGAGTACCAAGTGTTTACATTTTTCAATTTTGTCACCCTTCTTTGTGTGGATGTAGTTCGTCGATCATTGCTGCTCATTTTCATATTTTTACTTTATGAAGGGGAACAAATAGTTTCTAGTAGTATATTTTTGTTTACTCTCACTTAGACTGGGAAACAATTCTGTGTTCACCAATTTAAAAGTTGGACAGTATTAATGTCTAGTACAAACCAGTTATGCTTTTTAGCTCGACTATTCGAAGAATAGTGGAGCTATCCTACTCGCCCGGCGTCTTTTTTGGCGTCACACCTTGGTTACGGTTTTTGTTAAAGTCCACTTTTTGCCTTTAACCTTTGGAATAAAGCTTTGAAACTTTGAACACTTGTGCACCACCACAAACTTCATCTGTAGGCAAGAGTACATAACTATGTCAAGCATTTTGACAGAATTATGGCCCTTTTTAACTTAGAATTTTCGGTTAAGGTTTTTGTTAAAGTCCACTAACTAACATAACCCTTTGAGATAAAGCTTTGAAACTTGGAACACTTGTTCATCACCACAAGCTTCATCTGTAGGCGGCAAGAGTACACAACTCTGTCAAGCAATTTGACAGAATTATGGCCCTTTTTAACTTAAAATTTTTGGTTAAAGTTTTTGTTAAAAACCACTAATTAACATAACCCTTTGAGATAAAGCTTTGAAACGTTAAACACTTATTCACCACCAAAAGCTTCATCTGTAGGTAATAGTACATACCTCTGTCAAGCAATATGACAGAATTATGGCCCTTTTTAACCTAGAATTTTCGTTTAAGGTTTTTGTTAAAGTCCACTTATTTACATAACCCTTTGAGATAAAGCTTTGAAACTTAGATCATTTGTTCATCACCACGAGCTTCATCTGTAGGCAAGAGCACATAACTCTGTCGAGCAATTTGACAGAATTATGGCCCTTTTTAACTTAGAATTTTCGGTTACGGTTTTTGTGAAAGTCCACTTATTTACATAGCGCTTTGAGATAAAGCTTATAAACTTGGAACACTTGTTCATCATCACAAGCTTCATCTGTAGGCAAGAGTACATAACTCTGTCAAGCATTTTAACAGAAATTATGGCCCTTTTTAACTTAGGTTTTTCTTTTCATTAAAGATTTCAAAGAGATCCTACATCTTGAATACTATTAAAGATATTTTACTGACACTTTGATTACATTCTTCAAGTATCATTGGACACCATTTTAGGCCACTATCAAGCCTTTTTACACTAACAGTTCTGAGAATAGTCGAGCACGCTGTCCTGTGACGGCTCTTGTTTATATAAAGGGAGAATCAGATAATATTTCCTGTTTACTAAAGGACTTAATCATAACATTTGTGACAATGTCAACTCAGTATTTTTAGTCTCAACCCTTTCCTCCATAGGCTATTTTTAGATCCAACCACTTTGAATAAATCTACCCAAAAAGAGCATTAACTACAGAAAAGGAAATTTTTGGAATTTTGTAACATGAAACTATTGTGATAAATAGAGCAATTTCTCCTATAGGAGCAAATGCTCTATTTATCACTATGGTTTCAACAGGTGACTTTTACAGAGACGTAGAAAGGTGTATTTATGTAGGAAAGGGTTAATAAGATGGTTGTTGTGATTTTATTACACTTGCAATATGTATATTACATACTGTGGAGCCTCTCTGTAACAGCCACTGAATGAATACTAATGGATGGCCAAAAATGCAACTCATTGTTTAACCCATTCCTCCATAGGCTAATTTTAGACACAACCTCTGAATGAATCTAGCCAAAAGGAGCATTTACTAGAGAAAAGTAAAATTTTAGAATTTTGTAGTTTGAAACCAATGTGATTTTGAAAAATGGAGCAAACATGAAACTGGACATGTTTTCTACTTGATCTTGTGTTACTATATTTGCATAAGTTATATTTATCTATTTGCTTATTGTCAGTGCATGAATCCTCATATGTTTTGATTGTGATATATTTATTCTGTATCCGTTTCCGTTTTTCTTTTTGTTGCCTGAATACTAATATAGTGTTATTTAAATGTATGTATTGCAAGCTGATTTTAGGTTTTGATTGCGCTGCCTAAGTATTATAAATATATACATCTATACATCTACACATGTGATATTGAAAATATTTGTGATATTAATACCGTATTATTTCGAAAACTACCTTCCGGTAGGTCTTTCTTATGATAAGTTTGATTTTATTTAGAATGGGATTTTTAATGTCAATTGTGATATCTGCATGATAACCTGATTTATATCTATTTGTTTTAAGGCATGCACCTTTCTAAGTATGAACTGTGATTTGCTTATAAATTCCTCAATAGCTGTGATATGCTTTTACATTCTTTACCTTAGCTTTTCTTTCTTTACTTTAGTTTTACTATGTCAACCCTCCTCATGTTAAATCTTTAATCAAGACTCCTCTCATAACTAATTAATAATGCATATTATCTTTAAAGCTGTAACAATTTCCTGACATGTTCAGCCATGTGATCTAGGCAGACTGTGCTGACCCAAACCAGACAACTACTCTTAAAACTACCTGATTCTGGGTCTACACTGTTTACAAAAAATAGCAATATATTTCACCAACATGAGAAGGGTTAACTTTAGGTACTGTATGAATGTAATTTAGCCTCATGTGAGCTTATGTAATTATGGATATCATATTCTCCTTGCATTAGGTAAAATGGCTTTAACCCATTCCCTCATAGGCTATTTTTAGATCCATTTGAATAAATCTACCAAAAAGAAGCATTTACTTGAGAAAAGGAATTCTTTTAGAATTTTGTAGTTTGAAACCATTGTGATAAATAGAGCATTAGCTCCTATAGGAGCAAATGCTCTATGTATCACAATGATTTCATAAAGTGACTTTTACAGGCGTAGAAAGGCGTATTTATGGAGGAAAGGGTTAAAAGCTCTTCAGAGCTTGTATTTTACCGTGCACTCTGCAAATTGTTTGCAAACCTGACTTTATTAATAAATATTACTCGATATGAATGTGTGTTACAGTTGAGAAATTCATCCATTCCATTTTGTTTGTTAACATTTGCGCAATAATCGCATGCATATTTTTAGCGGCATGAAAATAGATCATCAATATTCACTAAAATTAAACCTTCTGACTAGTTTTATGATAAGACTAGAACACTGACCAAGTCAGAAAGGGCCCCACATAGTAATCAAACTTGGCCAAGACTGTTTACCTATAAACATTCTCAGCATGTCTGGTGTGTTTCACTGTGCTTTACATTTGCACAACAATCACATGCATATTTTTAGTGGCATGAAAATAGATCATCAATATTCTCTAAAATTAAACCTTCTGACCAGTTTTATGATAAGACTGGAAATGGCCCCACAGGGCCCACATAGTAATCAACTTGGCCAAGACTGTTTACCTATAAACATTCTCAGCACATATGGTGTATAGCAGATGAGAAATGTTTTAGTTAAAGAGCAGAAAAAGCTTAAATTGCAAATGTTGACTAATTTATGGGACATAACTCACATGCAATTTAGCTGGTAAACGAACTTGGCCAAGATGTTACAGCTATGAACATTCTCTGCAAGTTTGGTGCAGATCAGCTGAACACTATTTGAGTTAGAGAGCAGACAAGGCTAAAACATAACATTTTGACTGAATCAAGGGCCATAACTCTGAGGTGTCTAATGCGATTAGACTGGTCATTAAACTTGGTCAAGTGTTTGCACCTATAATCATTCCCTGCTAGTTTGGTGAAGTTCAGGGTCCATGCTTATAAAACTTTTAGTTGAGTGTGAGTACGTTCTCAAGCTTTTGATTGGTCAGATTTGAGCCTCTGGCTCAAATCTGACCAATCAAAAGCTTGAGAACTCAAATCTGACCAATCAAAAGCTTGAGAACGAAACTCAGATTCAACTAAAAGCTTTATAAGCATGGACCCAGATGAAAACTACATGTATTTGAGTTATAAGAGTTGACAAGGCTAAAACGGCCAATTTTGACTGAATCGAGGACCATAACTAGGAGGTGTCTGATGCGATTTAGGTGGTAATCGATTTTGGTCAAGATTTTACACTCTGCAATTTCATTCTCTGCAATTTTGGTGAAGATCAGATGAAAACTGTTTGAGTTACAGAGCAGACAATAAAAGCCTGCCAGACGGAAGGGCGATTACTTTAGGGCACCCACATCAAGTTGTGGGGCCCTGATAAAGATTGTTTATTCTTAATTCTTCGCTTGCTATTCACGTCAATATACGCACCTGTAAATAGTGAAGACCCCAGATGAGACAGCTCCTGCAGGAGCTGTCTCATTAGGGTCTGCACTATTTACAAGTTGATTGTGCAACCAGTACACTCCACAGCAGTGATTGCACAGCGAAATACTTGTACACAGTGAAGATATATGTAATTATACAGCAGGGCATGGACAAAGAAGGAGAAATGCATTTTAAAATTCAGCAAGCGAAGGGTTAATTTTGGCTATTTTAATAGATCTATAAACCATCAACCCAGATAACTATAAAATACAAACTATTGGTTTTGCCAAGATTCTTGTCATTGCGCCGATCACAAAGGTGTATAAGAGAGTAACGAACGACAACTCTGCACAGAGATTAAGGAAAAATATGTAGAGAGGTCAGAGGGCTTATTGGTAAGGTCTGTATGTTTGTCATTCAAAATTCTCCGTTATATTGCTATGGTTAATTTTCTGTTGACTTTGTATTTGCAGCAGTTTTCTGTTTCATAGAATCAGTATCCTTATTTCTTTAACTGATAATCTTTGAAAAGTGCTTTTCATAATTTTTTTTATGACATTTATTCATGAATTCTTCAAAACTTTGTCTCAGTAAAATTTCCTGGTAATGGGCACTTAATGGATTAACACGGATTTCTATGAATGCAGTTTGCTGCTTTGTGGAGAATGAAAGTAAGGCTGAAAGCTGTGGGAACCTTTTATGGGAGCTCCCTGACAAATAGGCTCCACCTACTTTAACCCTATACTTGATATAGGCCCCCTTGCAAACAGAGTAGGAGTAGATCCAGAGCAGATGGCTCTTGTAGGAGCAACCCATTCATTTATGCCTTTTGGCACCTCTATAAAAGTCGGAAACCATTGTGATAAATAGAGCATTTGTTCCAGATGAGCAAATTCTCTATCTCATTGTTTCAAAACTACAAAATTCTAAAAAATTCCCTTTTTTCTAATACAAGAGGGCCAAGATGGCCCTTAATCGCTCACCTGATTATTATAGATTTAAGATTTTTGCTGGGTAGCCCATGGGTAGGGCCAATATTGACATTAGGGACAATATTTGAACAATGTTGATAGTTGACCATGAGCAGTGTATCTACAGAACAAGATTTTCAAAGATTTAGAATATTGACTTTATCAAGACAATGATTCTGACCAATGAAGATTGGGCTAAAAATGTGCCCTCTAAACCTTGATATCACCAAGACAAACACTCTGAGCGAGTTTGAGGAAGATTGGGCTAAAAATGTGGCCTCTGGAGTGTAAACAAGATTTTTCTAAGATATGACCCAGAGACCTACTTTTTGATCACACCTAACCCACTTTCAAAATTGTCCAAGATTTTATTAGAACACTCATTCTGACCAATTTCATGAAGATTTGGCTATTAATGTGACCTCTAGAGTGTTCACAAGGTTTTCCTACTATTTGACCTAATGACCTAGTTTTTAACCCCACATAACCCACTTTCAAACAAGTTTTATCAAGACAATTATTATGACCAAGTTTCATGAAGATTGGACAAAAAATGTGACCACTAGAGTGTTCATAAGGTTTTTCTACTGTCTGACCTAGTGACCTAGTTTTCAACCCCACTTGACCCACTTTCTAACCCGTCCGAGATTTTATTAAGACATTCGTTCTGACCAAGTTTCATGAAGATTGGACAAAAATTGTGACCACTAGTGTTCACAAGGTTTTTCTACTGTTTGACCTAGTGACCTAGTTTTTAACCCCACTTGACCCACTTTCGAACTCGTCCGAGATTTTATCACTTGATTTCGAGGGCTTGGTGCAAAACTGTTCTAACTCCTTGTGAAGGAGTTAGAATAGTTTTGCACCAAGCCCTCGATTTGTTCTGACCAAGTTTCATGAAGATTGGACTAAAATTGTGATCACTAGAGTGTTCACAACGTTTTGCTAAGGTTTGACATAGTGACCTAGTTTTTTCCCCACGTAACCCACTTTTCAAAATCCTCCGAGATTTTATCAAGACAATTATTCTGACCAAGTTTCATGAAAATTGGGCTAAAAATGTGACCTCTAGAGGGTTCACAAGGTTTTCCTACTATTTGACCTAGTGACCTAGTTTTTAATCCAACTTGACCCACTTTCGAACTCGTCCGAGATTTTACCAAGACATTCATTCTGACCAAGTTTCATGAAGGTTGGACTACAATTGTGACCACTAGAGTGTTCACAAGCAAATTGTTGACGATGCACGACACACAACGGACATTCAAGTCTCCCAAAAGCTCACCCTGAGCTTTGCTCATGTGAGCTAAAAAAGCTCCTTTTCAGTAGATTGGGTCTAGAAAATAGCTGCTACCATAGGAAAGGTGGGGTAAATTGAATAGTGTTACTTATGCTTAACAATATAGTCAGGTTAGGTCAAGCTTTGACAGAGCTACCCAAACACTGAAGTTGTCATTGCTCCATCAAACCCAATACTGTGACAACTCTTTAGAATCACCTCTTAGAGACAATTCTGAAGAGTGGTCACAGTAAAGGCTTTGATGGAGAAATGAAGGAGCTATCCTTGAAAATATTCAAATACTAATCCTATCTGGACCTCTGATGGCTAGCATATACAGTAAAACCTCTCTATAACGGCCACTAAATTACATTAAATGTGTTAAAGGCAGGTGGCTGCTTAAAGCAAGATGGAAGTAAAACAGAACGCTCCTATAGGAGCGTTCTGTTTTACTTTCACCTTGCTTTAAGCAGCCCTAAATTTCAACTAATTAACACAATTTAGTGGCCGTTATAGAGAGGTTTTACTGTAGATGGGGATGTAGTAGACAAAGAGATAAGAGAACTCATTTGTACAACAATTTATATTTTACTATACTATACGTCTGACAAATGTATAGACAAGAAGTGACAACACCAGAGAATGGAAGTAGGGATCCGGCCCCTGTCTGTAGGAGGTACTCTATTGTTACATGAATGTCTAACCCACTGGCCACATCCGTACTCAGATGAACATAAAGACACACAAAGAGAAAACAACACAGCTCACCACGAATAGAGAGAAAGAGAGAGACAATTATGTCATTAACAAAAAAAATAAAAGCCTAAAAGAATGTCACGGGAAAGACAGCTCTCTCAGAGCTGTAAATATGAGGCATAGTGATCTATCCTAATTTTGTATTTACTCATTGGACCCAAACCCTATCTTGTTAGTACTCGATTTAAATCCCATGTGACTGATCATATAAATGAGTATCAACAGTACAGCGTTTGGCAGACAAATGTTAACATTTTACACAGATTTCTAACCTTTTACTCTATAAATATGCCTTTTACAAACAGGATCCCAGATCAGAAGGGTCCTGAAGGAGCCATCTGATCAGGGTCTACTATTTGCTTATGATAAAATACAGATCTAATTCTATAGTTTCTGATTTGGCAAAGTTTGCCGTGTTCACATGTCATTATGTAAAAAATACCTAATTAATATTCATGATGTCATTAACTCTTACATAAATATTCATGGAGTAATGGGTAAATTTACCCCTTTTATCTAGAGCCCAGCCTGTGGTGTTGATTGCATTAGTAAGTAAAGGTCTGATCAAGGTTTGCACTGTTTGTAACTTGACAAAGTTTTTGACGACTATCATTTTAACCAGTCAAGATCCTGATCACACCATGCGTTTCAGTTTTATGGCTGATCTGTATCAACATTGTTCTCTAAAATTTAATGATGATGTCAGATTGCACTTTTTTCTCTCCTATATCCAGCAAGCAAATATATCTGACAGAAAGTTCTGAATATTTATTTTCTAAATTACTTTAGAAGAACTGTATCCCTTACAATGTGGGAACGATTTTCAATAATGCCCTAAACAGTGTAGACCCAGATGAGAAGCCTCCCATAGGAGCCTTCTCATCAGGGTCTGCATTGTTTGTCATGCTACACTTTTCTTTACAAATATCCCTTAATGTTCACCATAAGCTTGACCTGTTTGAATTTTGGAATAGTCCAGTTGAAACAGATGTGTATGAACAATATTGACCTGTTTAACATACGGTCATTTGAGTCAAGATGAATACATTTGCAAACATTCCATAATAACCTATTCAAAATGTCATTTCCTTTGCTTTTCAACCTATTCAAAATGTCCTTTCCTTTGCCTTTTAACCTATTCAAAATGTCCTTTCCTTTGCTTTTTAACCTATTCAAAATGTCCTGTCCTTTCCTTTGCTTTTTAATCTATTCAAAATGTCATTTCCTTTGCTTTTTAACCCTTATTTAATGAATATTCATGGAAGAAAAATGACATCATGAATGTTAGATCATTTTTTTAATAATGGCATATAAACTCAGGAATTTTCATATCATGTTTGGGAGAAACTCTATATTATTCCATATTCTGCAAACTGGCCTGATTACCATTGTACCTCTTTGCATGCGAGGTAATTGTCATCTTCAAATATTTTTGTCTGCTACAATTTTTAATGAGTGTCACACAGTGTGGGTTCTGATGAGAGCCCCTAATGTCACTTAGCATCTCATCTGCATCCAAACTACAGTAAAAACCTCTCTATAACGACCACTAAATCGTGTTAATTATTTGGTATTTTGGGCAGGTGGTTGCTTAAAGCAAGGTGGAAGTAAAACAGAGCGCTCCTATAGGAGCGTTCTGTTTTACTTTCACCTTGCTTTAAGCATCCACCTGCCTTTAACAAAGCTTATCACAAATTTGTCACCAGAATGCAAAGAGTTGAACAATTTACAATTATAAATTTGACTTCCTGGGTATTGTATCCAATATGTAACACAAAAACAATCATGTTGTCTGGCTCCCAACTGATACATGTAGCTAAGGTAATTTTAAGAATACAGAAAAACCCATCTACAGCGATCACCCTGAATGATTTTTGTTTTTTTAAGACTGGTGGTAGCTTAATGCAGGATGAAAGTTATGGAACTTTCTGCATTACTTTCATCCTGCATTAAGCAACCACCTGCTCTTATAGACACCCATTTTTATTATTATATGTTCGCTGTATGCAGGTTCTATTGTACTTAGTGACCTAGAAGTTTTGAGAGTACATGTGTAATTATGAAAAAATCAACAAAATGTTTATCTCGATTCACATTCATTATATAGACTTCAATACTTAATTTAAATACTAGCCCTTTGAATGCTGATTTTTCAAAATGGAATGGTCCATTATTTAACAAAAGAATTCGTTTAGTATTAAAAGGTACGATTTGTGAGACGATTACGAACAACAACCTGCAGATCCTAATTAGAGGGCTCCTACAGGAGCCCTTTGATCTGGTTCTGCACTGTGTGCAAATACTAGTACACTTGTTTCCCTGCAATCAAAGAACTAGTGAATACTGGACACACAGGTTAGATAGTCCACTATTTGGACATGTTCACTATTTGGAAGATCTTCATAATTATGGCACATATACAAATGAGTCGAGTTGCTGTAGAACCACCTGTAGGCAAACAAATCAACTTTTTGTACTCTAAGTAGATATCATATGCAAAACCTAATCAAGAATTATTGTCTGCTAAATCTTTTCTTCAGAGCTACAGATAAAGGTGCGTACCCAAATACTAAAATCGTCATTTCTCACCAAACTCTGTGTTATGACCACTCTTTAGAATCGTCTCAAAGAGACGATTCTAAAGAGTGGTCACAACATAGGGTTTGGAGAAGAAATAAAGAAGTTATTCTTGAAAATATTTTAATTTTATCGATATCGATAATATGAGTAGGGCATTGCACCTAAAGTTTCTCGGTATCCACTTCGCTCTCTCTGGGGGCGTAGTTGGCAGAAATGGACGTTAACCCATTACCTCATAGGCTATTTTTAGATACAACCTCTTTGAATAAATCTACCGAAAAGGAGCATTAACTAGAGAAAAAGAATTTTTTTTTAACTTTGTAGTTTGAAACCATTGTGATAAATAGAGCATTTGCTAGAAAGGCGTATTTATGGAGGAAAGGGTTAAACAACAATTTGGCCAGCAGCTAGGACACTGATCAATAGTCTAATCTTTATCTTACAAATAATCCGCTTCTACTCTTTTGTGGGAAATCTCAATTCTCATAAGATGACTTTACCCATATACTCCCGAATAAATAGGACACTGACAAACAGTGTAGACCAATATCAGAGGGCTCCTGAATCAGATCTTGCCCCAAGCATCTGATCTGGTCAATCAGATACTTGAGAATGATCTCAGACTCGGAAGTTTTATAACCTTGGACCCTGGTCAGGTTTTTCTCAACCCTGTCCCTAGTAATGAACATTTATTCATAAATTGAATTCACTTCATAGATATTTATTAACTTAATTTTTGTAAGGAAGAAATTTAAAAAGAAATCGCTGGCCTAGGTAAAACTTTAGGGTCAGATCGATATAACTCCGTTAGCATACTGAGCAGACCCTGATCAGATGGCTCCTACAGGAGCCGACTGATCTGGTCTACTCTGTTTGCAAGGGAGTGAAAAAGTAATTGTATGAAAGAAAAGGTTAACCCATTACCGCATATTGACACCTTTTGATGCTTCTGCAAAAGTCACTTTGTGAAACCATTGTGATAATTAGAGCATTTGCTCCACAGGAGCAAATGCTCTATTTATCACAATGGTATCAAAACTACACAATTCTGAAAATTTCTTTTTTTCTAGTAAATGCTCCTTTTTGGTAGATTTAATCAAAGAGGTTGGATCTAAAAATAGCCTATGCTGGAATGGGCTAAATAATATGGGAATAGGTTAAATTCAACAGATTGAAATATTCATTATCCTTTTGTACAGTGATTAGGGTCTTCTCTGTTTGCAAAGGCATCTAAAGGTGTCTCTATCAGATAAATGGTAACACTGCAATGATTTAGAGCTGTATGTGACCTTGACCTTGGACCAGTGGGGCATGTGTTGCCACAACACATAATCTATTTTACATGAAGAGTTGTGTGTGCGGTAATGGTCTGTAAATCCATGAAATTTTTATACAATAAAACCCATCTAAACTGGATGTTCAAATGAGTATCAATATCTCTCATTAGGCAGGTGGCAGCCTACTGCAAGGTGAACTTTATGCACGACTTTTACACTGCATCAAGCAGCAACCTGCCTAAAATGACATTAATTCTTTATCAAAAATTCAGTTAAGTAGGGTTTTAAGAATTTATTCAGCAGCAAAACAAAAATTGACCAATCTACATCACTCCAATACAGTCCCTACACCTCTTTGAAATGTGACGTAAGCTGTCCAATGATTATTTGGCAATCAATGTAGTAAAATATCTCAATGGAATACAAGCCATTTACAGCTCAGAATGAAAAACATATCCCAGTGAAAGGAATTATATCCAGAGCCACTGATAACAGTGCGTACCCAAATACTAAAATCGTCATTTCTCCACCAAATCCTATACCGTGACCACTTTTTAGAATCGTCTCGTCGAGACGATTCTAAAAAGTGGTCACAGTACAGGGTTTGGTGGAGAAATAAAGGAATTATTCTTGAAAATGTTTAAATTTACGCATCTTATCTGGAGCTCTGTATATCAAAGCTTAATGTCTCATGACAATTACCATGAGAAAAAATATGAGGTACAATTTGATGTGCAAAATATGAGAGCCCATTGACCAAACATAATAGCGGTCGACTGAAATATTTATCTCTTGTGATGACACAGTCAATAGAACAATTGCAAGGGACTAAACAACACACACTGCATGTAATCAAGTAATCAAATATTGAAAATTCAGAGGAAAAAACAAACTGAAGAACAAAATTAAAAAGCATGTTATCAACAACAATAATAATGGTAAAAATGCAGGTATTGAACTATGTATACAGCATAAAAATTGTGCTTAAAACTAGCACTAGATTTTGTGTATATGAATTAATAAACTAAAACAACCAATGGCCTCGGATGGAATATACCAGTAAAACCTTACAAAATGCAGCAATGATCACAACACTTAAGAGATTTTTTTTAAGGGGGGTGTGGGTGTCGTACACTACTAAAGGGAAGCCGCTATTGTTTCATATTTACCTTAAATATTCGGACACCAATTTCCATAATGTACTCCTTTGTAAAACAGAATAAGCCAATTAAGCACCATTTTGCTAATTTTCATGTAGTAGCAAAAAGTGTATACCCTGATCACATGCTCCTTCTGGAGCAGTTTGATTTGGGTCTACACTATATGCCCAAGTTAGTCTGTCCGAATACCTAGGTCAGTTATGGAAACTCACTGGTATATCATAATGGAGAAGCATTGAATCTGTAAAAAACAAAAAAAAACAACAAAACATTTCTGTAGCCTGTATCACAGGAAAAGAGCCCTTAAGATACTGGCAAACACGGCAAACCCAACTCAATCGACACATTTAAATATTGTGTCTGAGTACAGATAACATCTGTAGTGGCAGTCTACAACATGATGTAAAACATGGAAGAGTGACTAAACATGCAGCTGCCAGTTTTTAAAAAATAGTCGATTTGGGTCCACACTGTTTGTGCATATCTCGATGTTAATTTTCCCCTTATGACACAATTCAAATAAACAGCAAACATGTGTACAAGAGTTGGTAAGCAAACATGTGTACAAGAGTTGGTAAAACTACCATTTACAGTGTATCTGGAGTGCTCCAAAATCACTTCATAACTATCTATCATGACTATCCCAAATCTATAGTTACATCATTTTAACGTTCATAATCAATCCCTGAACCAATTTTGAAAGAAAACAAGCCTCCTTATTAACCTGAAGAGTAACTAAAACGAGTTCCTTCCTTTCAGAATATCAACTGAACAAAAAATTGTCCCAAACCTTATCACTGAAGAAAATGACTTTTTATGACAAGCAGTGCAGATCCTGATCAAAGGGATCCTAAGGGAGCAGATATCTTTAATACACTGTTCTCGAGCTTTAAATGTGAATGAGGTCGTACTCTTAACTCTTTCTCTCATAGAAACACCTTTTCACACCTTTGTAAACAAATTAGATCCAGATCAGAGTCTGCTGTTTGCTTATGAAGTAATAAAGATATGATTCTATATTTGTTGTCATGGTAAAAAGTGTCCTCGTTCTCAATGCCATTATTTATTACTAAATATATAAAGTGTAAAGTGTTTTAAAAAATTTAAAATATGCCATTTTTTATCAAGCAAGGGCACAAACCTCTAGACCTTCAAGTCTGATTTTGATTAAGCCCATAATCTCATTAGGTGTCCAAACAAATTATTCAGAATATGATAAAGATGCAGAAGAATTAACCCATTCTCTCATAGGCTATTTTCAAATCCAACCACTGAATAAATCTACCGAAAAGGAGCATTAACTACAGAAAGGGACATTTTTCCGAGTTTTGTAGTTTGCAAACCATTGTGATAAATTGAGCATTTGCTCCTATAGGAGCAAATGCTCTATTTATCACAATGGTTTCAACAGGCATATTTATGGAGGAAAGGGTTAAAGGTGTTATGAGTGTTAACATGTAATTTATAAATCAAGGGCAAACAACTCTGCACTTATTGGTCCGATTTTGCCTGTAATAATCCTTGTCTGTGATCTTATTGCTATATACATAAATTACATGTAATTTTATATATATGATAAGGATCCATAGAGAAATACAGATGTCCATGTGCTAATGAGCAAAATATGCCATTTTACAAATCATGACCAGAGTTTGTCTACAAGCAATAATATCCATGATCTTATATTCATTTTGCGATTCAGATAAAAGAATCGTGAATAAACGAGAATGCCTGTGTTAACCCTCCTACAGGTGCCATCTGATCTGGGTCTACTCTGCATGCTAAGGCGTAGAAAGAAGTATTTACCAAGGAAAGGGTTATGAAGAAACAATAGCACTCCATGCGGGCGCCAGTGCTTGTATGTTTGATTGTAGCCCTTGTGACAGTGAACAATTGTGTGAAGTTTTGTAAGATTTGTATGAAAAGTCAAGAAGTAATAGCAAATGTTAAAGTGTCTGGATGACAATGACTACGACGATGACAATGTGGATGTTGGAGTTACGACAATATCTCGTCTACTCTGTTTGCAAAGATGTGAAAAGGCCTTTCTGTGATGGAAAGGATTACTGAACAAGTTGCAGACAATAGACTGACAGACAATAAATCATAAAAAAAAAGATAATTCTGAACAAGTTTTGCTCAGATGAACTAAAATAAACGAACTTATCCTGCTTCCATTGCAGTGACATTAAGAAAGAAAATCGAAGCAAATCATATTACACCTAAAATCATTCATTCTCTAAATTTGGAAAGTCTACTACAATATGTTCTGAACTAATTTATACAACTATAAAATTGGAACTCATTAATTTGTATGTACATTACTGGAAACATACATATAAACATTCCTTGCAGCAGGCAAATATATAGAAAGCCAATGCATTTACCCTACATACTAATAATACTGAAGAGAAGTCTGGTTTTCTGGTAGAATGTACCAACTACATTGTAAATAGTCACATGATGTGGGCAACAAAACAAACCATTGCCGATATAAAAACAAACATTTATCTCAATGTTACAAAGCCAGCAGCAGATTAACCCATTACCTCATAGGCTAATTTTAGATACCTCTTTGAAAAAATCTACCAAAAAGGAGTA
Organism: Azorinus chamasolen; assembly: GCA_963576725.1. Lineage (NCBI taxonomy): Eukaryota > Metazoa > Mollusca > Bivalvia > Cardiida > Solecurtidae > Azorinus > Azorinus chamasolen. The sequence goes on along the minus strand of OY755248.1, from coordinate 32,352,059 downwards.
TTAACTAGAATAAAGGATTTTTTTTTAGATTTTTGTAGTTTGAAACCATTGTGATAAATAGAGCATTTGCTCCTATAGGAGCAAATGCTCTATTTATCACAATGGTTTCACAAAGTAACTTTTACAGAGTCGTCAATATGAGGGAATGGGTTAAGGTGCATACTCAAATCATCATTTCTCCACCAAACCTTGTGTTGTTACCACTCTTACTATATTAGCACATGGACACAGGAAGTTGTGACCATGGCTGAAACTGTGGAGTCATATGTATATTATATCATAAGCAAACAGAGCAGACCCTGAGAAGAACCTACAGGAGCAATCAGATCAGGATCTACTCTGTTTGCAAAGGCATATTTATGGAGTAAAGGGTTATATGTCAGTTAATGTTGTTACTAGTTAGTAACCTGGTCCCAGCCTATTAACCCCTTTCCCTGTTCTATGTTTATTCAAATTTCAATACCTACTGAATATTCATGGACAAAATAGTTATGAAATATGGAAGGCGGAACATTGTAGCCATTTATGAAAGTAGAGAAACAGATCATTCAAAGTCCATTAGCAAACAGAGCAGACCTTGATCAGATGGCTCCTATATGAGTCGTCTGATCTGGGTTTTCTCTGTTTGCAAATGCATGTATATGAGGGAAAGGGTTAAGCTAACCGCAGATAACCTTTGGTATCTATATCTGGATTAAAACCATTACATCAAATTTAAGTAATTAATCAACAAAATGAAAAAATCTATGAAAATCTCCTTTAAATGTGTACACCAAAGATTGTTGTTTATATCTGATACAAGAGAAAGTAAACAATTTTAAAGACACAAACAAAAATATCATTCATACACATGTAATATTACCTTAACGAGATTCAAGTAACAATTTTCATGATATTAAAGTCACAATATTGATGTCATAGAGAAGTTCACATAAAAATTTCACACTAACAACGGTTATTAATATGGCACTGTTTAAATTCATGCACCAAGGGTTTGGCTTCTGCCATATCATTATTAAGAGTCTAACCCTTATCATGCTGTACAAAATGATGATCTGCTGTGTAACAATTATTATTTCCTTAGATTCATTCAAGATTTTCAGAAAGTAAAGCAGAACAGTCCTCTTTTAACCCTTTCCCTGTTGAATGTACATGTAAGAAATATTGACATTATGTATATACAGTAAAATCTCGAATATTCGAACACTAGAATACGTATCATTATCTATCTTTAAGACAGGTGGCAGCTTAATGCAGGGTAAAAGTCATGCAGAAAGCTCATAGAGGAGCTTTCTGCATGACTTTCACCCTGGATTAAGAAGCCACCTGCCAAAAAAGGTCTAAATTATTCCATACTAAAATTTCGAATAAATGAGGTTTTACTGTATTTATTAGCTAATAATTCTTACAATACACATTTGTAGACAGGAGTTTTTGGTAGTGGTAGAAATTGTAGTCAGCTCTATCATATAAAACAGAGCAGACCCATATCAAGCGGTTCCTTTAGGAGCAGACTGATCAGGGTCTGCTATGTTGCAAAGCTGTTAAAAAGCATTTATATGAGGGAAAGGGTTAATAAAACATGTTCTACTGTACTTACAGAGTACAAACCAGCTTGTCTGAGTTACTTAGTGTTTTCTCTGGATCCAAGCTGTTTGCAAAATGCTCATTAGCATGATAAGGGTTGTAAAGAACTTGATCCTTTGCCAATATCTAATGCCCAAAGAGATTCAGTGGAGACAACCTTGATCCATAAAAACAGTAGACTGAAAATTCATTTTACTGTTTATCTCATGAATATTCATGTAAGATATAATGATAACCATGAATATTTATTAGCTGAAATTTTCTGACAGCATATGAACACAAAATTTATTGGTAATGGCAGAAACTGTAGAATTGGATCTATATTATTTCATAAGCAAACAGAGCAGACCCTGATCAAATGGCTACTTCAGGAGCCATCTGGTCTTGGTCTATCTATTTGCAAAGGTGTGAAAAAGTGTCTAATTAATAAATTTACCCTCAACCCTGTGCGAGACATGAGTCACTAATGTCCTTTGCAAACAGTGTAGACCATAATGAGAGGGCTCCTAGAGGAGTCTAAAATTCCTGCCAGGGTAAAATATTCTCTTGTTTATAAAACCATTATAAAATTTTAGCTAATTAATATTCGTAGTCATTTTTTCTTACTGAATATTCATGAGGTAATATGTTCAATGGCTAATATTCATTGGAAACATTTATTCATAGCTTTAAAGGATGACACTTGTATAACCCTTTACTCCATAAATGCCTCTGAGTAAACCCAGATCAACCGACTTCTGTAGGAGCCATCTAACCTGAGTCAGCTCTGTTTGCTTATGGAATAATATCGACCCAATTTTAGTTATTATTTTCTTATATGAATATTCATGAATTATGGGATAAACACCCATCTGTGGACTCGAAAAACCCACTGAGATTTTAGCTGTACGATTTGAAGAGCACATGCTCTTGAAAGCACCATTATTCTAAATGAACAAACTGAAAAGTCGCCATTTGTTAAATCAAATAGGCAAAAAAACCCCAAAACATTTAAATTATTTGCCATAATACAGAAAACATATGCACCTAACTACACAAACTGAATAAACAACAAAAAGGAAGCATATAAAACTCAACGAATGGTGGAAAAAATATTCCTAAAATCGTTTGATCTTCAGAATATGAAAGACTAAAGGTGTATAGAATGTTTTAGCAAGAATGGTGGAATAGATGGGATAAGCTAAAAGGAACACAAGGGGGAATGGTGAGGCTTAGGAAATTGTGTACTTAAAAAGTGTGTTCAACCCGTGGGATCCTAGGTAACAAGATGCTCTGTAATATTCTTGTCCATAGCTGCAGATAAGAGGGTTACATTCTTTTCTCTCTGTCAAACTCCCCCTTTAGAATCACTCCAGAGAGGCGAGTCTAATGAGTACCAACAAAATAAAGTGTGGAGGAAAAACATATTGTACTTAACGCTTTCCTCCATAGGCTATTTTTAGACCCAACCTCTTTGAATAAATCTACCCAAAAGGAGCATTTACTAGAGAAAAGTAAAATTTTAGAATTTTGAAGTTTGAAACCATTGTGATAAATAGAGCATTTGCTCCTATAGGAGCAAATGCTCTATTTATCACAATGGTTTCAAGAAGTGGTTATTATAGAGGCGTAGAAAGGCGTATTAATGGAGGAAAGGGTTAAATATGCCTCTTATCTTTAACTCTGTCGGTCAGTTTCAAGAAAGTATATGAGAATGCCAAACAATTTGAGTCCTTTTGCAATCCAAAGAAGAACCTGGTGTCTGCTCCTGGTCCAAACTGTCTGCCAATGCTATCAACAATTTACCGATGGAGCCAAATATAGAGCTAAGAGAACAGTTACTGTACTTATTTACCAGAGAGTGAAGTGACATGGAATGATAAAGGTAAAAAACAAAGGAAGGGAATAAGCAAATAAGGAAAGTTCAGAGAAAAAAGGTTTTCCTTTTCAACAGTTATTTTAAATGACATTTGCCTGAAAGAGCAACACTCTTCATGAAAAAATGTTTTTGGAAAGGACATACTGTACTTGTTTTTACTTGAATTTGATAGAAGTATGTCTTAGAAATGTTTGCTCTAAAACAAAAGATGTCCATAGATCTGAAACAAATCCTGCTAGATTCTCCAATCTTCAGACCCAAACCAGTGTGTTATATTGGGCACATGGTTTACTTTTTCCAAGCTATGGTTTCATCATTAGCAAACAACCCAGATGTGAAGCTAAGTAATTAACCCTTTCCTCCATAGGCTATTTTTAGATCTAACCTCTTTGAATAAATCTACCGAAAAGGAGCATTAACTAGAAAAAAGGATTTTTTTTTTTAGAATTTTGTAGTTTGGAACTATTGTGATAAATAGAGCATTTGATCCTATAGGAGCAAATGCTCTATTTATCACAATGGTTTCAAGAAGTTGTTATTAGAGGCATAGAAAGGTGTATTTATGGAGAAAAGGATTAAGCATCTCTTCAGCACACAAACTGTGTTATAATGAGGAGTATGTGAGAAAAATTTCTGAAGAAAATAAAAATGGAAGAAATAAAACAATATACTTTAACCCTTTCCTTCATATAAATGCCTTTTTGCGCATTTGAAAACAGAGTAGACCCATATCAGACGGCTCCTATAGGAGCCTTCTGATCAGGGTCTGCTCTGTTTGCTTATGATATAATATAGATATGATTATACTTTTTGCCATGGCCATCATTTTCTGTACCAGTGTGCTATTATAAAAATTAATCTTAATAATATTAACAACTTCATTATTTTTTTACATGAACATTCATGGAGGAAATGGTTAAAGAAACCAACTCAACATGCTGCAAATTAATAAAACTTAAAACAAACAATAAGCAAATTACAAGGCTCAGATAGTAACTGTAAGACTGAGGAAGAGATGGGTAGTCTTTGATCTGCATATATTACTATAGTAATCACTATAGGTTCTTCAAAGATGTGTGTAGACTTAATTGTAAAGGAACTCTGTTCAGTATATATAAAACACAGGTAAATAAAAAATTAACTTCTAAATCGTGAACTGTAAGCCAAAGGTTTAACCCTTTCCTTCATATAAACATGTTTTCACATATTTGCAAACAGAGTAGACCCAGATCAGATGGCTCCTATAGCAGCCATCTGATCAGGGTCTGCTCTGTTTGCTAATGGAATTTGAAAGATCTTTTTCTTTAGTTTCTAAAATGGCTATAACGTTTCCCCTTCCAGATTTCATTATGACTATTTTGCCTATGAGTATTCAGTAGGAATTGAAATTTGGAGTAAACATAGAACAGGGAAAGGGTTAAAGAGTATATCCCAGCGCTCTTATTCCTAAACTATGAAAAACATGAACAAGAGGGCCAGAATGGCCCTGAAGCGCTCACCAGACAATCAGAGGAGAAGATATTCAAAGTTTTCACTATATGTTTCTGTTGAAAACTGGCTACCCCTGGGGTGGGGCCAATTTTGACCCCAGGGCCATAATTTATATAACTTTTGTAGAGGACCTGAACATGATGCTATGTGCAAAATATGAAAGCTGAGAACCACCCAGTTTCAGAGAAGAAGATATATTCAAAGATTTCACTATGTGTTTCTATTGAAAACTGCCCACCCCTGGGGCGGGGTCAATTTTGACCCCAGGGCCATAATTTATATAAATTTTGTAGCGGACCTGAACATGATGCTCTGTGCCACTGCCAAATATGAAAGCCGAGAGCCTTCCAGTTTCAGAGGAAAAGATTTTCAAAGATTCCACTATTTGTTTCTATTGAAAACTGCCCAACCCCTGGGACGGGGCCAATTTTGACCCCAGGGCCATAATTTATATAACTTTTGTAGAGGACCTAAACAAGATGCTATGTGCCAAATATGAAAGCTGAGAGCCTTCCAGTTTTAGAGAAGAAGATATTCAAAGATTTCAATATTTTTTTCTATTGAAAACTGCCCAACCCCTGGGGCAGGGCCAATTTTGACCCCAGGGCCATAATTTATATAACTTTTGTAGAGGACCTGAACATGATGCTCGGTGCCAGATATGAAAGCTGAGAGCCTTCCAGTTTCAGCGGAGAAGATTTTTTTCAAAGATTTCACTACTTGTTTCTATTGAAAACTGCCCAACCCCTGGGGCGGGGCCAATTTTGACCCCAGGGCCATAATTTATATAACTTTTGTAGAGGACCTAAACATGATGCTCTGTGCCAGATATGAAAGCTGAGAGCCTTCCAGTTTCAGAGAAGAAGATTTTCAAAGTTTTCACTATTTGTTTCTATTGAAAACTGCCCACCCCTGGGGCGGGGTTAATTTTGACCCCAGGGACATAATTTATATAACTTTTGTAGAGGACCTGAACAAGATGCTATGTGCCAAATATGAAAGCTGAGAGCCTTCCAGTTTCAGAGGAGAAGATTTTCAAAGATTTCACTATTTGTTTCTATTGAAAACTGCCCACCCCTGGGGCGGGGCCAATTTTGACCCCAGGGCCATAATTTAAATAACTTTTGTAGAGGACCTGAACATGATGCTCTGTGCCAAATATTAAAGCTGAGAGACTTCCAGTTTCAGTGGAGAAGATTTTCAAAGTTTTACTATATGTTTCTATTGAAAACAAGGAATCCTTGGGGCGGGGCCAATTTTGACCCCAGGGCCATAATTTATATAACTTTTGTAGAGGACCTAAAGATGATACTATGTGCCAAAGGTGAAAGCTGAGAACCCTGTAGATTCAGAGGAGAAGATTTTTAAAGGTTCAAATTGTTGACGACGGACGACGGACGACGGACGACGCACGCCGACGGACGACGGACATCAGGCAATCACAAAAGCTCACCCTGAGCACTTTGTGCTCTGGTGAGCTAAAAAGGACAAGAACTCTATTATTGGCATTTGGGTCAAATGTAACTTAAAGGTGTACAAGTTCAAATAATTGAGAAATTTGGCATAAAACTGTAGAAGAAGCAGTTTAGACAAAATTGTGTCTATGGACTAACAGACAGACTGCAAGATTCAAGTGTAAAAAGTCTGAATAATATTGTTACTGCAGCAGCTCAACTGAATATTTATCTGCCTAAAGCAATTAAGTATGCGTTCATTTAAAGTGAAGAAAATTATAAAGAAAATACCGTGGGTTCAGCTTCAATAAATATACCTTCAAAAACAGGTTTAAAAAGGGTCACTAACATAGAAAATCAACAAAAATAAAACAGCAAAATTATAAATGAAACCATAAAAAATCAACTGATGTGTATAAGTAAACTAACAGAAGCTTAAGCAAGGTAAAAATAACTATGCACTAAAACTAAATTATAACTCAACTAAAACACAGACTAACAATGGTAATACAAATTTGTTTGTGTATTTCTAGCACCTTTGGTCTATAAAAACTTTAACAGAACATGCATGCAGTTAAAACATTGATCACATTGAGCAACACAAACACAAATGAACGTTGCCGTGATAAAATGTACAGTAATACCTGTCTTATGCAACTATTTACTCAGTAACACATACGAGTCTTAACCCATTCCCTCATAGGCTATTTCAGATCAAACATCTTTGAATAAATCTACTGAAAAGGAGCATTTACTAGAAAAAAAGAAAGTTTTAGAATTGTGTAATTTTGAAACCACTATTCCTGTGGAGCAAATGCTCTATTTATCACGGTGGCTTCAAAAAGTGACTTTACAGAGGTGTCAATATGAGGGAATGTGTTATAAGACAAGCAGTAGCTTAATGCAAGAATACATCAATGCAGAAAGTTCCAAAAGGAGCTTTCTGCATTGATGTGGTCTTGCAGTCCAACAATTAAGACTTCTTTTGTCACTTGCAACAGCTTTTACTGTATCCTGGTTTTGCAAACAGTGCAAATTAGACCTATACCAACCACCATCAATGACATGGCTTCTGGTCAGGGTCTACACCGTTGAACACTCTTCAGCAGTGTTTTATATTCTAAAATGACACAGTGTAGACTTAAATTTCGTGTCAATGATGATGGTCTGGGTCTGTATTGTTTGCAAAGGACTACACTTAGTCCTGAATTCATTTTCTCTCATGGCATGACACAATTCTACATGAAGCACTAAAACTAACAAGGACAGAATTGAACTTGGGCTTGCAGAATCTTCTGGCTAGTATTTTCACTCTTTATATTCAAAAGCCCGAATTTAAGATGTTATGATCTTGATTTGGTTTGTTTTGAAAAAAGAAACTGAAGCAAACAACATATCATGCAGCTATATAAAGTGCTGAAGTGTAAATTTATTTATCAAGTCCTTCACTGTCACATTCTGTCATCTGCAAAAACTGTCTTCTGCTACAATTTTCATTTTAAATTTTCTTCCCTTTTGTTTCCCATGATCTGAGTCTACTCTGTTAAAATGTCTATTTATAGGGTAAAAGGTTATATTGATTTAAACAAGCTTTAACTCGCCTTAACCCTCTCCTTCATAGAAATGCTTTTTCATGCATTTGCAATCAGTGAAGTCCGAGATCAGATGGCTCCTGGGAGAGAGTCGTCTGATCTGGGTCTGCTTTGTTGATAAAGATATGATTTACAGTTTTTGTGAAGGCAAAAACATTCCAATGAAAATGTTACATGATTATATTTGCCAAAGTGTCAAAAAGCCTATCCAAAAGTTCAGCCCAAACACAATTCTGGCCATCACTAAAGCATCCATTTAAGGGTTCCATGTGGCAAGATTGGAATTATTCCGTGCTGGAAGTCAATAACAAAAATAACCGTAACAATTCTACATAGAATTTTTGTGAAGGTAAACTATATCTGTTTTTAACCAAAACAACTATTATATGTAATTCTAACACTAATGAAATCTGACATTGTTTTTATCAAATATTTTCCTTTAACCCTTTACTCCATGAATATTCATGGAAGAAATGATTAATTAAGATTATATTTCATAATGGTATATTAACACATTAATTTTTTACGGAAGTAGAATCTATAGAATTATTCCATAAGCAAACTGAGCAGACCCTGATCAGACGGCTCCTATAGGAGCCGTCTGATCTGGGTCTGCTCAGTTTGCAAAGGCGTATCTATAGAGAAAAGGGTTAACTCTTTGCTCCATAGATAGGTCTTTCAATGCATTTGCAAACAGAGTAAACCCTGATTAGACGGTTCATGCAGGAGCCATCTGATCTGGGTCTGCTCTGTTTGCTATTAAATGAAATCATAGATTTGGTTCTACAGTTTCTGCCACGGTCGAAATTTCCTGTGTTCATATGCCATTTATAAACAAAAGCCGTGTGCGGTGCCAACGCTCATCTGATTTGGTACTTGTCCAGCTAAATTAATTTTTTTTTGAAAACGATAAAGGGCCATAACTCCAAATTTTTGAAATCATGAGTTATGGTTCTTATGTAGGGGCCATGGTTCTTATGTAAGGGCTAACCTATGAAGTTTCATGTTGTTACCTCTTACACTTTTCGAGTAATGAGCTACATTAAGGTTTTTGCACGCCAACGCCGACGACAACAACTACGACACAGTGATCACAATAACTAGACTTTTCTTCGAAACAGACGAGCTAAATATCATCTAATTAACATTTATATTGCCATTATTTCTTACCTGAATTTTCATGGAATAAAGGGTTAAAATTTCAGCCTTTGTACAAGTATCTTGATTTCTTTCACTTTTCAACTTCAACTTTATTTATTCAAGCATAAGTCCTGCAATGCAGGAAACATCAGCATACAAATAATAATAATAATTATAGTCACATGACAACCAGTATGCACGTGGAAAACGGCTATTCGCGTATGCGTTTTGTTAGATTGTAAGAGATTGCATGGCCATATTACCAGCTCTAAGAACATGAGATCTCATGATCCGTGAGTGGTCAGGTGGCCATTTGGTCAAGTTTCAGTAAAATATTATATAATTAAGAGAATTGCATGAAAATGGAAATATACTTTCCAAAGTTACTGCGTATTTTATGCAAATAGGTAAATGTTAGATTTTTGGGTCTAAAGAGCCGTTTTTCATGTGTATTTAACAAAATAGTGAATTGAGACATTAAAGTATTAGAGGTAACTGTTTGTTTCTTATTGTTTCTATCTTAAACTATTTCAATTATGTTATGAGGGAGGGTACCTTGGTTCTGAATGTTCCGATATGGTGCCATACAATTACTAATGTATGGCAACATCCCGGAAGATTAAGACACCGGTAAAAATGTATTTGATTGATATTCACGTGTACATGTATTTATCAAGTTTTCATATGAATTTATCTCAATATTTCTTTGATATATTCATTGTCATCTTTTATGATTAGTCATTAGGGCAATAATCATTATTAGTTTTGTAATTCCGAGTTGGATCTTACATTTAAACATTGCTCATACACATTGAATTATACTATTGAAGTTATAGACCAAGACATCTATAATTTTCAAGATGTAGAAATCAATGCTACCTAGATATGTACATTTCTGCTTTTCTGTAATAGTTGTAATTTAATTCATAACACAAGCTATTATTACTGCTGCTGTAGCGTTGTTACTAATGAAACAGCACTATAATTGCTGCAATAACAACTAGCAATACAGTTGTGTGTCGGGCTGTATTACGGGGACAGATATGCTACTGGCACAAGTTGGTCGTCTGGTACCTCTAGCATACTGTAACTTTTGAAACTGCTGCAATTAATGTGAATGAATCTTACGAACAATCAACATGTGCATGAGGTATGAGACAGCAAATTAATTACATTACATTAAGTTTTTCGCAGTTTGGCCACTAAGAACAAGATCTTCTATCAATGAAACATGATTACAACTTTACATATGAGGTCATTGGCGTGATATATACACCAAGTGAAACTGACAAATGGTTATACCTAGACACAATTTCACATCATCATTATGTACATGTAAAAATCTATACACAGAATATAACAACCTATGATTTTGATACAAATGGCTTCACGAACTTCTAAGCATTATCATGCCAACCTGAATGGGTTTTGCAAACAGTTTGGATCCATATCGGATCAATACAGATCTTGCTTCACAATCAGATTTTAAATCCTACGATATACATAAGAGCAACAAATTACAGATCTAAGTTTTCCATATTTTAACCCTTTCCCTCATGTATAAATGCTTTTTCATGCCATTGAAAACAAAGAAGACCCTGATCAGACTGCTCCTACAGGATTTGCTCTGTTTGCTTATGAAATTATATACATGTACATTTGATCCTACAGCTTGTGTCAAGGCAAAAAAAAAATCCTTAAAAATCTTACATTATAAAAAATCAAGTTAATGAATATTCATGAAGTGACTATTTCAAGCAAGATTGTTAATTAGGGAAAGGGTTAAGCAGAGGACATCAGTCATAGGATAAGAAAAAAATGAAGAACAAATATCTTTAGTAACATGCAACATGGTACACAGTAAAATCTCTCTACAATGGCCATTCAAAGAAGGACTAATGCCGAGTCTTTAACCCTTTACCTCATGAACATTCACAGTAGACCACACCTATTATGAATATTAATTAATTCTTATATTGATATATAAAACAAGTGAATGCATTGCTATAAAAAAGTATAGAATTAACTGATATTCTATAAGCAAACAGAGCAGACCCTGGTCAGAAAGTTCCTTTAACCCTTTCCCTGTTCTATATTTAGGCCAATTTTCAGTACCTACTGAATATTCATTAACAAATTTTGTTATAAAGAATTCTTGAAGGTGGAACATTGTAGACATTTTAGAAAGTAAAGAAACAGATCTATCAAATTCTAACAGCAAACAGAGTAGACCCTGATCAGACGGCTCCTCTAGGAGCCGTCTGATCTGGGTCTACTCTGTTTGCAAATGCGTGAAAACACGTTTGTATGAGGGAAAGGGTTAAAAGCCATCTGATATGGGTCTACTCCTACTCTGTAAAGGGGTCTATATCAGCCTAGTTTGGTAGAGAGCTCCCATGGGTTCCCACAGTTTTCAGCCTCACTTTCATTCATTAAGTGTCCATTACTGGGAAATTTTACTGAGACATACAAAGTTTTGAAGAAATCATGAATAAATGTCATGTGAAAAGCACTTTCAAAGGTGTTCATTAAGAAATTAGGATACTGATTCTATGAAAACAGAGAAAACTGCTGCATATACATAGTCAACAGAACATTAACCTTAGTACTATAATGGAGAATTTTGAACATACAGACATTGATCACAGGACTCCTCAATAAGCCCCCTGACCTGTGTCTACATATTTTCCCAGCCAAGCAGGGTTTTCCATAATTCCTTTGCAAACAAAATCAGGGGTTACCAAATAGATTGGGGTCTGAAGAGACACTGGGTTACCTTGCATCTTATTTGAACCCATTCTAATTGTACTGGTTTAAATTTCTCATGATCTAAGACTACTTGAACCTGTTTCAATTGTGTAGTCTTAACAATCAGGTGATTACTTAACCCTTTCCTCCTTAAATAAGCCTTTCTACACCTCTGTAAAAGTCACCTGCTGAAACCATTGTGATAAATAGAGCATTATAGGAGCTCTATTTATCACAATGGTTTCAAACTACAAAATTCTAATAATTTCCTTTTCTCTAGTAAATGCTCCTTTTGGGTAGATTCATTCAAAAGAGGTTGGGTCTAAAAATAGCTTATGGAGGAAACGGTTAATGCAAGGAAAGCCCTTCATTAAGCTTCTACCTGCTGTAATGGCTCAAGATTAGATTTTAGAAAAATCACTTAACCCTTTCCCTCATACAAACACTTTTCATGCTTTTACAGAGTAGATCCTGATCAGGCAGTTACGGTAGCAGCTGTATGATTAGGGTCTGCTCTGTTTGCTTATGGAATTATAACGGATCAGAATCTTCAGTTTCTACCAATACCAAAACCTCTTGTTTACCTTGTTTACATATGCCATTATAAAAATCAGCTAAAAATAGTCATGATGTCATTATTTCTTACATGAATATTAAACAGGGAAAGGGTTAATCCTTTCCTCCATAAATACGCCTTTCTACGCCTCTAGGAGCAAATGCTCTATTTACCACAATGGTTTCAAACTACAAAATTTTAAATTTTACTTTTCTCTAGTAAAAGCTCCTTTTGGGTAGATTCATTCATGGGTCTACATTGTTTGCAAATGTTCCCCACATTTAAAGGGTTATTTAACGTTGATTGGTTCCATTGTTTTCTAAACAGCATAGTTACCAATACTGAGACTAGCGAAGCATAGACTTAATGAAAGTAATAGAAGTATTAATAAGGGAATATATGTTTGGCTTGGACTAAGTTTTGGACATTTTTTGTGATTTGTCTATTGAGTTTCATTGTGTATGCTAAAAGGAAAATTCTTCTCCAAGACATAAGGTATATTACTGAAGTAGGAAGTAGGGCAGTTGTATATATATATCATATATACCATGATGACTTAGGGTAAAAATGATGACCATTTTCCATGGAAGCTGAGAAATCTTGTGTTTCACACAAAGGAAACGAGCACTAAGTGAAACTATTCTATATACATCAAGATGGACTGGTTATATTTTCCACCAATTGACTTGGGCTGGGATGCTCAGCCTAAGATTCAGTCCCTTGACAATGTAAACCATGTTCCATCTGGTGGTGGCAAGTTAATTCAGTCCTACCCAACAAAATGGAAAGCTGACCCAAAAGTACATTCCATAGACAAGGAGCATTTGGCAAAACTTCGGTCACAAAGCCCAGAATATAGAGACAAGACGAAGAAGATAAAGCTGCCACCAAATATACCGACAGAGAGACTCAAGAATGTTGAGTACTCAGAGAAAGGTGCATTTTTAGTAGTGGAGAGAGAAAAAATTAAGGCTGAATCCAAAGTAAATTCTCTTGAAAACAGGGACTGGGCTCCAAAAGAAAGTAATATCAGAATACCAGTTCAGCGGGTCGAATGGGATAGAAAGGCCAAGGTGGATACTTTTGACAATATCAAGTATATCCCAAAGAGAAGAGACATAAAAATCCATGATGAAAAAAAAATGCACTGGAGAGCTCAGCCAACTGTTAAATCATTAGAAAATGTACACTTTAAGCCACGTAGTGGACATGTTCAAGTATTCACCCAGAAGTTGAAATGGACAGATAAAGCAAAGTTGAATACTCGAGAAAATATACGGTACTCCCCTCCTCCTAGTACACGTAAAATTATCAATAACCCATTGAAGATTAAGGCTCAGGCCAAAGTTGACGATGATAACCAAGCATATGAGCCAGCTGGAGGACAAGTTCAAATCATCAATGAACCCGTCTTCTGGCATGCTACTCCAAGAGTTGATGCAGACAATTTACAGTTTCAATCTGGAGGGGGACATGTACATATACCGAAGAGGCATGTAAAGTGGGAGGGGAAACCAAAAGTAAACAGCTTAGAAAACAGACTTTATACCTCACAAGGCGGGGATGTCCAGATCATCAATGAAGCCACCCATTGGCGTGCCCAACCTAGAGTTCAAACGTTGACTAATGTTGCCTACAAACCTAAAGGTGGTGATGTTAGGATTCAAACCCACCAAGTACGGTGGCCCAAAATACCAAAAATAAATTCTCTAGAAAATGTAGGTTATGCACCAAAGCAAAGCAATATTAGAATATTGTCAAATCAAATGCATTACAAAGCAAGTGCACTGTCCAAAGTAGATACATATTCAAATATCAACCATAGACCAGCAAATATCGGGAGGAAACGTAAAATCCAGTTTGGAAAATATGACTCCAAGTACCAGGAGCAGAAGGGACATCTTAATATAACTGATGAAATACGCCATAGCTCATCTTCTTACTTCTCTAAAGGTTCGGCTCAAACTATCCCTTGATGTAAGTTAACCCTCTATTCACACAACTTGGGTATTCATCATTAACCCATTACCTCATAGGCTATTTTTAGATCCAACCTCTTTGAATAATTCTACCCAAAAGGAGCATTTACTAGAGAAAAGGAAAGTTTTAGAATCGTGTAGTTTTGAAACCATTGTAATAAATAGAGCATTTGCTCCATAGGAGCAAATGCTCTATTTATCACAATGGTTTAAAAAAAAGTGACTTTTACAGAGGCATCAATATGAGGGAATGTGTTCATGTCAATGTCAAAATAAGTTATTGGCTGTGCTGATGTGTTTCGTAAGTTGGTTAAAACTGCATGAATCATGGTTCTCATAAGAACAGTGCTTGAGTTAAAAACATTTTGCACGTGTCCGAGTTTAGTTGATCACATATTGAGTGAAACTGAAAACGTTAGTTTTGTGCTTGTCATTTTCCTGTGTGATCATTTTGTTCTACTTATTTAGAGTTTATTGTATAATCATTTTCTAGTATAGATGGAAAGTTGTATTTTCGCAGTTGTGCTTTAGCTTGCGTGCAATTTCTTGTACCCTCATTTCTCTGAGTATTTGGAAAGAAAAACATAGGCAAATAGTTCAGAGACAGATCAAACAGCTCCTGAAGAAACTGTTTGACCAGGGTCTAGACTGTTTTCCACTATGTCAGTCAAATTTGAAGTTATTAAAATGGTGCCAAATTGAGTTATTCAGCTTTTCAAACCAATGGAAAGTGGAGATTGAAGATAGGGTAATTAGGGAGAGTGTTGTCTTGAAAACATGAGATAATTAGGAGAGATTGGGTGTCTGAATACATAGAATAATTATTAACAAGTGGGTGTCTGAATACATGGGGAATCTTGTAGGTATTGGGTTCTGAATATGGGGAGATTGGGTGTCTGAATGCACATGGGAATAAATTGGTCTGAATGCACATGATAAAAATAGGGATATAATTGGGTGTCTTAATACATAGGATAACTTGGGGAGGTTGAGTGTCCGACTATTCATCCGATAATTAGGTGTCTGAATACATATGGTAATTGTAGGGAGTTTTGGGTGTCTGAATACATAGGGTAATTTGGGGGTGATATTGGATGTCTGAATACATGTGATAATTATAGGGGAGTATGGTTGGGTGTCTGAATACATATGGTATTATCAGGAGATCAAGTGTCTGAATACACATAGTAATTATGGAGAGATTGGGGGTCTAGATGCATATGATAATTAAGGGAGATCTGGTTGTGTGACTGAATATATATATATAGAGTAATTATTAAAAGAAAAATGTTTTGAATTTCACTGTTCTTTTGAATCAGATTATCTGTAACAGATTTTAATCAGAAATGTAGCAAGTTCAAAAGCTTTTACCTCATAGAGACGCCTATCAGCTAACCCTTTCACTCATATGCATGCAACAGAAAAGACCCAGATCAGATGGCTCCTATAGGAGCCGTCTGATCAGGGTCAGCTCTGTTTGCTGATGGAATTTGATAGATCTATTCCTTTACTTTCTAAAATGGCTACAATGTTCCACCTTCCATTATAACTTCATGTATTTTGTCCATGAATATTCAGTATTGAACTTTGTAATAAATATATAACAGGGAAAGGGTTAACGCCATGTAATAAATATATAACAGGGAAAGGGTTAACCCCATTGTAGACAAAGTAGATCTAGATCAGATGGCTGTTGTTAGAGCTGTCCGACCAGAGGGACAGGGTTTAGACAGTATTCAATGACTTTCACATGTAAATTTTTTTTTCTTTATATTTGAATGTGAAAAACTCTTAACCCTTCCCTTGCTGTATTTTAAAATACATTCTCCTTCTTTACCCATGCACTGTTGTATAATTACATATATCTTCACTGTGTACACGTATTTCGCTGTGCAGTCACTGCTGTGGAGTGCACTGGTTGCACAATCAACTTGTAAATAGTGCAGACCCTGATGAGACAGCTCCTGCAGGAGCTGTCTCATCTGGTCTTCACTATTTACAGGTAGGTATATTGACGTTAATAGCAAGCGAAGGGTTAAATTTCCTTTCAAAGCATTGTAGACTATTGTTAGAGGGAGCTTTCTGATCAGAATGTGTTACCAGTGTTTACCCAGATCAGTTTAAGGTCCATATTGATGTTAGCTCAATCGGTTTGATAACGCCCTTAATAAATGCCCCCTTACTTCTGGGGGAAACTAACAATGAATAAAAAGACTACAACACTATATAATTGCCATTAACCCTTTCCTCCATAAATCCTCTGTATAAGTTGTTTAATGAAACCATTGTGATAAATAGAGCATTTGCTCCTGTGGAGCAAATGCTCTATTTATCACAGTGGTTTCAAAACTACACAATTCTAAAATTTTCCTTTTCTCTTTTTAATGCTCCTTTTGGGTAGATTTATTCAAAGAGGTTGGGTCTAAAAATAGTTTATGGAGGAATGGGTTAAATTAAAGAAATATAGGTTATTCAAAGTACAGGCGGTAATTTAATGCAGCCAGAAAACAATTCAGAGAGCTTCCCTAGGAGCTCTCAGTATTGCTTTCATTCTTCATTTAGCAGCCACCTGTGTACATATACAGTAAAACCCCTCTAAACCGGACGTTAAATTTAATACAAATATCGGTCTTGTGGCAGCTTAATGCAGGGTGAAAGTCTTGCAGGAAGCTCCTCTAGTAGCTTTCTGTGTGACTTTCACCCTGCATTAAGCAGACACCTGCCTAAAAGTATCTAAATTCTTTTCTACCAGAATTCCGGTTTAGAGAGGTTTTACTGTATAAGAAAGTCCTTTTAAAAAATGTTCCTGTTTATCGTAAGTGTGGGACATTACCTCTAACTTGAGAATTTGAACATAAACTTTGATAAAAAAAAAAAAAAATTAAAACCGGAAATCCTATAGGAAATTCCAGGCAATAAAAAGTTTCATCTTCTATACCAAGCTTTACGTATCAGTATGTTTCTGTTTTCAAAATGTGCAAGATGGAAATAACTGATAGCACCTTTAACCTGTTCCCTGTTCAATATTGATGTAAGAAATAATGACATCATGAATATTTATTAGCTAAATGTTTAAAATGGAACTGGAAAACATGTAATTTTTTACATTAGCAGAATCTGTAGAATCGGATCTAAATAATTCCATATGCAAAAAGAGCAGACCCTGATCAGATGGCTCCTATAGGAGCCATCTGATCTGGGTCTACTCTCTTTATAAAATGGTATTTGAAAGATCTTTTTCTTTACTTTCTAAATTTAAAAATTGCTACACCTTCCATATACCATTGAAACTATTTTGCCCATGAATATAATTTTTATATTCAATAGATATTGAAATTTGGAATAAACATACAACAGGGAAAGGGTTAAATGGATATACATTGTACATAGAGTAAAGGTTATTTTTTTGAAACTGTACTAACTGGCACATGGTATTATTATGTGAAAAGGGAAAGAGTTTAAAGGTATATCTATAGAGTAAACGAGTTAATGCAAAGAGTTAATTCTGGCTGCTGGATTCCTTGATAATGAAAAATCAGCAGACAGAAACAAGCTAATCAGAATTGTATCTCCTGGAGAGTGTTGCCTAGTCCGTGGTTGTTGGGTTTTTTTTTTGCAAGAGTCTTGGAATACCTAACCTATGACATACCATTATTAGCATAGGAATTTAAATTTCATGTTCAGACTTCCAGACTGGAGACAGCTTTACAGAGAAGTGTGTTATTTAGAGACTCCATATTCCCCAAAATGTTGTAATAAAGGAGGGTTAGCTTTCATCAGATGCACTTTGTAACACCTGTATTTTATGTTCATTATCATCGTCCATGTTTGTGCCCAGGCTTGCTTTGTTCATTATTCATAGTGCATGTACCCTGTATTAACCCTTTCCCTGTTCTGCATTTAGGCCAAATTTCAATATCTACTGAATATTCATTAACAAAATAGTTATAAAGAAATATGGGAGGTGACCCATTGTATACATTTTAGAAAGCAATGAAACAGATCTATCAAATTCTTTAAGCAAACAGAGCAGACCCTGATCAGACGGCTCCTCTAGGAGCCGTCTGATCTGGTTCTACTCTGTTTGCAAATGCGCGAAAACACACATTTATATGAGGGAAAGGGTTAACCCTTTCCAATATGAGACACATTATGGATTTGTGTTTGCAAACAGTGCAGACCCAGATCAGAGAGCTCCTAATGGAGCCCCTAATGGAGCCCTATGATCTGGGTCTACACTGTCTGTTATTCAGAATCCTCTAGGAAGTTTAGGCCCTTCATACTGAGTGGACTCTACACTGATGGGCTATTCCACTCTGAACATTCAGGGTTGAAGGGGTAAACCTTTCCCTCATATAAACATGTTTTCACGCATTTGCAAACAGAGTAGACTCAGATCAGACGACTCCTGGAGGAGCCATCTGATCAGGGTCTGCTCTGCTTGCTTATGGAATTTGATAGACTTGTTTCTTTAGTTTCTTAAATGGCTACAATGTTGCACCTACCAGATTTCATTGTAACTATTTTGTCAATGAATACTCAGTAGGTATTGAAATTTGGAATAAACATAGAACAGGGAAAGGGTTATAACTAATCCTTTGAATGCAAAAAACCAGAGTACTGGCATTTGCAAACAATGAAGACCACGATTAGAGAGCTGCTCTTTGATTAGGGTCTGTACTGGTTGTCAGTCAAATTTTTCACATATGATACCCTTTCATACTGATGAACTATTCAATTGTGATAGCAGTTTGATCTTTTTGCTACTATGTCAGTCTAATACAGTTATCAAAATAGAGCTATCAAAAATGGAGCAGAATTGAATTTTTCAGTTTTACAAACTGGTAGAGACAGAAGATTTGGTGTCTGAAAAATTTGAGTAATTAGGGTACATGTTATGAATGGTGATAGTGTCTATTATCAGTCTTCCTTAGTAAAATATACAAAAAAAAAGAAAGTACCTTCTGATAACAGAAATTATTGTAAAATACTTCTTAGTATGCAATAAAAAATTGTCTAGCCTTTCAAACTTGAATACTTTATAAAAACTAAATTAGCATGTCAGAGAGTGGGTGTGCTTAAGTCCAGATAATATTCCATCTATATTGAATCTGATCGATGTACATCTAAATTAGTTTGCAAATGCTTAGTCAATTGGATAAGCATTTCAAGGGTAAAATGCTTATTTGATGCCTTGATGGAATCTCTTAGATTGATAAATAGCAGTTGCCTTGTCTATAATCTGGAGTTTTTAGATATATTTCAACTTCTTTCATAGTCTTCTATCAGAACGATGAATTATTTCAACGCTTTTCTTTACTGAAATTTTTAAGAGGTACATGTATACCCATTTCTGTTTATCGGCATGTTTCATGATTAACCCTTTCCTTTTCACTTGTTTTCAAACAGAGAAGACCTAGATCAGATGGCCCCTGTACGAGCCATCTGACTAGGGTCTGCTCTGTTTGCTTTTGAAAATTATAATTGATTTTACTCTACAGTTTGTACCAATAAAAAAGGTGTACAAATCGAGGAGTTAGAATAGTTTTGCACCAAGCCCTTGAAATGCAATCGTAAAGTTCAACTAATAAATATTCATGATGTCATTATTTCTTACATAGATATTGAACGGGGAAAGAATTAAATTGGCTACAGGACAGTACAAATCCTCCTCCTTCCTCTTTGAATGTGGGAAACAATGTACTGACATTTTCAAATAGTGTAGATCCAGATCAGAGGACTCCAAATTGAGGAGTAGTTTGATCTGGGCCTGCACTGTTTTCAAAAGTATGCCTGTTTGAATATTTCGGGTTATTACAGTAGACATTTGAAAGAGAAGTAAAATATTTGAATATCGTGATATATAAGTAGGTGCCAACATGTGGCATAATAACTGCACCAAGATATACATAGGGTGTTTGCCAAGCCAGCCCTGGTTATCTGATGTTGATACCCCATTACTCTAAGCACGCTATGGGCAACCTGTCTTAACCCTTTTATCTGATGGAGACACCTTTTCACGCCTTGGCAAATAGAGTAGACCCAGATCAGACATCTTCTGTATGAGTCATCTGACCAGGGTCTATTATGCTTGCCTATGAGATTATTATAGATCTATTTCTACAGTGCCAAAGCTTAACCCTTTCCCTGTTCTATGTTTATTCCAAATTGCAATACCTACTGAATATTCATGGACAAAATAGTTATAAAGAAATATAGAAGGTGGAACAGTGTAGACATTTTAGAAAGCAAAGAAACAGAACTATCAAATCTATTAGCAAACAGAGCAGACCCTGATCAGACGGCTCCTCTAGGAGCCATCTGATCTGGGTCTACTCTGTTTGCAAATGCGTGAAAACACGTTTATATGTGAGAAAGGGTTAAACATGCTTTATAAAAAACTCAGCCAATAAATAATCATGATGTCAGTATTTATAACATGAATATGCATGAGATAAAGGATTAAACAACTGAACATACTTCAGTCTTAAAGGCAGGTGGTTGCTTAATGCAGGGAAACATATACCATAATGCAGAAAACTCCTAAGGAGCTTTCTGCATTGTTTCTGACCTCCATTAAGTACCTTAAAGACACAGAAATAGATTTCTTTTTAATGATCATTGAAGATATGTTCTACTGTATCTGGGTAGACCCAGATCAGAGGGCTCCTAGAGAAGTCCTTTGACCTACAGGAGATGACACAAGACTGGGGATCTCATCAAGATCCAAATTGTTTAAGGTCTTGTTAGAATAACACTTAGTTACCATTTGAAAACAAATCAGAAGAAAACTACATTTAAAAGTACAGTAAACCCTTCTAAAGCAGTTGCCAAAATGAGGTATCATTATTGATCATAAAAGGAGATGATTGCTTAATGCAGTAAAAAAGAAGCAATGCAGAAAGTACAGGTATACAAAGAAGCTTTCTGCAAAACTGTTGTCCTGCATTAAGCACCCTCCTGCTTGTGAAGATATGTGTATTTTTCTTCAATTGGTGGTCCTTTAAGAGTGGTTCAACTGTAGGTGCAATTCTTTACAGATAAAATTTTACAAAAAACTGTTGATTGCCTCCAAAATAAAAGTTTTCTTGGCTACTTTTTAGTTGGATGTTTTAACCCTTTCCTCCATAAATACGCCTTTCTACGCCTCTATAATAGTCACTTCTTGAAACCATTGTGATAAATAGAGCATTTGCTCCTATAGGAGCAAATGCTCTATTTATCACAATGGTTTCAAACTACAAAATTCTAAAATTTTCTTTTCTCTAGTTAATGCTCCTTTTCGGTAGATTTATTCAAAGAGGTTGGATCTAAAAAATAGCCTATGAGAGAATGGGTTAAGCAATTTATGAGGGTTAATTTTAAACTGTTTTGATTTTGACCATTAGTCTAGTCATCTGTTATTAAGACTGCTCATAAAGGCACCACTATTGAGCAAGGGACTTATACATAACCTATTTAACTCTTATCCCGCTATGAAAAAGTATTATCTGCTCAAATGTGGATCTTGCGCAATTTTCACAACTTATGATTTGATCAAACTTTTGAGAAACTAATTGAAAGAGTGTCAAACAGCTTGGATCCTGATGAGACACTGAGTTACTCGGCATCTGATCTGGATCCTAACTATTTGCAAATGGGAGTCTAGTCAGGGATAGCAGGATAAGGGTTAAGAGTTTAAACTAACCTTTCAGTACTTCATAAGTTGATGAATTGTATTTGGTTTTTGTAATGAGCTTTAAATGACACTATTGGTGTAATATTGTTGACATTAGGTCTTGTTTTTATGAAGGTAGGATTATTGTGACCGTTTTTTGTACACATCGTATCATTTTGATCAGCTTTGTCGGAGATGTTTTTCTTCAAATAATTGCGTAAGGCAATATCTACTACTTCAAATAAAGAAACTAGCATTCTTAGCCCTTTACCCGATGAATATTTTTGTGAGGTATAGTGACATCGAAATATTTATTAGCTGAATGTTTGTAATGACATGCATTTTTAGTATTTGCAGAAACAGTAGAATCAGATCTATATAATTTCCATAAGCAAACAGAGCAGACCCAGATCAGATGGCTCCTATGGGAGCCATCTGATCTGGGTCTATTCTGTTTGCAAAGGTTTGAAATGTGTTTCTATGAGGTACAGGGTTAAGAAAAGAAGATACACTTTGAGGAGGATAATGTAAATATTATACATCTTGATTTGACATTTAAATTTAAATAACGCTTTCATATGAGAGACATGGGTTATCATTGTATGTCAGGAATTTTCTAATAAACACTTTAGAACTGAAGTAGAGGTCATTGAACATTTAAAATTGGATATTGAGCATTGTAAATGAACTTATCCCTTTAACCCTAACAGTGCTGACTTTTCAAATGGACTATTTCAAAATTCAAACTGGTCAAGCTTATGGTGAATATTTTAGGGAGATTTCTTAAGAAAATTGTAGCATGACAAACAGTGCAGACCTTGATGAGAGGCCTCCTCTAGTAGCTCTTTCATACGGGTCTACACTGTTGCTAAGGACTTTCAAAGTGAATAATATCCTGCACTGTAAGGGTTAAATGCTGAATTTACAAAATGAAAATGATCCATCAATGTTTTTATTCCACATATTATGAAAGGATTAAAGTTGATAGAGGATTTTGAATGACAAACAGTGCAGACTCTGATCAGACACCTAGATTAGCCCCCTGATCAGGGTCTACACTGTTAGTCATTCAGAATTGTCTAGTACTTTTAACCCTATTGTACGGAGTGGACTCTATAGTTATACGCTGACAGGCTAGTCCACTGTAATAATTCAGTGTTGAAAGTGTTCAATTTTGCTCGGATATGATGCATGTCAATTGTCATTGTACTCGTATGAGCGTAACTTTTTTTTTTACATTTACATAGAATAAGTGTCTAATGACATCTTGCAGAGAATGCATTTGCGGAGAGTCCAGGGTGCAATGAAATATTTGCCAGCATGGCTGTTCAATGTTTTCATAGATTTCTCATTCAGCTATAGCTGTATTGAAGAAGGTAATTGTTACCAGCATTGTCCCAGAACTGATTACTCATAGTGTATCCCTAAAAAACAGGTCAGAGTCTGCACTGTATGCCGTTCAGAAGTCATTTAACCTTTTACTTTGTGATTATTAATGTAAGAAATAATGACATCATGAATATTAAACAGGTGATTATTTATTATAGGATTTGAACACTGGATAGTTTGGCTATTGCAGCAACTGTAGTTACAGATTTACATTATTATCCCTTTACTCTCTATATACGCCTTCTACGCTTTAGCAAACAGAGTAGACCCAGATTAGACAGTTCCTATAGAAGCCATCTGATCAGGGTCTGCTCTGTTTGCTATGGAATAATATAGATCTGATTGTACAGTTTCTGCTTCAGTAAAACTTTCCTGTGTTAATATGCCATTTTAAAACTTAACCTAATTGATATTCATGGTATTTAAGGAGCCTTCTGACTGGATCTACTCTGTTTGCATTCACACATATGGAGTAAAGTGTCAAATATTCAATCCATTCACTCTGCATGGACTTTACTCCACAGATACTTTTTTTAATGCCTTTGTAATTAAAAAGACTAGACCCAAGTCGGCCAGAAAAGGAGCGATTTGATCAGGGCTTGCTCTGTTTGCTTATGGAATTCTGTATTTTTCTGCCTCTGTCAAAAATTCCTTCCTGTGTTCACATGCCATTATAACAGTTTATCTAATAAATAGTCATGAAGTCATTTTTCATTGCATGAATATTGATCAGATAAAGGGTTAAACAGTAATAGATCATTGATCCATTTGACATATATATTAGAGTTTAAAGGGTTAGACTTCATTCTTTAAAGAGTCATGTGTGTGCAGAGACCGTCAGTGTGCTTTAACTCTTTGCACGCTAAGTAATTTTTCGTCTGCAACAATTGTCGTCTGCTTCAATTCTTAAAATAAACTTCCTCTCATTTTTTTGCAAAAATATGGTCAAAATGACAAACAGTTTGGATCCTGATGAGACGCCGCATTATGCGGCGTCTCATCTGGATCCAAACTGTTTGCATATGTAATCACAGTTTCACCGCTAGCGTGCAAAGAGTTAAATGCAGTTAATGGTTGTACGGACATTTACAAACAGTGTAGATCCAGATCAGAGTGCTCCTAGAGCAGACCCTTAATTAGGGTAGGCATTATTTGTCATCAAAAATACCTCTATTCCTTTTATAATGAATTGACTCTACAGTTAAACAGTGATGGGCTATTCCACTTTCATTGTTAACCCTTTTCTTCATAAAAAACACTTTTCATGCATTTGCATACAGGGAAGACCCGGATCAAACGACTCCTATAGGAGCTGTCTGATCAGGGTCTGCTCTGTTTGATTATGAAATTATAATTGATCTGGCTCTTGGTTTTTAGTACTTTTTACAAATACCCAAATATCCTGTATTTTATTGTAAAAATTCTGCTAATAAATATTTATGATGTCATTATTTCTTACATGAATATTGAACAGGGAAAAGGTTAATGAACTCTATACTGAATGGACTGTTTGTGCGCAGAGACCTTCAGTACGTATACACTACTGAAGCTATCATGCAATGGAATAGTTTACAATGTCAATTCATTAAACTTTTATTGCTAGGAGGATAGTTTTAATTCATTGCTGCTGATAGTGCTTGATATAAACCATCTTTGATAAAGAGTACGATACTTAACTAGTTTCTTCAGTTTATAAATCTAAATTGGCCAATTAAGTTTTTATCTAACTGGATCTCCAACTCGCTTTCCGAATACTTTCAGGTCGGAATTTTAAAAATGAAGATTTTTGTTTTATGTTAAAAAGAGTGTATGGCATATAGTGTATCACAAACATATCTTGTATCACAGTAAAACCTCTCTATAACGGCCACTAAATAACATCAAGTATTTTGTATTAAAGGCAGGTGGCTGCTTAAAGCAGCTTTAAGCAGCCACCTGCCCTAAATACCAACTAATCAACATAATTTAGTGGCCGTTATAAAGAGGTTTTCTTGTACTTAATTTCAAATCAATCAAACTTATTAGAAACCAGTGAATGAGCGCCAAATAGGTTGGATTCTGAGGAGACATCGTAGTATACTATTGATCTCGTCAGAATTCAAGCTGTTTGCAAATACCAGTGAGGTCTAGTTTAGCATAAGGGTTAACCCTGTCAGCACTTCTCTGCATTCTATAATGGTTTTTCTGTTTTATACTTACCACTTTATCTAGATTAACCCTTTGCTCCTTATACAGTCAAACCTCTCTGTAATGGCCACTAAATTACATCAAATATTTTCTGCAAAAGGCAAGGTAAAAGTAAAACAGAACGCTCCTTTAGGAGCGTTCTGTTTTACTTTTACCTTGCTTTAAGCAGCTGCCTTCCCTAAATACCAACTAATTAACACAATTTAGTGACTGTTGTAGAGAGGTTTTACTGTATAAGTCTTATAACGCTATTGCAAACCGAGTAGATCCAGAATAGACAACTCCTGTAGGAGCCATCTGATCAGCGTCTGCTCTGTTTGCTTATGGAATTACATAGATCTGATCCTTCAGTAAAGGCCAACGATTTCTCTGTTCAAGTTCAGCTTATTAATATTCATGATAGCATTATTTCTTTAGCGAATATTCTTGAGGTAAAGGGTTAAAATATTTGCAAAGGTGGTTATACATTTACAATGATGTCCATTACTGTTTAAACAGTTGGTATTCAAATCAGATATTTTATGGATTGATCTTTTACTGGTGTCTACAGTTTTTCACTTTGACTCTGTTTTTGTCAAAATTGGGGAAACACGGTTATATTAATCATATTATTGCACCTTTCTTCAACACCTGTGCTTATCTAATTGATATAAACAAAATGAGAGAAGGGGATGTTTTTGCAGTTCCTAGCAAAATCAAAGAATTACCTTGTGTTTGGAAGAACAGGCCTGGTTATAAGGTAATTATTGAAGAAGGCTCTAATTTGCTGGTTGAACCTGAAGACAGATGGGTTTTGTTTGGGCTCCTAATTAATAGAAAATTGGATGAATCATAGTTGATAGAGGGAAACCCTACCAACATCACATCATTAGGTCCAGGCATAGCTTACATTGCTTTCAAGATTGGAACATTCTAACAAACAATGGAAGTCTGGTTACCCCTAACCTCATAGATATGCCCTCAATGTCTTTGCAAATGGCTCCTTTAGGAGTTGACTGATCAAGATCTGCTCTCTTTGCCTATGGAAATACATATCTAGATCTGGTTCTATAGTTTTTTTTTATAGCTTATAGATATTTATGATATCATTTTTTCTTACTTGAATATTTATCCAGTAAAGGGTTAACTCTTTGCTCCATAAATACACCTTTTTACACCTTTGCAAACAGAGTATACCCTGATCAGATGGCTCCTGCAGGAGCCGTTTGATCAGGGTCTACTCTAGATCTGTATGCTTATGAAATACCAAACTCTTCCTTCAGGAGTTGTTTGATTTGGATTTGAACTATTTGGCTATGTTTGCCTGTCTGAATACTTAGTAAAGGGTATTTTACTTTTGGCTGAAAGTACATTTGTATATAAGAAAAACATTGAAAATTGAAAAGTTTTTGCGGGTCATTGGAATACAAGAAAAACATTCACAAAACATTCATTTACTTCTTTCATCACTGAGTACACCCTTTGATGAAAATGTAGTCAAGACCAATTCTTAACCCTTTACCATATAGGCTAATTTTAGATACAACCTCTTTGAATAAATCTACAGAAAAGGAGCATTAACTAGAGAAAAGGAAATTTTTAGAATTTTGTAGTTTGAAACCATTGTGATAATTAGAGCATTTGCTCCTATAGGAGCAAATGCTCTATTTATCACAATGGTTTCACAAAGTGACTTTTACAGAGTCGTCAATATGCGGGAAAGGGTTAAAGTAAATTTCTCTTTTCAAGGACTTTTCTAAAGCTTCACTTCATGAGTATTTGTAAAGGGAAATACTGTAGAACCTGTGGCCATTTATTTATTGAACATAGGATTCTTAAAAAGCAGCTGGTTGCTTAATGCAGGACAAAAGTAATGCAGAAAGCTCCTATAAGAGCTTTCTGCATTACTTTGGACCTGCATTAAGCTATCAACAGCCTTACAGGCCCATAATTAGACATCATTTTTATGGCTGCTTAAGCATGTCTTATCCACTGATTTTCTTTTAGGATTGTGTATGAACACAGAATAGTTTGTTCATGGCAGAAACTGTAGAATCATATCTTTATAGTTCATAAGCAAATAGAGCAGACCCTGATCAGATGGACACTACAGGTTTTTATCTAATCTGGATCTACTCTGTAAAGGCATTAAAAACATGTCTATCAAAGTCCTAATTATCATCACAAATTTGTTCAACAGTGTTATAAGGCTTTGCCTCATATAAAAACTTTTTCACACCTTTGCAATCAGTTGACCCAAATGAGACAGCTCCAGATCATGGTCTCCTCTGTGTAATATGTAATATATTAGATCTGATTTTACAGTTTCGGCTATGACCAAATATGCTGGTGTTTATATGCAATTATGATATTTCAGCTAATTGATGTTCATAAAGTCATTATTTTTTACTTGAATATTCAGAGGCAAAAACTATTGTACTATGCAGCTATTTTTTATACCTTCTTTGCTTTTGTCTATTTTCAGATAGAAACACAAAAGTTAACTTTCAAAGAAACCGCCAAGCCCCGTACTGACACGGGCGGTGGCTCTGGACGTCCCAGGTCTCATGACTCACATTCCCGCTCTGAAAGCGTCACATCATCGCAAGACGGAAGCATTCAGGAATAGAACATGGACACATACTTCCCCGTACACACTTTGTTTCGCATTTTTGTATGACTGATAAATGTCCTAGAGCAAATCCAGTATAGAATGAAATGTGTGTGTTTTGCTGCTGTTACCATGAAAATTGTTAAACAACTGATTGCCTTAGAAAACAAATGACTGTTTTGATCTGACCTATATTAGGTAGCACAGCTTTGATGCTTTTAGCCAAGTCGATCTGTACTCTTTTGCATTGATATTGCTGCTGCACTATCTGAATATTACTAGAGAAAGAAAGCATTGGAATCACCCCAACATTTAACTCTTAACCTAATAGAGACACCTTTTGATGCCTTTACAAACAAAGTAAACCCAGATCAGACAGCTCCTGTAGGAGCCATCTGATCAGGGTCTGCTCTGTTTGCTTATGAAACAATATAAATGTGATGCTACAGTTCCTGCCATGATCAAATAATCACCATATGTTTATATGCCATTGTACAAAATCCTCCAATTAGTATTTATGTCATGAATGTTCATCGGGTGTAGAAGGATTAACCCTGGTTCCCTGTTCTATGTTTATTTCAAATTTCAATACCTACTGAATAGTCGTGTACAAATCTGTTATAATGAAACATTGAGAGTGGAACATTGTAGCCATTTTAGCAAGTATAGAAACAGATCTATCAAATTCCTTAAGCAAACAGAGCAGACCCTGATCTGGGTCTACTCTGTTTGCAAATGCATGAAAACACGTTTGTATGAGGGAAAGGGTTAACCAGGAAGCCTCCATACTAGAGGAATCAACATGAATTCTAGACCAAAGCACTGTTTAAGATAATTTGTTCTTACAGTTCATGCAATTCATTTTTTATAGATTTTATAGAAGTTGCATGTTATAAAACATTAATGGAACTGAAGTGTACAGATCTATGACAGGTGTTTAATGAATCTCATGGTGACATTGCTTCAAGTAAAAAATTAAGATGTTGTGTACATGTATTAGATAAGTAATTAATTAGTCAGTTCGTTACCTTGGAAACATAACCCGTCTCAGATTTACCTGATATTAGTATTGTAACTATAGCAATTTGTTAGGAAGCTTAAATTTCATGTATTAATTGGAATCTATTGCCACCCCATCTATTGTCTGCAAATAGGCATTCTTTAAATGAAATTCAAATTTCAACAAGTAAACAACAGTTAATCCCCTCTAAAGTGACCACCTATAGAGGTCTTATTCTGGATCATAGAGACTGGTGGTAGCTTAATGCAGGATGAAAGTTATGCAGAAAGCTCCTGCAGGAGCTTTCTGCATAACTTTCATCCTGCATTAAGCAACCACATGCTTTTAATGACTCCCATGTTTACTTATTAAGTGGTCACTTTGGATGGGTTCTACTGTATAAAGTATGATTTACGGTATGTCTTCTTATTACTCCACAGTGCTTTTCAAACACTATGTTCCTGAACAAATACCATGGGAAAATAGCTTTAATCCTCAAACAGAGGAAAACCTGTAGGAGTTGTCTGATCAGGGTCTGCTCTGTTTGTTTATATGTTACAGGTCCGAGTCTCTACTCTTTGGCAATTAATGTCCTTATTTTATATTTTCAACACAAGAACTGAACTAATGTATATTTCATATTGGTTGGAGACTTGCATGAATTGTCATGAAGTAAAGGGTTAAATTCTTGTTTCTAAGTATTGAGGAGCCACCTCATATAGAATTTAGCACTTGGACATTTGCATACATGATTTACCACGATCAGCTACCACATTGATATGCAATATCCAATCAGGTTCTGCACTGTTTACCGCATAAACCCTTTGAATGGTGAAAACTAGTGTTCTGATGGACCATTCCACTTTGACAAAAACTCAGCATTCAGAGGGTTCAATGCACTTGATATATGAGCTTATCTGAGTCTAAATTGTTTGAAAATGTCCAAACACAGTAAGAATCTGTCATTTATTAAACATAGGAGTCTTAAAATGCAGGTGGTCGCTTAATGCAGGTCAAAAGTCCCTGCATTAAGCTACCACCTGCCTAACATACCTGTAATTATACCCCTTTTCTATGGTCGCTTAAGACCGGTTCTACCGTAGCCTTTTTTCAGTGATATAGGTCATATAAGTGTTTGGCAGACTGCATTAATCTTGCCACAATGAGTCAGTACTGGTCAAATATATGGTGTGTTTATGTTTTAGTTAATTGTACTAATAACATGCATATGACCTAATCAAGTTGTTATGATAGATAAATTAACCTTCTCATGCAAAGCACGACCTGACCAGCGATCCAGATGAGACGCTGAATAACTCTGCAACTCATCAGATCTAAACTGTCCGACACAATTTCCATTTACCTAATGAATATTTATAAAAGAATGAAAGACATCATGATTTTTTTTCAACTGAATGTTTATACTAATAAGTTAATATGTAACTCCAAAAAGCAAACAGTATACACTGATTAGACAGTTTATTATAGGAGCTGTCTGATCTGGGTCTGTTCTGTTTGCAAAGGCCCCAAAAGACATCTCAATCAGGTAAAGGGTTAAAGGCTAAATCATTTTGCATGTTAACCCATTACCTCATAGGCTATTTTTAGATACAACCTCTTTGAATAAATCTACCGAACAGGAGCATTAACTAGAGAAAAGAGAACTTTTAGAATTTTGTAGTTCGAAACCATTGTGATAAATAGAGCATTTGCTCCGATAGGAGCAAATGCTCTATTTATCACAATGGTTTCACAAAGTGACTTTTACAGAGTTGTCAAAAGGTGTCAATATGAGGGAATGGGTTAAGCACTTTATCATAACCCCAGGTTCAGTACTCTGATCTCAGTGTATACTAACACGTATCATCGTTTTCAAAATTGACCCGTCAATGCCAAAGCTCTAGGTCAGTAACTTGTCCTTCTTTACAATAAAGACTCTATGTTAGCTGCAATGCAAATGTTCATATTTTCTTGATCATCCATATTTCAATAACTGAATTGTTTATTTGCATAGTCAGACTTGTTTTGGGTAATTTTTGTTTGTATTTTTTCACCATGAAATTCATTGTCATAGAAATAAGATGAACTTTTGTTTCGTTATTAAAAGAAATGAAGAATATTATTCAAATCTTGTGTGGACAGTATATTGTCATATGTTCTGTAGACAGTTTCTTTTATGATATTTATCTACCGGTAGTTTTGACATTTTACTCTTATCATTACTATATCTTTTTAAGATATTTTGGGGAATTCCATATTTTGTTGACAGTTGATGTGTTTAACCCTTTCAACGATGAATTTTCAAATTGACTATTCCAGACTTCAAACAGATGAAACTTACTATGAATATTCAGGGATTTTCTAAAGAAAAGTGTAACATGACAAACAGTGCAGACCCAGGTGAGAGGGCTCCTCTAGGAGTGTAGCTAGCTCCTCTAGGAGTCCTCTCACCTGGGTCTGCACTGTTTGCCAATGACATTATAAGATTATTAACTCCTTTCCTACACTGAAAGGGTGAGTCTTTATCATGCTAAGTAATCTGGTCTGCAAAATTTCATTTGCGTCTCATTTCACAATATACCCTTTCTCTACAAAAAATGTGGAATGTGGGCTTTACACATTTTGTACCCAAGTGAGATACAGATCTAGAGTGTACAGTGTGTATGATCAGGATCCAGAAGTGTTTACACAGTTAATTACTGTCAACTAAAGATCAAAGATTGTACAAAATCTGCTTTATCTTTTACTAGATGAACTCGTAAACCTTTGTAGATTTATTTAATCCTTTTAATGCATGGGAGATTTGGTTAGCACTTTATGGGATATAAGAGGAAATTTACCTGCATATACCTTATTTACTGTTAGTATTCGGACATCCAGTCTCTCCGGTCTCCTTCAGTTTGTACAGCTTATTAGGTCAATTTGGTATCATTTTCAATAACTTTGAATTAGACTGACATAGTACTCCTACAGGAGCTATCTGATCTGGGTCTCCTCTGTTTGCAAAGATGCGAAGAGGTATGTCTATCTGGGAAAGGGTTAATATCATGCTACCACTTATTTTGCAATGATGAAAGAATATTTGATATTATAAACACAGCCATGTGTGTATTGTAGATTTCAGTGTCATTATCTTGATTATACATTTTCTACCATTATTACCCTAAGTATTCAGACAGACAAATATAACCCTTTATTCCATGAATATTCATGTTAAAAATGATATGACATCATGAATATTAATTACATTAATTTTCAAACTGGCATATATCTACACATGAAATTTTTGCCAAAGCAGAAAATATAGACACAGATCTATGTTATACTACAAGCAAACAGCAGACCCTGATCAGAAGGTCCCTATAGGAATTATCTGATCTGGGTCTACTCTGTTTGCAAAAGTGTAGAAAGGCATATTTATGGAGTAAAGGGTTAAATAAATAGTGCAGTTTTGCAGACAGCAGATATGAAGAAGAATGAGTGCCATGTTCTATTCCTGAAAAACTCAACCATCATTTCACAGTCTAGATTATTTTCTTTATCTTTTGTATTGTTTTCTCCGATGTTATGTCTTGCTAATTCTTCATTTTCAAACAGAATTGTGAAATAATTTTTCTTATTTTCATATGTTGCCATAAGTGAATACTCATGGAAATTGGTACACATTTTGCAGAATTCAGGTGTGCATAGAATGTATTGTGTATTTTACTATAGATGGGCACATACCTTGAGTATACTGTTTAACCTGTCTTTAACCTTTCCTCCATAAATACGCCTTTCTATGCCTTTGCAAACAGAGTAGACCCAGATCAGACGGCTCCTAAAGGAGCCGTCTGATCAGGGTTTGCTCTGTTTGCTTATGATATAATATAGATATAATTCTACAGTTTCTGCCATGCAAAAAGTTTCTGTGTTGATACGCCATTTTGAAAATTAATGTAATTGATATTCATGATGTCATTAATTGATATTCATGATGTCATTAATTTTTACATGAATATTCATGGAGGAAAGGGTTCAACCTTTCCCTCATGAATATTTATACAAGAATTCATGACTTCATGGATATTCATGAACTGATTTTTCATAATAAACATTGAACAAGTATTGTTTTATCAAGGCAGAATCTAAAAAATCTGTATTATTTCAGAAGCACAGCTCTTACGGGAGTCATCTGGTCTGGGTGTACTCTGTTTGCAAAGGCATGATAAAGTGTTTGTATGAGGGAAAGGGTGAAGCTTTTGGTGAATCAGCCAGTTTTCACTTATAAAACAGGCTTTTCTGTACTGTCATTTGTTTTTTTATCTGCAATTCTTATAAAACAGAACTATTTTTATTTTAATTATTTGCACTTGCTTTTAAAATTATATGCCAGAATGGGAGGAAAAATGTTTTCAGAAACAATATTGTTTAGGACTTACTAGTTCCTGCTAGAAAAATACTTTTAAGAAGTAAGAGTAGTTGATGATAATTATTTTTATTAACTAGATTTTTTTTTGTGACATTGAATTTGTCATTCTCTTTCAATTTGTCTGTGCACAAATTATGCATCTTGTACGCAACAACTGAACTCCTAGATCATGTCCACCCCATCACGAAGTGTCAAGACATTTTTCAGTATGATGTTAAGCCAGCGGTGAATCTTTTGAGATTGTGTTCCACACATTAGCTTGAGTTGGGCATGTTTTTATATTCAGGATGCTCTGGGTCCAAGGTTATAAAACTTCTGAGTCTGAGTCTGTGATCATTCTCAAGTATCTGATCCTCAAGTATCAGATGCTGGAGTCTCAATGATCTCGGACTCGGACGCAAAATTTTCATAACGTTGGACTCATGTCTTGACTGCCATTTTGTTTTTAGCCCTTTACTCCATGAATATTCATGTAAGAAATAATGACATCATTAATATTAATTGATATAATAGAACATAGACTTGGGAATGTTTGGTCATGGCAGAAACAGTAGTATCATATTTATATTATATCATAAGCAAACAGAGCAGACCCTGATCAGACGGCTCCTACAGGAGCTGTCTGATCTTGGTCTACTCTGTTTGCAAAGGCATAGAAAGGTGTATTTATGAAGTAAGGGGTTAACCAATATTGACATATTGTGTATATCATATCCCATCATGCATGAGTAGTTAATTTATTACAGATTACATGGTTTTCATGGTATTTTTACTCATCATATTATTAATCACAGCTGGTTAGAAAACGGATATTTTTTATTTTTTATGAATTGCTTGAATCATAGCAGTTATGATTTAATGTTGGATGTCCACTTTCATAATTATTCCCATTTGATCCCTTTACTCCACTGATACAAATTTTAATGCTTTTTCAGAGAGAGTAGACCCAGATCAGATGGCTCCTGTTAGAGCCGTCTGATCAGGGTGCGCTTTATTTGCTTATGAAATAATACTGATCTGATACTGCAGTGACCAAATATTGGTGTGTTAATGATAATCTAATTGATATTAATGATGTCATTATTTCTGACATGAATATTCATGAAGTAAAGGGTTAAGCTTGCTACTGTGAAGCTTTGTTACACACCAGGTTTTGAACATTATTTCTAAAACAATTGATTTGCAAAAGTACTTGCAATTGTGTAATTCATGAAAGTGGAATCAGAATAGCTTCTTTTGGCATTAGACTTTAGGTAAAATGAAATTAAAGCCCACTTTACGAATGTGTCATGGATTTAGGGGTATAATAACCTATGCAGAAAGCTCCAAGGGAGTTTTCGGCATGCCTTTCACCGTGCATTAAGCAGCCACTTGCCAAAAATACTGACATAACTAGCAGACTATTTCAGCGAGACAAACTTACACAAATACTACAGACCTAGATCAAATGATTCCTGAAGGAGTAGTTTGATCAGGTTCTACATTGTTTGCTATGCCTTTGGATCATTTGCAATTAGCATCTATGGAGTAACTATATTTAAATATATTTTTGCTTATTCATCAAAAGTGTCTACCCACCTGCTGATTGTGGTTGTTGTGAAATCCCCTCTAATCTGTGACCATATGTTGAGGACCTTGATTTTTGAACATTCATACAAAGGTGTTTATCTTTCTTAGTATTGTACCTGGTTTTCTAGCCAGCAAAATAGGACTTGATTGCTAATGTACCGTTTTACAACATTATACATAGCTGTCCACTGTTTTTGTGTTTTTTCCCCATGATTTTGTTTTTCAAATACTCGGATGTAGGAAAAGAGTGACCTATTATTCACAGAGTTGTGGTATATTTTCATATTTTGAAGAGGTGTGAAAAATACAATTTGAGGCTGCAAGTAGATGCAGTAATAGTATGTTCCCGGTTTGTTATGTTTTTATATAACCCTTTATCTGTTGCATATATTATACCATAAGCATACAGAGCGGACCCCGATCAGACAGCTCATATAGGAGCCGTCTGATCTGGGTCTACTCTGTTTGCAAATGCGTGAATATGGAGGAAAGGGTTATTTAACTGCTAAGTGTGAATTTAGAAAACAGAAATTCAGGGCCTCAAAACTGCATTATTTATATGTATAATTTGCACTTTGTGTAAATCTTGCACACTTTCATTATCAGTGATTTTAAGTACTTGCTGTTTGTTCATAGAAGTCATCATGGCTGACAGAAGCCAAGGGAGAGAACTAGGTATTTTCATTACCAGAGCCACTTGAGTTTTCTCCCAAATATTTCACCGTTTTTGTTTTTTTAACTTTTTTTTTAATAAGAAATCATGAATGTTTATGGTTGTAGTTAGTTGAGCTTTGAGTGAATAGTATGGAATGGATGTACCTGTTTGTAATTATTTTGGAAAAGGGAAAACTAGATTTGACTTGTTCTTGAAAGAGAGATAATGGAGGTTAGTCATAGACATTGTGTATACTGTAATACACATAATTATTCTTGTATATAGAGGATCTTACATGAGTGTTCTTGATTATTGGATTTATTAAATGAGTCTTTTTAAAACGATAAAAAACGAGCTTTAGCGAGTTTTTTATCGTTTTAAAAAGACGAATTTAATAAATCCAATAATCATGAACACGAATGCAAGATCCTATTTATAACATAACACACACAAATGTTATTTGCAGTCAATATTTCAGCAGTAACGTGGATTGTTATAAATTCTCCTTACATATAGAAATGATGAATGAAAGGTGTTATTAGGTTCGCTAGGTAACTGGGACAAAGTAGGTCCAAATTTTCCAACTTTATTTTTTACTTACTGTCATATCAACCAGGATCTAATTCAGACCTCTCTGGTATTCAATTTAACTGTGATAGTTTATGATACAAAAACATATAGAAACACGTCAAAATAATTTTTGAGTTACAGTTTTGACATACATAGTTACAAACACGTACGTCACATTATGACGTCATTGTACACAACATGTGTCTATGTAAAGCGCGCTATTTACATGAAGACCTACATACATAGTCCAAGCATTATGTCTGAAAATTAAGGTCAACCTCAAACAAATTGCAACAGAAATGATAGCATGATTTTTAAGTAGCCCAATATCTCTACTTTCACCATAAGAAAATCTAGAGAAATCTAGAAAGTGGAAAGTTATTTATTTTCACAATATCTATAACGTGTTACTGAAGCTTAAAATGTAACTAAAAAGTAATCTGACAAATTATTTTCTTCATTAAATTGGCAAGAATTGCTTCTTTTCATCCTTTAGTGATTATATATTGAATAAACAATTATTTGACATAAATCTAGTTAGTTTGCAACATATTATACCAAATATATACACAATTTATGCAAACTGAAGGGGGGGTAAATTACCCCACCCACCACTTCTACATGCAAATTTTGTACTTCATGATTCTACATAGTATAAATTATTTCTGCCTACAACTTTTATCCATATCCTTCAAAACAGACAATTTACTATTTATTCTAGTTTGTTTTCTTTAGTTTAAGGATATTTCAAAGAAAGATCCGGATCAGATTATTCTTTGAAATTGCTGAGAATTTCAAACCGAATGCTTGTCTCTGACGTTATTTTAGTAAACATCAAAGATAGCATTTAGCTTGGATCATGAGTTTATAAATGTCACTCTATAAAACATTGTATTAATTCTCAACTCTTTCAGTGCTGGACACACATATGTATGTCAGTTGCGAAAAGCTAGTGTATACCCAGGTCAGAGGGTTCCTTGGAGGAGCCCTCTGATCAGGGCAGTGATATGCACTGTTTGTACAAAATATGTATTTCGAAGAATGAACATATTCCCTTTTCATGCAAATTGACATATTCCATTTCAAATTTCAGTACTATAAGGATTAATAAATCCTGACTCAGGTCAGTTTTATAAGGAACCGGTTGACATTTGATTGCACTGCTGTTTAAAAGACCTATTCCAGAAAAAATAAAAATGAACCGGGCTCAAGGAAAAGGAGTATACCGCCAGATAAACCGGCGCGTCACTGTGACGCGGCCGCTGATCTAGGTCCACCCTGTTTGAAATATCATCACAATCAAATATGTTCATTTTTATACCCCCCAACAGTGTAGATCCCGATCAGATGCCGCATTGGACATGCGGTAACTGATCTGGATCTACACTGTGTGCAATGCAAACCTGGTGGTTTTCCTGCAGCCCGGCTCATATATATACTATATATACATATATAATAGATCATTTGGTCATCAGCCAACACCCCCTCTGTTCATGAATAACAGCTTAAAGTCACGAGGTTGGAAATGCTTATTATGATACTTATAAGTAGTTACTATATTTTGTCTTAAAGCTATACAAAATAGTGATGTGCTCATACCAGTTAATCATCCAATATATCTGAGTCTACAAGACTTAGCGCATTTGTACACTGAATGCATTTGCATTCTCCACAACCAACAGAGTAATCGGGCCCATGTTTTCTGGTGGTGCATCTTCTCGTGTCGCAGTTAATAAGTGTGAGGTTGGCCGCCCCAAAAACCGGTTTAACACCCCAAAACATCTGTTGGTGTCTTTTATATACATGTACATTTGCTCTTTGTAGTCGTGGTGCTGTGGGTTTTTTTTTTTTTGGGGGGGGGGGGGCTGTGTGTTTTGTATGCGGTGTTTCCTCCATGACTCTTACATGTACTTTTACACTTATACTTGATGATTTTAATCAAGGATGCAGGTGCTGGTGGTACGTCAGTTTTAACTGGAAAATGTATGTTGTTCCACATATGCCTTTCCCATTCTGTTGGTAACAACTCATTTGTCTCTGCAGTCTAACACTGGACTTGATAGTGTGTGTATTGAGAACTTGAGGGTTATACCTTGCAGTGTTTTTTCATTGAAATATGCTGAGAAATAAGGCTCCATTCTCCTCTCTGAAAAGTATACCCCCCCCCATCTTGACAAAAACTCTCCTCTTGCCGGACGATAGTTAGATAGACTAAGAAAATTGTTGTATTTGAGCTACTAATAGCTAAATTGGCCATATTAACATGATAAGCTAAGATTTTAACACAAATAGATTATACATCATTCAATGATTTTTTGTCCCCCCGGCTATGGACCCGGACCCCTTTCCCTCTGAACTGGGAAAACGCTTGCCTTGTTGCTGCAGCAGTTGGTGGAATTGACTGCAGTTGAACACATGTGACACCAATGGAGACCTCTCTGGAGAAAAGGCGAAATCTGAGGAGATCCAGGCCTTCATGCCCACCGAACAGGGAAACCATCACTTTTTCTTCTGCTGTTCCAACATCTTTTTTGTTACTACTATGTGATTGGAACACATTAGCATGTGATGCAAAACTGTGGTCTGCCAAGACCCGTTTTAAAGCAGTCCCTTTCCCGATTCCATGGATTTTTGAGGTAGAATCTTACCCCGTTAAGGCATGACCAAATGGCAAAACCTTGCATCCTGTTCCTCCTACTGCTTTTTTTGAGTTACACTTTTACCGTCTTACTGGTTGGCTGGTTAGATTTCATGACCACATCTTCCTGCATTTTCATAACAGGACCACTTATAGTCATTTGTTCATTGTCATTTTCTTCAAGATAGTTCACTATAAACATAAATGCTCTCTCAGCTTCAGAAGACAATGGGCTACCCTTTGATTTCTTCTGTGCAGAGACACACATGTCATTGCCATATACCAAAGGGGTGCTTTTCATTGTTCTAAAATTTACACTGCATGTCTGATGGTAAAGGGCATCAGCTGCAGGCAGGTCAATAACAGTTTATAAGCGACCGCGCACGCAGTCCGCCCACTCGTCTTCTCGTTTATCATCTAATTGTTCAATATGCTCTTTTGAACGTCTAGAGTTCTCACAGTGAAAACATCCTTTTCACGCTTCTTTCCATTCAGTTTTGCTGATTTGCCACAAAGCAGACACTTGTCTTGGAAACAGAATGAGTCTACCTCGGACCTTAGTTTTCTGTTATCTGGTGTTGTGTATGTCGATGACTTATCTGCTTTAATATTGTTTTTATAACATTATTTTGTACGATATTCTACATGAACCATTTGGCCAGGACAAGCTTTAAGACAATCTCCATGCTTAGCACTGGCTTTATTAATACCCTCACACCCTTTTGGCCCAAGCCTGACTTTAGAAGGATCTTCTTCAAACAGGTTTCTGCAGATGATGCATACTTCATATAAGTCATCCATCTGAAAATGAAACCATGTTACAGTCAGTTCTATTGTCATGGATTTTTTTGCAGCACAATTAAAGTGTCTTATTAAATGGCGATATATTAGCAATATAGATCCAAACTATCAAAATAACAATAATATGAATTGAGGTTTTATAGTACAAGACATTTGAAGCTACATAGTACATATAAAATGAACGAAGTCTCACATGTTTTGTACTAATAAAACTCCACAATTTTGATGTAGAGTGTACCATTTACATGATATTGATGATCACTTACACTTTTTTGTAATCGAACGCCTTTTAATGGGACAATAAACGCATATGTCTAGACCTAAATCTCTATACTGAATGAATGTACACGTTTTCATGAAAAATTCACCAGCTCCACTTAATATTGCTTTTCACATTCAAACCAACATTCAATAATACAGTTTTCTGTTTGCAAAACTACGCCAAAAATCATTTCACTATACTCATTTTATGGCACATATGACCTTCCGTAGTTTAAAAAAATGTAACAAGGTCAAGTTTACACATCTCTTTTTTTCCTAAAAAATAATGCATATTTCTGCACAGATTTCAAATTAAATGAATCTTAAAACACAAGAAACAAGTGCAGATGGGTATCTATCAAATATAATTAAGAAATTCATTTGAAATGTTTTTATGCGCGAAAACACATGACACTTGGATTAAAAACCACCTTACGGTTGTTAGGTACTGTATGCTACATCAAAGTATTTTCATAGAATATTTTCCTCCCTTATAGATTAAAATATTGTCAAGAAAAACTTACCTCTTTCCTTTGTTATTATCCAATTCTACTCCATTTGAATCAGTTGAAATGAAAAAGCACACGATATTGGTCCAGATCTTCCAAACGCTCTCCAAAGTATGGCTGATAATGCAAGCCAAGAGTTGCAGAGTAAAATTCATTTTTTCAATTCATTTTTTTTCTATGTTCCACCGCATATATTTTTCTAGATTTTTTATATATTATTTGTTAGACATTGTGTTTTGTTTATTTCGCGAAATCATTTCTGTTGCAATTAGTTTGAGGTTGTTTTAGAATTTGCCTGGACTAACAGTCGCCAACATGTCCGACACTCACTGTCAATGGGATTCGAAATTCGCCTTCGTTTTGGTATATTAAGCCCTTCATTAGTGTTGTATGTATACACATGGACATGGACATTTCCACCGAGAAAAAAAATCTCGATTCAAGTTCAGTGAAAATGTTTGAAGTGG
Organism: Azorinus chamasolen; assembly: GCA_963576725.1. Classification (NCBI taxonomy): domain Eukaryota; kingdom Metazoa; phylum Mollusca; class Bivalvia; order Cardiida; family Solecurtidae; genus Azorinus; species Azorinus chamasolen. Next base: position 32,310,950 of record OY755248.1, on the reverse strand, counting down.
ACAAAAGATTCAGTACGAACTGCTGCATAAAATGTGTTGGAACAGGAGGAAGATTTTCGCGATCAGCTGAGTTAGTGAGTATAGCATATTTGAAATATGTTTGTGCTGTGCTGGATTCAGATGACTATTGTTGTTGATTGATGAGATATCTGTATGAGTAGAAATCTGCATAAACAAAAGGACATGCGGTGAAGAAAATGCAAAGTTGAGGAGGCATTTTAATTTAAATGTAGAATTGATTGTATGGGTCCGAGTAGCTGGTAGGTCTTTTTTGGCATACATTTTGTATATGATTCCTGACAGCGATTACAATTTGTATAATTTTATCGAAATTAAGGCGCAAGTGCCAACAATCCTTTGCCATCTATCGTGACTCAATCGTGGACAGGTAGGTCGACCACCGTCCGCCAGTTTGTTTGTTTTGACAGCGCGTATGAATCGTTCGAATGTCATTCGGTCGTTCGAATGTTATTCACTAGTGATTATATGCCCATGATTATCAAAAAATAAATGATAGTGTTACGTCACGCTGAAGCCACGTGTTATGTTATAAATCTTGATAATTTGAAGCTTTATGTGTTTATATAATCACAGATTCACAGAAGAACCACTATTAATTGGTTTGTAGCAATAGTAAAGTTTGAATGGAGGAGTGAATGTTTATATTGTGACTTTTGCTTTTGGTATAACCCATTTTTGATTGCAGATTTTTTTATCCTTTACTTGGTAGATGTTAAGGTTCTTGTTGTGAGCGTTAAACTGTTTAATTCTTTACTCCATGAATATGAAGTAAGAAATATTGACATCCTGTTTATTACATGTACATGAATGTTATAACCGCATATGAACACAGGACGGTTGGGTTATGGCTGAAATTGTAGAATCAGATACAGTAAAATCTCGATTATTCGAAATTTTAGATTCGAATAATTTAGACACTTTTAGGCAGGTAGCTGCTTAATGCATGGTGAAAGTCATGCAGAAAGCTCCTAGAGGAGCTTTCTGCATGACTTTCACCATGCATTAAGCTGTCACCTGTCTTAAAGATCGATAATGACACGAATTTAAGTGTTCGAATAATCGAAATTTTACTGTACATGCAATACATGTATAGTATGGTTAGTATTAGCAAACAGAGCAGACCCTGAATAGGCAGCTCCAAGAGGAGTCATCTGATATGGGTCTACTCTGTTTGCAAAGGTGTGAAAAGTATTTATGGAGTAAAGTGTTAAGAGGTAAGGACTGCTATGGTATCAATGGTATTTTCTATATCATTTACAAATATTGATTGGGAGTTAGTATTTGTACTTATGATTTGGCAATGACCGACTTATATTTGGCAAGCCTCATTGGGAAGAAGGACACTAATATATTTGCAAGCTGTCATTTATGTGTTACTGGCCCCTTTAAACAGTGTAGACAGTATTTCAGAACAGTAGTTAAGAGGATATCGGATATATCTGATCATATTTCTCAGTCAATATATTTTTTGTTAATAGATACTTACTGGAATTGCATCTTAGAGTGCAGCAAAACCTCTCAATAACGACCACTAAATTGTGTTAATTATTTGTATTTAGGACAGGCAGGCGCTTAAAGCAAGGTGAAAGTAAAACAGAATGCTCCTATAGGAGCGTTCTGTTTTACTTTCACCTTGCTTTAAGCAGCCACCTGCCTTTAACACAAAATACTTGATGTAATTTGGTGGTCGTTATAGAGTAGTTGTACTGTGGATTCTAATGAGTGTCTACACTATTGGGTTTGGTAGGGGAATATGACACAAAAAAATATATCTAAATTCCTCTGATCTGCAACTCTGTCACCTTCTAATGCAAAAAGCTAATTTACATCTGCAGTGTAGACATCCGACCACATGTCCTCCTTCCCTGGAAAGCTGGCCATTTGTCTAGTGTGTATGTACATGCATGCTGTTTTCCTATAAAAAAAAAAAGAGTTTGTCCATGTGCTTTCAGCCATTGTACATGTAAGTATTTTAATAACCATACTTGGCTTTGTTTTATATATATATATTGTATGATAGCATATGTATAAAGCTGGAAGGAACCTTTTCTTTTTTAATGATCTTGGTATGCAACTTTATTCCCAGTAAGCGGCTTTCTTATGTTGTTCAGCTTGAATCTAGCATACAGCCCTTGCCATTAGCTAGACTTAGGAAAGTTTAAATTAACCATTTACCTAATGAATATTCATGTAAGAAATAATTACTTTATGAATATTGATTAGCTGAATGTGTGGTCATGGGAAATACTGTAATAGTCCATAAGCAAACAGAGATGTCTTATCTAGGTGTCAAAAGGTATATCTATAAGGAAAATGGTGAGGTTTACATTTTTAGCTCGCCTGTTCATAGAACAGCAGAGCTTACCTTATTCTTTTTTTACCATTATCTGGCTTAAATATGATGTCTGATAAAAATCTGAATTTGTTGCTTTCTGAGAAATTATCGACAGAGTTTCAAACAGCTTGGTTCCTGATGAAATGCCAAGTGTACTTCGCATTTCATCTGGATCTGAGCCGTTTGCAAACGCAAGTTGGGCTGCATGGAGTAAATTTGCTTGGACAAAAAATGATTACTTATTAACCCTTCGCTTGCTGAATTTTAAAGTACATTTCTCCTTCTTTACCCATGTCCTGTGGTATAATTACATATATCTTCACTGTGTACAAGTATTTCGCTGTCCAATCACTGCTGTGGGGTGCATTTTGCACAATCAACTTGTAAAAAGTGCAGACCCTGATGAGACAGCTCCTGCAGGAGCTGTCTCATCTGGGTCTTCACTATTTACAGGTAGGTATATTGACGTGAATAGCAAGCGAAGGGTTAACTTTATTATGTAAGTATTGAACTGTTTTGATCGTGATCATTCATCAAGTTACTCAGCTTCTCACCAGACCATGATATTGTTTACAATCTGCTTGTTGTGTGCTAAAAAACTAATAATGTTTTCATAATTGATGGTTACAGGGCTGTACATAGATTAGTCATTGAAAAACTGCATGTAAATCAGTAATTTAAACCTTTGAATGTGAAATACGAGTGCATTGTCATTTGCGAACAGTGAAGACCCAGATCAGATGACTCCTGGAGGGGCTCTCTGATCAGGGTCTGCACTGTTTGACATTAAGAATACTCCTAGAATAATGAATGGAATCTGTCGTTTAACAATGATGGGCCAGTCCATTTCAAAAACATTCAGCATTCAAAGGATTAATATATATCATCCAACCATCCAGTACTTGAGAGTATTTAACCCTTACAATGCGGGACACAAGTCACTAATGTCCTTTACAAATAGTGAAGACCCAGATGAGAGGGCTCCTAGAGGAGCCGTCTCATCAAGGTCTGCACTGTTTGTCATGTTACACTTTTCTTTAGAAAATCCCTAAATATTCACAATGAGCTTGACCTGTTTGAATTGTGGAATAATCCACTTGAAAATTCAGCATTGTAAGTGTAAAAGACATAAAAATGTTATTGTCTCTTTGCATGGTAGCAGCATGTCTGTGAACCCTATGGAACACTTTGGATCCAGATGAGTTGCCAAGGTTGCATCTTATCAGGATCCAAAGCATTGGGACTTTTAGAACTGTAGCAGACGATAAATGCTTAGCGTGCAAAGAGTTAACAAGTGAAATTAGATCCTTCACATGTAATTGGATATTAGTGGGGACAGGATATTGGGAACAATGCAACCCATATTACGATTCATGTGATATTGTGTGGGGTCTGCACTGCTGGCATGTTTATACAGAGCAACAGATGAAGGTGCATACTCAAATACTAAAATCGCCATTTCTCCACCAAATTCTATGTTGTGACCACTCTTTAGAATTGTCTCTTCGAGACGATTCTGAAGAGTGGTCACAACATAGGGTTTGGTGGAGAAATGAAGAAGTTGTCTTTAAAATGTTTATATTTACGCATCTTTGCTGGGTCCCTGTTTATGTATTATTGACTGATAATGGAGAATGCAGGTGTGACTCTTTGCATGCTAAGTAATTGTGCAAAAAATGTCAGCTACAATTTTCAAAAGTAGTTTTTGCTTTTAACCCTTTACTCCATAGATACACCTTTTGCAAATATAGTAGACCTAGATCAGAATGCTCCTGTAGGAACCATCTGATCAGGTTTTGGCTCTATTTACTTTAAAATCTGAAAATATAGTTCCAATCACGGCTGTGTTTCCGTGTTTATATGCCATTATCAAATTCAGTTAATTAATACATGTATTAATAAAATTCATTATTTCTTACATGAATATTCATGGAGTAAATGGTTATCACTTCAAAACTACAGTGTAAAACAATTTGTATCTTAATGAGATACCAACTCACTCCCATTGGGATCAAAACTGTTACAGCAGTTGTCACAAGTTGTCTTCTAGCATGCAAGAGTTACAGTTCTGTAGATGTCGGAACAGTAAACCCCTCTAAGCCAGACATTCAAATTAGTAACAATGCTGGTCTTTAAGAAAATTGGATGCTTCATGCAGGATGAAAGTCATGCAAAAAGATCCCTATGGAAGCTTTCTGCACGACTCTAACTCTGCATTAAGGTGCCACCTACTGAAAAGTATATAAATTCTTCCCTGCTGAAATTCTGGTTTAGAGGTATTTTACTGTATATCCAGACAGTGTAGGATCATTGATAAGCCAGTAGAATAGGACGTATAATACAGCCATTGTTAGAGTCATCATTTCTCTGTTTATTTAGCTTGTACTTTGTGGCAAAACTCTATTGAAGCATTAAAGTCCTATCATAATAGAAAAGTGTTTGTTATTTTTATCACGTGATACAGGAGACACTTATTCCCCCATGCTACTCTAACATTCAGTGAAGTCTGATGGAAATCCCATATACAGCAGAACCTGTCTTAACCCATTCCCTCATAGGCTATTTTTAGATCCAACCACTGTGAATAAATCTACTCAAAAGGAGGATTAACTAGAGAAAAGGATTTTTTTTAGAATTTTGTAGTTTGAAACCATTGTGATAAAAAGAGTATTTGCTCCTATAGGAACAAATGCTTTATTTATCACAATGGTTTCAACAGGTGACTTTTACAGAGGCGTAGAAAGGCGTATTTATGGAGAAAAGGGTTAAGCGGTCATCGAGAAGAGGTCTAATTATTGGTCTGTATGGCAGGTGGTAGCGTAATGCAGAAAGCTCCTATATGAGCTTTCTGCATTACCTTTGCCCTGCATTAAGCAACAATGTATTCAATAAATGACCAGGGTCTGCTCAGGTTACTAATGGGATAACATAGATCTGATTCCATAGTTTACATCATTGCTAAAAGTTCCATGGTTTATATATTTTTAGCTTATATTATGCAGTTTCTATTCTAGGATTCGAAAATGAAAGGGGGGGGGGACTAAAATTCAGATGTCGCCTTATCTGTATAGGACCGACCCCCTAAACATTTGGGGTGATCTTAAAAACACAGGGGTCTGGACCGCTTCATGGGGGTCTATATGTACTATATAATAACAAGGGTTCCAACTAGCAGAACGGACATCCGTGTACCACAAGTACAAATATGAATGTAACTCTTGCAATTTCAATGATAATTTTGTAATTCTTTCGGCTATTGAAAGCCAATATAGTTTACTATCAAATAAATATAATCTTCTCACGGTAACTTACGCGCAATTATCAATCCAACAACGATTTTCTAAAAAATTCACGTGTTTTCTGAGTCATTGACAAACGTTCGTTCACCCCGGTTTCACTATATCACAGCCTTAACCTGGCGATTTTCAGTTCAAAAGATGGCGTGGTTCAATAAAACAACCAAATTATATCACCAATCTCCATTTGTTTTGTCCTCTTAATAAATAAGCAACTAGCAACAGCGGCCTTTCCGTCTGTCGTTATGTTTCTATTTCGGATGCTGCCATTTTGCAACAAATTTGAATGGAGCCATTTCATTGGATGAGCGAAGGAAAAGTTGGAAAATCCGTGACGTCACGTACAATGGCTCCTTCCTCGACGATTTGAAGCAAACTGACAAATTCGCTAGTTTTACATCATTCTTTTGATGCGGGGGACTAAATAATTGGAGATGGGTGTTAGAATTGATTCGTTTTATTGACTCACGCCATTTTTTGAACTGCAAATTGCCAGGTTATTGCTGTGATATAGTGAAACCGGAGTGAACGAACGTTTGTCAATGATCCTAAAAACACGTGAAATTTTGAGAAAATCATTGTTGTATTGATACTTGTTCATAAGTTACCGTTATAAGATTATATTTATTTGATAGAAAAATATATTGGCTTTCAATAGCCGAAAGAATTACGAAATTATCATTTAAATTGTTACAGTCATATTTGTACTCGTGGTACACGGATATCCGTTCTGCTAGTTGGAACCCTTGTTATTATATAGTACATATAGACCCCCATGAAGCGGTCCAGACCCCTGTGGGTGAAACAGCCCCATCCCCTCCCTAGAATAGACACTGCTAATGGCTATTCTTTGAGCCATTATTTCCTACATTAATAGTTGTATATGAATATTTAGTGGATAAAGGGCTAACCCTCTCCATGAATATTAATGTAAGAAATAATGATGACTTTAGATTAGATTAATTAGATTAATTTGTTTTAACAGCACATGGGCACAGTATTTTTTACCATGACAGAAACTGTAAAAGCATCTACATGTATATTATATATAAAACTCATTATTGGAGACGTAGAACGTACGGCATATTTATGGAGAAATTAAATGGTTAAGAAATCATAAATATTCCACTTTGTACAATAAAAAGCTATCCTAGTGCGTAATTAGCTCTTTGAATGCTGAATGTCAAATTGAATACACCATTGTTATTTATACAATTACCTACTAAATTCTCCTTCACCACAAAGCCACGCTTTGGATCCCTTTGAGAGTTGTTCCTGCATGATCTGTCCGTTTGCAGCCACCTGCCCTAAATACCAACTAATCAACACAATTTAGTAGCCGTTGTAGAGAGGTTTTTCATAATGGGCGATGGCATCAGATAGAGTGCAAAGTGACGTGTGTAGCAGTCCAGAACGAGTCAGATACGAAGTATTCTACAAGGGTCTATACTGTTTGACATTCCCCTACATCTTCAGAATACAGTGAAACCACTCTAAACTTGTCGTTAAATTTAGTATAAGGATTGGTCTTGGAAACATGTGACAGCTTAATGCAGGTTAAAAGTCACGCAGAAAGCTCCTCTTGGAGCTTGCTGCATGACTTTCACCCTGCATTAAGCAGCCACGTGCCTTAAAGTATCTAAATTCTTCTCTACTAGAATTCATTTTTCGAGGGCTTAAACTGTATATCATCGTGTACGCAAACATGTATTTGAGGTGCTGGCTTGCAAAATCTGCACTGTTTGCAATAAACGCCCGAAATTTCGAAGGCCTTTTTAGCTCACCAGAGCACAAAGTGCTCAGGGTGAGCTTTTGTGATCACCTGATGTCCGTCGTCCGTCGTCGTGCGTCGTCCGTCGTTCGTCGTTCGTCGTCCGTCGTCAACAATTTGAACCTTTAAAAATCTTCTCCTCTGAATCTATAGGGTGCTCAGCTTTCATCTTTGGCACATAGCTTCACCTATATGTCCTTTACAAGAGTTATATAAATTATGTCCCTGGAGTCAAAATTGGCCCCACCCTGGGGGTGTCAAGTTTTCAATAGAAACATATAGTGAAACTTTGAAAATCTTCTTCTCTGAAACTGGAAGGTTCTCAGCTTTGATATTTGGCACATAGCATCATCTATAGGTCCTCTACAAAAGTTATATAAATCATGTCCCTGGGGTCAAAATTGGCCCCGCCCTAGGGGTGGCAAGTTTTCCGTAGCTGACTGCTGTTTAAACACTAGTATCTTCTTGGCAAAAACTACATGTCCCAGAGCTTAGATATTTGGTGTATGGATTTACTTAGTTTACCTTTAAGAATTTTGTTAATATCATAGTTCTGAGGTTAAAATTGGTCCTGCCCTTTGGGTTATACTTTAAAATAGGCTTTTTCACTTCAGAAACTGCGGCTAAAGGTTTCTCCTTCAACCCAGTCCACTGAGACTGACCTAGTATAGCCAGTTCCAGTGGTTTTACCCTTAGTCTAATCAGTAGAGTAGAAATTGTATTTAGCCAAATAAATAACAAACACTCATTTTAGATGGAGAAAACTAAGTGGATAATTCTCAAAATGCTCTTTGCATATCTATGTCCTGCATTAAGCTCTCAGATATCAATATAGAGTCTTATCAGTATATCTTTTGTGAAGTTTAGCTGAATACAAGTCAAGTGTTCTATGCTGTAGCATTCTTTATCAGTATTATAGTTGTTTCAGAATTGTTGTCTGCTTGTCTAAGATTGTTCAAATTGTTTTTTAATACATGTTAATCTTACAATTAACTCTCTTGTACAAAACAATTATGAAGTACAATATTGGATTCTGATCTGACACATATGTAATTTGAAGTTACATATGCGTCAGATCAGAATCCAAACTGTGCTAGGTCTCCCTTTGCACTTTTGATAACAACTGGGTTGCCTCCCTTCTGGGTAGACAACTGATATTTTTAGATCTGGCCTATTGCACAGACAATTAACCCTTTACTCCATAATTATGCATTTCTGCACCATTGCAAAAGAGTAGACCCAGATTAGATGGCTCATTTAGTAGCCATATGATCAATCTGCTCTGTTTACTTATGATATTATATAGTGCAAATTGCATTAAATTATTTCCATTTTTGTGTACAATATACAATGTACTTATAATATGTTTAATTAACCCTTTCCCTCATATAAATGCCTTTTCATGCATTTACAAACAGAGCAGACCCAGATCAGGCGGTTCCTTTAGCAGCTGTCTAATTAGGGTCTACTCTGTTTGTTAATGGAATTTGAAAGATGTTTTTCATTACTTTCTTAAATGGCTACACTTTCTATTTTTCATTATAACTATTTTGTCCATGAACATTCAGTAGGTATTGAAATTTTGAATAAACATAGAACAGTGGAAGGGTTAAAAATAAGTTAAGATATGAATAATAATATGAACTCATGTATCATCATCTTCAGGTCCTTTACAAAAGTTATATTAATTATGGCCCTGGGGTCAAAATTGGCCCCGCCCCAGGGGTGGGTAGTTTTCAGTAGAAACATATAGAGCAAACTTTGAAAATCTTATGGAACTGAAAGGTGCTCAGCTTTCATATTTGGCTCATAGCATCATGTCTAAGTCCTCTACAAAAGTTATATAAATTATGCCCCTGGGGTCAAAATTGGCCCGCCCCAGGGCCGGCTAGTTTTCTATAGAAACATATAGTGAAAACTTTGAAAATATTCTCCTCTGATAGTCTGGTGAGCGCTTCAGGGCCATTCTGGCCCTCTTGTTTCTGGAGGCTTGTCTCCTACCTGATTCTCTAGCACCTCCCAAGTTACCAGAACTTTATTTCGTATGCTTATATTAACCCAGTTGTTCTCATTGTCCCTTCAAATGGGCATAGGCAAACAGCTTATACCTGGATGAGCCAGGGTCTGCACTGTTTACTGAATCCAGCGATGTCAATGGTTTATACCAGCAAATATCCATTCAACATGAAAAATTGATAGGTTCCAAAATACTTTCATGACTTGTTTTCCTTCACTAATGCGGTAATAAATGGGTCAACATCCCGATGTTAATAAAATGCACATCATGTCAGTTGTGGTGCTGTAATCCACAGTTTACTCGCTCACTGACTAACTGAATGATTAACTGACTGGCTCACTCACTCACTCACTCACTCACTCACTCATTCATTCGATCACTCAAAAATCAAAATAAAGGATAATTGATTGTTTCGGCCTATTGCAAGTTTATTGAGTGAACTACAGACGTTGATATTGTTCATGAGTGGTAACACGCAAGTAAAAATAATACGTCTGATATTCTTGAGTGAAATAAAGTTCAATCCTGCAAAAGCATCATTCTATTTCCTACGAAATGTGACAGAACTTTTTCTTTTATATTTAAAGCTTGCAATCTTCTCTCGAACCAACGCATTACATTAGCGACGCCAAAACTACACCATTTACAGCATTCGCTGCCATGTTCTATAATTTAGTCAGATATTGTATCGTTTAATTCGTGTCCATACATCTTTTCCCAATTTGTTTCAAACCAAAGCGTTTTACTTCTTTCATGCATGATTTTCCTGCATTTAATGCAACACTACAAAGGCAGTGCAATTATACGACTAACCTAATCTCATTAAACTTTTACCTAGCAGAAATCTCTTTTCACGCCATGCATCAGTGTAGACCCAGATCAAATGGCTCCCTTTGAATCCCTCTAATCGAGAACTGCTCTGTTTGTTTATAGAATTATATAGATATGAATCTGCAGTTTCTGCCATGGTATAAACATATGTTCATATACCACTATAAACATTTAGCTAATAAATATTCATGACCTCATTATTTCTTACATTAATATTAAACCATTAAGCAATTCAAGAATAGAACATACGATTCTTACAACATTTCCTGTTAGTACAGTACAAGTACTCTCTCTTAAAATGTTTACGCGTGAGGATTATTTTAATATAAGACAAATGTTTATAAAAATATCTTTAAAGATATTATTAAATATTATTTAGCACACTATGGCTTCTAGCAGTGCAAACGCGTTAAAATTATACAGTTACCATCTACCAAAGCATTTCTCCGCCTTTCAACATTTTTTTTGGTCTAAGAGAAGTAACTCTTACAGTATTTAATTTAGTACAGTATGAGTACTCTCCCTTACGCACTTAATTATCAGATTGCAGTTGTTCGTCATTCCAGTCTAATATACTGCTTAAAGATAAAAAATAATTAAAAGTTTACTCTGTATAAGGTGATTCACCTCTTAGCACTATACATTTTTTTAAAGATGTATGCTGCGTACAATTCCGCAAATTTTGCGTTTTGAACTGACTTCAGAATTGGAATCTATGTACATTAACACCTATTTAACGCTAAACAGCACGGTCAGTAAATGTTTGTTTGTGTCGAAAAAACTAGAAAAATGGATTGCTACGGAAACCAACGGAACAGCATTCGCCATTGGCCGGAATCTGTCGTAAGATTCAATTTTTTGCATACCGGAAATAATCATTCCATGTAAATGTATGACCGCTATACTTGATGGACACCATTGAACGGTATATTAACTATATTTAGCTTATTTGCATGTAAATAATATGTGATAAGATGCATATTGCCTTATTTTCCTGAATAAAATCTATTATGTAGGCCAACAACCAGTGTCAGCCAATGTACATGTGGTAACAACCTAATTAATATTCAAAGCGTTGTTCCGAAATAGAATCGGAGTCATTCAGAACTTGGCCGAAGATGTCCGCTGCTTTCCGTACACAATCCCCGTTTCTAAAAAGGAGGCTCCTTTTAGAGAATTTAGCAGTATTCGGATAGCGATAATATTTTGCTGAACAAATATACCCTGTCGGAAAATGGGTTGTAAGCATTATTTTCATGGTATGTATACCTGTACAGCTTCTGGTGTTGATTGATTAATACGAAAAATGCGCATAATACATCTTTAAAGTATACGGTTAAATAATTAATTATACACTTATATAATTATGTAGAAACATTCGTTTGTCCATAACCAGGTTAAACCCCCAGTGACTTTTGTCACTGACCGTTCCAAGTCGGTACTTGCATCTTCCCCCTATTGTATGTTTGTTGTGTCTTTGTGCGTCTCTTTATGTTTTTGATAGTTATGTACATTTGCTGTGTTTTCTTGTGTTGCTGTTCGGGCTGCTGTTTGTTCTGTATGTGGTGTTTCTTGTATGACTCATATTTGTACTTTTATGGAAGTAACTCTCCCTTTGACGGCCAAACTGCTATTAATCAAATACAAATGTGTTATGGCCTCTTTACCATTTACTCCATAGATAACCTTTTAACGCCTTTTGCAAACACAATAGACCAAGATCAGGGCTTGCCCTGTTGGCTTAAGAAACAGATCGGCCATAATAAAAAAAAGCCATTGTCCTTGGTGCCATTTAAGAGATCCAGCTACAAAATATTCATACGTTCAATATTCTTAATGAATATTCATGGCGTAAAGGGTTAAATGACGTGAGATAATATTCAATATTTTGCTCATCCAAAGCTGTGTCGATATGTCGTCCACTTTCTATGGCTGGTGTATGTGGTTACAAATACATGTACGTGCACTTTAAAAGAAGAACTGGTGGCTATCTCGCTTAGCGATCAATATATAGGGAATATTACACGAAATAACGATATGGTACAACCCTTCATATTGTCACTTCGTGTAATATTCCATTTATTATATACCTGTTTTAATAAAAAGAACACAAAAGAACATCAATATCCTAACTCCTTTTATTCAGAAACAGAAAACATTTATCTGAAAAGTTATCTGAGAGGTTGTATTGCATGATCGAACACACTCGTATTTTACTGCAGAAACTGGCAGGTATATAATAAATAGAGAGTATCACACGAAGTGACGATATGAAGGGTTGTATCACATGAGTATTCCTGAAAAATGTAGAAAAACAGCATACATTTCAGTACATGTAGTACAGTAGTAAGATGAGAATACCACGGACAAACAACCACGAATGTGATACAATCCTTCATATCGTCACTTCGTGTAATATTCTATTTATTATATACCTATTTTAATAAAAGAACACAAAAAACATCAATAGTCTAGCTCCTTTTATTCAGAAACAGAAAACATAGTCCATTCATGAATGGCGCATTGATTTACAACTACGGATCTTGTATTGCACGCTCATGCAATACGGACAATTTATCTGTGAGGTTGTAAATTACATGATAGAATACAATCGTATTTACTGCAGAAACTGACAGGTATATAATAAAGGCTTTTACACGACGGATGAGAAGAGACGCCATTGTTATTGGAGATGATCTAGTAGGGCCGTCTTGAAAGCCTCTGCGGAATCAGCATTCACTATGCTGTCTGGGAGTTTGTTCCATTGTATCATAGTGTCTACAAAGAACGAATGTCTGTACTGAGGGGTCTTGCTATTTGGGACTGCCAGCCAACTTGTGGTGGTGCATACTTGGTTTTCGATTATATTGTTTGTATCGTAGTCTTTAAATCTGGTAGCTTTGATGTTTCTTCTTGGTTTTGACGGTTTTGTGAACGTAGATGTTTCCTGTCTTCAATAGTCTGTCTTCAAGAGTCTCTAATTCCAGTTATTCTCTCATTCTTGTGATTGCTCTTGTCTCTCTTCGTCCTTATACATGTAGTTCTTTTTCATGAATCTGGTTGTACGGTTTGGATTTTTTGTCCCCTTTGAGGTAAGGATTTCAGATGTTTGCGTCCTACTCCATAATAGATCTTACTACTGATATGTATGATGTTTTTCTGCATTTTTCAGGAATAATGTCTTAGGGTTCGTCTTAGGAACCCAAGTGTGGCGTTGGCTTTTTGCATAAATTGTTTATGTGCACATCCCTTTTGAGGTCTTTGGATATCTGTATTCCTAAATACGGATTATCTTGTACCTCTTGTAGGATATGGCTGTCGAGTTGGTAGACTTTGGATATCTTTTGGTTTATGGAGAGTATGTAACATATTTGCATTGAATTTCATGCCCCATTTGTGTGCCCATGTGTCTAGGTTGGTTAGGTCTGACTGAAGTTTCTCTTGGTCTATACTATTCCTGATGATTCGGTTAAGTAGTCAGTCGTCTGCAAATAGACGTACTGATGATTTTACACAGCCGGGGAGGTCATTTAAATGTGACAGAGAAACAGGATCATCGGACCAAGAACAATTCCTTGGGGGACTCCGGAGTCCACCGATGTTTCGTCTGACTGCCCACCTTCTACTATGGTTCACATTTTGCAGGTTGTTAGAAAGTTGGCCAACCAGGTATGGATACTCCCTTGAATTCCATAGTGATGTAACTTGTGTAGTAGTTTGTCATGTGGTACGGTGTCGAAGGCTTTAGATGTCATGTCATTGGTTTGAAACTTCATACCTGGAAAGAGCATGATGAGAGAAAGTGTCATGAACAAGGGCCATAACTCTGGCTTCAATACTTATTGCCCTTTGATACATTTTTGTCTGATCAATAACTCCTGTTCTACTGATGCTACTGGAATGACATTTCATTTATGGAAAGAGCATGATGAAAGGAAGTATCATTCTTCAAGTCCATAATATTTTTAGTTGTTTCCCTTTACATATTGTTTTTGTTAGAGTTGTTTGTCTGTCTGTCTGTCTGTCACACATCTCGTCCGGTCGTGTTCTCATGCACAGAAATGTGACAATATGTCACAGTGTGTATGTGTGGGTGCGAGGGGTAGGGGGGAGACATTCGTTTTTGTGACAAAAACCTCTTGTTTTTGTTTCTTTTTATTAATCATCTTTCGTTCCTTTTTTCTTATCCAAGGTACATCATTTCTAGATTTTATTTCTTTACTAGGTATGTTTTTATTCAATGATCCAAACATGTGATTTTTTAAGGTTTCCCAGATTTCTCCATTTCTGTGCTTGTTTTTAATGGCATTTTAGTATTTGCTTCGTCTTCTTTAATCGAGTTCCAATCGGCTTTGCTGTAGATGTAACATTTTCTGGGTGCGGACTTTTGGTGATGGACTATTGTCTCTATATCTGTTATTATGATATCATGGTCAGATATGCCTGGACCATTTGTAGATGATTCTATGAGTGTCGGGTTTGTGACAAACACCAGATCTAAAAGGTTGCCCTTTCTAGATAGTAGGTGATTCATGGATTTGTGTTAGCGATCGAGTTTGCACCACTGATGTCGATGAGACCTTGTTGTATGTCTCTATCAGGACCGTTAGCTATCCCGATGTTCCATTTAAAAAATCAAAGTTACTAAAGATAACAGATACAATAGACAATGTGTATAGAGATAATATATGTAATAAATCTCAAATTAGACTTTTAAAATACATCCTTGGTGTACCTAAGAAAAGTTCAAATATTGTTGTTTTGTCAGAATTTGGTAGATTTCCTTTGTATATAAGCTTTGTTGTGTCAGATTTCCTATGTAGATAAGCATGGTTGTGTCAGATTTCCTATGTATATAAACATTGTTGTGTCAGATTTCCTATGTATATAAGCATGGTTGTGTCGGATTTCCTATGTATACAATCTATAAGCATTATTGTGCCAGATTTCCAATGTAATTGTATATAAGCATGGCTGTATCAGATTTCCTATAAGCATTGTTGTGTCGGATTTCCTATGTATATAAGCATGGTTGTGTCAATCTTTAATTCTTTTGTTGAGTATATTTACATAGGTTAGAAAATACAGCTAGAAAATAATGTTGTGCCTGGCACGCATGCATATAGTGACACGGAGAATGTGCATCTTATCTGTTAACTCTTAATTAACGTACTTCATAGGCTATTTTAGACCCAACCTATTTGAATGAATCTACCAAAAAGGAGCATTTACTAGAGAAAAGTAAAATTTTAGAATTTTGTAGTTTGAAACCATTGTGATAAATAGAGTATTTGCTCTATTTATCACAATGGTTTCATAAAGGGACTTTACAGAGGCGTAGAAAGGCGTATATGTGGAGGAAAGGGTTAAGACATGTTGACATAGATATAAATATGCTTAGAAGCATTTCTGATAGAGAATTGTCACGAAGAATTGTTAAAAATCTTACTAGCAAATATTGGCTGTGCAATCGTAACTACTCGCCGTATTCCGTCAAGGATGGTAAGCCAGACATCCTTGGATATTGTGCTACCTGAACATCTTTCATAGAAATAATGTCTAATTGAACGTCTTTTGAGTTTATTTACAAAGTTTCTATGTTGCCTTTAAGCCTCCCAATTTTTTAAAGTTGAGTAAGTCTTATACTTATTATACAGAATTTTCTTTTTATATATGGAGCGTCTTAGCTCGCTGTTCATATAAGGCGGTTTCTAGTGTTCCCGAGTTTTTGTATTCTTTGCGAAGCAATAGAATACAAAGGTGGCGTTCCACAGCCAAACCATGGTACCCTCGCCGGCCTGACAAAACAGTGCAAATTACTGATCTGCATTCGATGGATACAAAGGGTGTTTAATAACATGGCATCCGGAACCAATCGTGGTATACTATATCTGACATGAAAAAGCTTCGTAACATAAGCTTCCGCTTAGTATGTGCGAAAATCAACAAAACCGACAAAATATAGCAATATGTAAGAAGGGCGCACGGATATACAAATATCAGTCACATGAAGAAATCACGTGATCATAACATGAATGAAAATACTCAATGAATAAAGAAGCGCGAGTCGGATGACCTTATGCAAGCGATTAGGTAATCACGCCCATAACTGCGAGTGGTCAGTGTGATAATAAGCATAGTGGGAAACGGCTGAAGTGTCAGCTGCAACTGAGTGTTAATGCCTTCCCTTATAGATACGCAATTCCATGCCAAAGCGAACTTATTCGATATCAGATTGATACCATGCAAAGAATACTGCAGCGTCTACAACGCTTTGATTATCTTTTAGTGGCATATGTTCATTGATGACGTCAGCCAGGAGCCACTCATGTGCCCAGTAAATATCACATAGAAAACAAATGCAGCATGAAATGGCACCTGACCGACATCAGCAATGAAATTCTCTTCATCAAAGTTTTTAATACTTCTGACTTATTTTTCTGTTTATCTATATTGGGCGTGGTGCCTTTGACTAGTACACCAACCATGTTGTGCCAGTCACTGACTCCACATCCAATATTCAACGTATTGAAACAATATTGGGGTTTATTGGTAAGAATTACACAAGAAAAGAACAACAACTCTTAACGAAACATGTGGCATCCTTGACAAGCTGAGTCAGGTCAAAGATGATAAGGTAAAAGCATGATATTGTCAAATTGGGTGGATATTTTTTTATCTAATCCTTTGGTAACAATATCAATACAAACATTAATATCTACAGAAGGTGGTTTATATGAACCTATCACAGCCCATTTTCTGTTATTTAATTGGATATCTAAATTTTCTAAAATATACATTCAATAGGTAAGTTGAATTCCAGATCAGACAATTGAATTCCAGATCAGACTTTACAATTATGCTGACCACAATACATGTACTATTTCGTTTGTCATTACAATAGTGATATTTTGACCCGTGAATGTCTCTTGCTTGTTTAGTGGTTTGAAGACAACTATATGAAAGCAAGCCCAGAAAGGAATGTTTCAGGCCATCTGCATAGGTAAGAATTAACCATTTCCCTGTTCTATGTTTATTCCAAATTCCAATACCTACTGAATACTCATTAACAAAATAATAATAAAAAAAATATGGAAGGTGAATCATTGTAGATATTTCAGAAAGCGAAGAAACAGATCTATCAAATTCTATTAGCAAACAGAGCAGACCCTGATCAGACGACTCCTCTTGGAGCCGTCTGATCTGGGTCTACTCTGTTTGCAAATGCGTGAAAACACGTTTATATGAGGGAAAGGGTTAAGACTCATGAACTGGTTGAACAATTTCAGATAGAAGATATATCCATTAAATGTGAATCAAACGTCACACTTTTAGGAATACATATTGATTGTATGCTGGATTATAATGATCGTGTGGTTGAAATCTGTAGAAAAGCATCTCGTCAACTGGTTGTTTTAAAAAGAATGGGCAATCTTCTACTATTGAAGGAAAGTTGACTATTTAATTCATTCATTGTGTCAAAGTTTAACTACTGCCCAATTGTTTGGCACTTTTGTAGTCAAGCTGGTACCCGAAAAATGGAAAAGATCCAGGAGAGGGCTCTGGGATTCATATACATGTACAATGTTCGTGTATAATGATTTCACATCTTCTCTCCAGGATTTTTAAAACAGAAACTTTCTACACATTAGCAGGATTAAATTGATGGCTGGGGAAGCTGGTTTTTTTTAATTCTGAATAAAGTATCTCCAGAATACTTACAGGATCTTTTTCAACTAAAAAATTCCTCTTTATGATCTCAGGAAAGAGAAGCTTGCCCCAGTCTCAAAGGTACCAGGTATGGGCTCAGGCCATTCAGGTATGATCGAGGCCGCCCGGGTGTGGAACACCCTCCCAAAATGAAATCAGAACTGCTGAGTCATTCCCCTTATTTCGGGGGCTGTCGCGCGCTTGGACTGGCGACATAATTACGTGGATGCCCTGTATGCTCTACCTAATTTGTGCTTAAACCCTGTCAATGCTTATTTTTATACCCCCCACAACGAAGTTTGGGGGGGTATACTGGAATCAGGTTGTCCGTCTGTCCGTCCGTCTGTCCGTCCGTCCGTCCGTACGTCCGTCTGTCCGTCCGTGGACACATTTTTGTCCGGCCTTCTTCTTCTACAGTTTTGCTTCAATTTTATTGAAAGTTCATATATAGCCATATGACCATATAAACCTGTGCACCGCATATTTCCGTTAGGATCGGACCACTACTTCAGGAGTTATATCCCCTTTTTAGTCCCCTACCAATGTTTTCCGGTTTTCTGGACTTTCTATGGAACTGACTTGAGATATCAACTCTATATTTAGTACAAAGCTAAATCTAGATAAGGTACAGCTTATGTTACAATCTCAGTCCGGTTGAATAATTATTTCCAGAGTTATTGCCCTTGAACTTTAATTTTTTTCTTCAAATTTGGGATTTTCCGGTCTTTCTTTGGAAGTGATTGCAGATATTAACTTTATATTTGGCATAAAGCTAACTCTAGATGATTTACAGCTTATTTCCCAATCTTAGTCTGTTTGAATAATTTTTGCCAGAGTTATGGCCCTTGAACTTTATTTTTTTGTCAATTTTTCAATTTTCCAGTCTTTCTTTGGAAGTGGTTGCAGATATTAACTTCATATTTGACATAAAAATAAATCTAGATGAGATACAGCTTAAGTTCAAATATCGGTCTGGTTGAATAATTTTTTGTCAGAGTTATGGTCCTTGAACTTAATGTTTTTCTGAAAAGGTACCTAGCTTTAGAACTTTGGATTTGACAAAAACCTCGTGAAAGGATCTTATTTCTCTGAATTATTCTTCATTTTTATTACATAAATTGGGTTGGGGCATGTATTGTTTTAATCTCTTGACGTGTCTGTATGTACATATGTTCATAGGTGTTCTGACAAGCAGACAAGTGTGTGTGTGTGTGTGTGGGGGGGATATTCGTTAGCCTTTGGCTTACAGTTCTAGTTGCTGTCTCTGCAGACAGACCAGATCCAGATCGGGCAGCTCTCCAATAGGCCGTCTGATCGAAATCTGATCTAGATTGCTCTTGGATGCATGCTAACATATCATAAGCTGCTCTAGTCAACTAAAGGTACATGTATCTAACTTTTCTGATCCTCAACCACAAATTCAATAAAATAACTGTGATAGTTCCATGTGAATGTGTGTACACATACTGTAAAAGCCCACCAGGGCTTATGGAAATTGTTGTTATGTTATCATATGAATATCCGAAGTTAAATAAAACTTGTCTAAGTAGGGTTCGGAATATAGAGGTATATTTCGTTTTTAGTGCCCGCATATTAACAGAAAATTTAGAAAACAGACAAAAAGAGCCAAGATAACTAGAGAGCTCCTTTAAGATTAAAAAAAGAGTTTTTAAAGAACTCCAATGACTTGTGTTATACATATATATACAGCATACATTTAAAAACATTCACAGCAATGGCTGGTTATTATCTATACTGTCAGACGGGCCTTGAATGCACCATGAATGCATGTTTGCTTATGAATTTATGTTGGATCTGAATCTACATTTTTTTCCCCAATACCAGAAACATCCTCAGTACATATGCTATCATAAAAAAATAATTTAATAAATATTCATGATATCAGTATTTCTTACAAGAATATTCAAGGAGTAAAGGATCCCAGCCAATTTATATGTGTATTACGGTGTCAGCTCTTAAATCTGGGCGAAATTTCACGCATATTATGATTTTATATAAATTTGCAACAAAGAACGATTTTGTCATGATTTTGTCATGATTGGCAGTATAGTAGGCTATCCTGAGATAGGAGCTATGTGACACATCTTTAGAAATGCATGAACTTTTGTAACTCTAATCAGTATTACATGTATACCCTTTAGATATGAGCCTTTAACAAATACAGTTAATTTATACTTGTGTATTTTATCAATATTTAACTTTTTCTGATTATAATATTGTACTGTGTATAAGGTGGCAGATTATCTAGAAATGAATGTTGGAACTATGGTGGTGAAATTCTAGAAATTGTTCCGAAATTTACTTATGTTGGTGTAACTTTCACATCCAAATTGTCATTGAATTTAATGGCTGATGATATGGCTATTAAAGCAAAAAGGGCACTTTTATCCATCTTATCATCATTATATTCATACGGACAACTTCCGCATAGTGTATTTTTTAAACTTTTTGATACGAAAATTTTACCTATCATTCTCTATGGTACAGAAATTTGGGGCTTTACCACAAGAGAACCGTCAGAAAAAGTATTGACATATGCATGTAAGAGATTTCTATGTGTTAATACAAATTCGACAAATGCAGCAGTATTAGGTGACTGCGGTCGGTATCCATTGTATATTGAAAGTGCAAGACGGTGTATTAAATATTGGTTAAAGATCTTAAAGATGCCAGAGGAAAGATTTGTAAAGATTTGTTACAATATGCTAGTAAATAACACTAATAGTAACTATTTCAATTGGGCTAGAGAAGTTAGAAATTTGATATGTCAAAATGGCTTTGCTTATATATGGAATAGCCAATCTGTTGGAAATGATGGTTTGTTTTTAAAAGAATTTACTCAAAGGTTAGTAGATCAATACCTACAAACCTGGTTTGGATATATTTATACCTGTCCTAAACTGAAGGTTTATAAATGTATAAAATCTTCATTTGATCAAGAATACTTTATAGATGTACTAAGTGTTCGAAAATTTAGACATGCATATGCACAGTTCCGCACTGGGGTACATGCGCTGGAAATAGAAAGAGGTAGATACTACGGTGTACCACAAGAGCAGCGATTGTGCACCGTTTGTTCTTCAAAGGCAATTGAAGATGAGTACCATTTTATATTAAGATGTAGATTATACTCTGACATAAGAGCATGTTATATTCCTGGAAAATATTATGTTAATCCGACCTTACATAAATTGCATCTGCTATTAGCCAACAAGCAAGATGTAATAATCAGAAATTTAGCGCAATATATATATATTGCATTGAACAGAAGGAAATTGTTCCTACAAATATGATTGATATTACCAAAATTTTAAATTGGTTATAATCGTTTCAACCTGTATTGATCTCAAATTTTCTAGTTTTGTTTGTCAGGGACTAATATACTTCATACAAATAATATCTGACTGTATGTTATGAAATGTTACATAGCGATGGAAAGTCTTTTGTCACTACTGCTCTACCACTGTAAATGTTTTGTATTGTGTTATGTTAATATATGTACTATAGGCTGGAGGCCTGACAAAGTATCAATAAACATTGTATTGTATTGTATTGTATTGAGATAGGAGCTATGTGACACATCTTTAGAAATGCATGAACTTTTGTAACTCTAATCAGTATTACATGTATACCCTTTAGATATGAGCCTTTAACAAATACAGTTAATTTATACTTGTGTATTTTATCAATATTTAACTTTTTCTGATTATAATATTGTACTGTGTATTACCCGTGCTTTGAAAAGCTGTGATTACCTATGCAAACAGTTTGGATTCAGATGAGAGGCTTCATAATTCTGCGTCTCATCAGGATCCAAACTGTTTGTCATCTTGACTATATTTTTGCATAAAATGAAAAAAAATATTGAAGAATTAAAACAGGCGGCAATTGTTGCAGACGAAAAATCACTCAGCATTGTAAGGATTAAGCAAGCTGTAGAGATCTGTAATATTGTGTGCTTCAGGTTTGTCATCATTTGAATTTTTAAAAGATCAGTTTTAGGCATTTTGACCTAAGGCAAAATTGTCACAAGTTGCAAACAGTTTAGATCTTGATCAGACAGTTATTTGGTATTAGATCTGAATCCAAACAGTGTGTCCCACTTTGCCAACCTCTATTGTTTAAGTAGTTTGGATGGTAGTATTAACAATTACTATTAAAAGGAAACAAGGGTTTTTGTATCCTTTATATTAAAAAAAACATTAAAAGGAAAAAAGGAGAAAGGCAAACAAAATCAGACAAAACACTTTCTTGTCTTTTAATTTATATACATTTCATCATTCATTGATTTACGTGTCAGGCTTATAGTATCTTATAGTGTCTTATAGTATCTTATAGTAGTGTATGTATATTATTTCTTATTCATATAATTTATTTCTATGACGCCGGCTACTGATCAGGGTCTGTAGTGTTTACTATTTATAGCACTAACTGTAATTTACATGTATGACTATAATTTATTTTTAATTATATAATTTATTGATATACTTGTTACATGTATGATGCTGAAATTAGCGAAAACCCTGGCCAGTTGTGGTAACTGATCGGGGTCTGTATTGTTTGCAGCACAGACTCACAAATTGGCCCTGAACAGACTCACACTCGCAGTCTCCTCGGGGAAAAAGTAAGAAAATACAATGCAATCACACAAAAAGACAAAGTATAGGCATGGATAAACTATTCTATAAACTTCAGGGTCTTTTCTGTTTGCAAAAGCATAGAAAGGCTTATTTTTGCTCAGACCAATTGTACCCGATATGGAACCCTGAAATCGTCTTCACTATATAATATAAAGTGAAACAATATTATGTGTCTAACAACCCATATACCAATGGGAGGTTTTACTTCAAAGTTTCACCCATGATAAGCTGTCAACCTTGATGTGAAGATTTTCTTAAAGAATGTAATTATTGTTCTGACCATTTTACCAGAGTTATGGGACTCTGAAATTTTCTTCACTGTATAACACATAGTCAAAAATGCTTGATATAGAGACACTATTGTTAGGGCGAGGGATGCATCAGTGTCTTGGAAACAATTTTCTAATTAATTTTATTTTCCCTTTTGTATCCTGCCATGCTAAGTTGAAATATATTTGTTACTTTATAATTTGTCATATTGATAATATCACCCCACAGTATATTTGGCAATTATTTGTAGGGTATTTAGAATCATAAGGAATATGTATAAAATTGGTGGACGTGTATGTATGGATAAGTGAATGATGTATGCTAATTACTGTTATTATCCACCAGAAAGTAGCAGAAGTATGACCCTTACTTTCAAATAATGGAGTGATGGCTCTATACTACATTAAACTATCAATTTTGGATCTATTGGCACAAAGTGGCAAGTTGAGCTATTGGAATCGCCCTGTGTGTGACATGTTCATAAAACAATTCTTTAAAAGTCTTCCAAACTACTGACATGGTTTTCAGGAAAACCCACAGTAAACAATCAATATAATATATATTATGTCCGAAACCTTCAGTACTGTCAGTACTTTGATTACATACCAGTCTTTTTGCCCACCAAACTTAGATAACAGGTGCGCGTGACGTCACGGCGATTCGCCCTATAGCTGAGGTGTTCCGATTGTTTTAGAACTGCATGTATATACATGATGATGTACAAGTTTGGGAAATCCGTGACGTCATGTATTATGGTTACTTCCCGGAAGCTAACTGTCAAAACTCGCTAGTTTTACATCATCATGTTGATGCTTTGGACTAAAAAGATGGAGATTGGTGATAGAATTGAGTCGTTATTGAACCACGCTATCTTTTGAACTGCATATCGTCAGGTTATGGCTGTGATAGGGTGAGACCAGGGTTTATAACGAACGTTTTGTCAATGACCCAGAAAACGCCCACCCAGAAAACACGTAAAAGTTAGAAAATTATTGTTGGATTTATAATAATGTATACGATACCATTAGAAGAATATACTTATTTGGTATTGACATATCTTGTCTTTCAATAGCCGAAAGAATCACAAAATTATCATACAACTTGTACAATAGTTGAGGTAGATCTACGCGGTTGTTGGAACCCGTTTGTTATATTATAAATACTGTAGTAGACTCCCTAGTCTCGTCAAAGAGCTGTTAGACTGTAAGACAGCATGCTAATTTTGTGATGGCCGTCTTCTTCTACTACTATTGATGGAAAACGTTCAATACTGAACTTCACAGCCCCATGCTAGAGGATATATCGTTATTAAAACCGAAAGTAGCTCTATCACCATTTAATAGAGTTCACAAATCTGAACTAATATACATATACTCCCATGAAGTGGTATACCCTATGGTATTATATATAGATTCCCATATTATAAGCTGTATGTACAGACCCCTATGGGTCCAAGTTCAGTGTCATGGAACCAGTGGAAAAGAAGAGGGCACAAAAGCGTAAAGTTGAGAACGAATCAGATGAAGAAAACAAACGACATCAAAACACTTTTGTAACTGCTCCAACAAATATTGGTCCATTGATTGATGTAGATAACCTTGACTGTCCCATTAACACTGGCGATTGCAACAACCCTGACTGCCCGATTACAACTTATGATTGCAACGACCAAGAGACTATATTTGATTTCATCAAGGATGACCTGTCCCCAATTGGTGCTCAGTTCTTGGATATTGAGAAACGGGTATGCGAGAAGTTACTGCCAATAAAGTACGGCCACCCAGTCAAAGTTATATACAACCCACTGACGTATGCTTTCCAAACACACAAGGACTTTGTCTCCAAGTTTTGTAACTCTGAGAGAGAAATAATGTTCCTTGGAATGAACCCAGGGCCATATGGAATGTCACAGAATGGGGTAAGTTTAACTAGTCAGTGGCCTTAGAAAACATGATGTTAATTTCTGTTCTCCAGACACATCTATTCACTCAAAAGGTTGTTAGGGTCACATAAGAATAATTTTTTTCCGGATCACTGTATTTGTGATCCAGATCTCTGTATTTGTGATGATCATTGCACTGAAATAATAATTCTGCATGCTAGTAGCAAATTTTTGATAATCTGATCAAACAGTAAATGGATCCATAGGGGTATCCACCAAAACCCGTATTGTGACCACTCGTTAGGGTTCTAAAGTGAGGTCACATTAACTCTTTCCCTGTTCGATGTTAATTTCAAATTTCAATACCTACTGAATATTCATGGACAAAATAGTTATAATGAAAAAGGGATGGTGGAACATTGTAGCCATTTTAGAAGGTAAAGAAACAGATCTTTCCAATTCTATTTGCAAACAGAGCAAACCCTGATCAGACGGCTCCTATAGGAGCCGTCTGATCTTGTCTGATCTGGGCCTACTCTGTTTGCAAATGCGTTAAAACATGTCTATATAAGGGAAAGGGTTTAACAATAATTTTAGTATTTGAGTATGCACCTTTATCTGTCACTCTGGATCCAAATGAGACATCAGTCAGTCACATCAAGAGACATGCATACTCGGTCTGTGTTGTGCAATCACTGGAGAGGTCAAGTTCCTGGTCAAAACTCTATAAAGTTGTCTGCTTCAGAATTAGTGTCTGTTTGTTCACACTGTTTTTAACCCATTCCCTCATAGGCTATTTTCAGATCCTACCTCTTTGAATAAATCTACTGATAAGGAGCATTAATTAGAGAAAAGTAAATTTTCAGAATTGTGTAGATTTGAAACCATTGTGATAAATAAAGCATTTACTCCTATGGAGCAAATGCTCTATTTATCGCAATGGTTTCATAAAGTGACTATTACAGAGGCGTAGAAAGGCGTTTTTATAGAGGAAAGGGTTAATGCATATCAATCTTACAATTACATGTAACTCATGTACAAACCACATACTTTATGAAGATACATACCGGTATGCGTCGGATCAGAATCCAAACTGTGTGCTAATTTCAGTCAAGTCATGCTAAGTAAAGAAGCCCCACCCCAGGGGTGGCCAGTTTTCTATAGAACATAGTGAAAACTTTGAAAATCTTCTCCTCTGATTGTCTGGTGAGCGATTTCAGGGCCATCATGGCCCTCTTGTTTACATGAATATTCATGGAGTAAAGGGTAATGCAGCAGCTTGTCTGGGTTTATGCTGTGATGCTTTTACATTTATTAGCTCACCTGAGCAAAGTTCAGGGTGAGCTTTTGGAAGACTTGAAATGAATGTCCGGCATCTGCCATGCGTTGTCTATCGTCCGTGAACACTCTAATGGTTACAATTTTAGTCCAATCTTCATGAAACTTAGTCAGAATGATTGTCTTGAACTCTTAATAAAATCTCATGGGTCATGTGGAGTCAAGAACTAGGTCACTGGGTCAAATAGTATGAAAACCTTGTGAACACCCAAGAGGTCACATTTTTTTCCGAATTTTCATGATACATGATTGTACTTTATCAGAAATTTGATAAAATCTTAGACCAGTCTGAAAGTTGGTAACGTTGGGTCAAACAATAGGTCATTAGATTAAACAGCAGAAAAACCTTGTGAACAATCTAGGGTCACATTTTTTGTCCAATCTTCATGAAATTTTGTCAGAATGATTGTTTTGATAAAATCTTGGACAAGATCGAAAATTGGGCATGCTGGGTTATAAACTAGGTCACTAGGTCAAACAGTAGGAAAACCTTGTGAACACCCTAGAGGTCACATTTATAGCCAAATATTAATGAAAATTGGTCAGAATGATTGTCCTGATAAAATCTTGGACGAGTTTGAAAGTGGGTTACATGGGGTAAAAAGGTAGGTCACTGGGTCATATCTTAGAAAAATCTTGTGTACACTCCAGCGGCCACGTTTTTAGCCCAATCATCCTCAAACTTGCTCAGAATGTTTGTCTTGGTGATATCAAGGCTGAGTGTGATCATGGTTGGGGAAGGATCAAGAAGTAGGTCAATAGGTCAAATCTTAGAAAAATCACTCAAGAGGGCACATTTGCCATATGCCATAGGTAAAAATGCACAGGTAAAGTGGTAAAAATGCCAGAGGTAAAAATGTCATAGGTAAAATGCCAGAGGTATCTGAAAACAATTTGATAACATTGTATTTCGATTTTAATTTTATAAAAGGAAAACTGCACATTAGGAAAAAATATGTTATAATATCATATAATTCGGTAACCAAGAAATACAATCATGTAATTAATATTTATGGATGGATATGTTTGCAAGGGTATTAAAGATTGGTATTGTTGAACCCTTTCCATCATATAAATGCATTTTCATGCATTTACAAACAGAGAAGACCCAGATCAGATGGCTCCTGTAGGAGCCATCTGATCAGGGTCTGCTCTGTTTGCTAATAGATTTGGAAAGATCTGTTTCTTTATTTTCTAAGGTGGCTACAATGTTCCACCTTCTATATTTCATTATGATTATTTTGTCCATGAAGATTCAGTAGGAATTGAAGTTTGGAGTAAACATAGAACAGGGAAAGGGTTAATTAATATAACAATTTCCAACCATAGTGCAATTTAGGCAGTGTAAAATAAATAAATGTAGCACAAAGAGTTATTAAATTCAATGTGCAAACAAACAGAGCATTATGCAGACACTGATCAGACATGTGGTTTCAATAGGAGCTGTCTGATCTGGGTCTTCTCTGTTATTAGTGTGGGGATATGCGGGATTATGAAGGAAAAGGTTAACCCATTACCTCATAGGCTATAATTAGTATATACCTCTTTGAATAAATCTGCCGAAAAGGAGCATTAACTAGAGAAAAGGAAAAGTTTTAGAATTTTGTAGTTTGAAACCATTGTGATAAATAGAGCATTTGCTCCTATAGGAGAAAATGTTCTATTTATCACAATGGTTTCACAAAGTGACTTAAATTACAAAGTTGTCAAAAGTCGTCAATATAAGGGAATAGGTAAATTGACAACCCCACTCATATTTTACCCTTAAATTCACAGTTTGCAAGTAATCTGCAGTACATTGATGGCTCAGTTCCTTTAATTTGGGGTCTGAATCTAAAATAATAAAAATGATTTTATATATAATATATATTTTAAGTTACCAAATTTTATTATTATATGATATTATAACATATTTTTTCTTACTATACAGTTTTCCTTTTATAAATTCAAAATACAATTCTACCAAATTGTTTTTATATACGTTTGGCATTTTTACCTCTGGCATTTTTACCTATGGTATTTTTACCACTTTACCTGTGGCATTTTTACCTATGGCATATTTACCTATGGCATGTTTACCTATGGCATGTTTACCTGTGGCATGTTTACCACACACCAATAAAAAGTTACTGTATGATATCTGTGAAAATGTGAAATATCCCAGCCCGTATGAGCCTGGCTAAGTGATATTGACTTCAGCCTCATAGGTCCAGGTAAGATGCGTAAATTAGATTAAGACATTTTTGAGAATAACTCCTCCATCAAACCTTATGTTAATTGTGGCCTTTCTTTAGAATCTTCTGAAAGAGACGACTCTAAAGAGTGGTCACAACATAGGTTTGGGTTGAGAAATGACAATTTTAGTATCTGAGTATACACACAGATATCTTCCTCTGACCCTTTAGGGTTGGCCAATATCACATAGGCAAGGTCAATAGGCTGGTATATTCACCTTGTCAACGGACAGTAACTTGTAATATTATTGTCAGGTGCCCTTTGGAGAGGTGACGTCGGTCAGGGAGTGGTTGAAGATCAAGGGTGACATCTACAAACCTGAGAAGGAACATCGCAAAAAGCCAATCAAAGGTCTGGCATCCACCAGGAAGGAGGTAATGATAAATGACATACAGAATGCGTTTGCTATTAGACATTTAAATTAGGGGAAGTAAAACTTCATAATTGACATAGCATCTTTAAGAATAAAACTGAAATGTGTTGTCAGAACAACATGCTGAACATAAGTAAGGTTGTGAACTTGTGATTATACATAGTAGTGGGACTATTGCATTACCTGATGAGGGGGAACGGAAATAGCCCATTAGGACAGCAGCCCACTAGGGCAATTTCCACTGAACATGCAATAGCCCACTGCTAAATAGTGGGCTATTGTCCAGTGGGCTATTGTTTTAATGGGCTATTGTCCTAGTGGGCTATTGCCCTACACTCCCAGATGAGAGCTGTCTGATCAGGGTCTACTTTGATTCCTTGTAGATTTTTTTCTGAAATGGGGAAAATTCCTTTTCATCAACCATTGTAAAAATTCAATTACTGGGAATTAATGAAGTCTTGAATTCTTGTATAAAAAATCATGAAATAAAGTTTAGAGTCAAATGCATAAATTTACAAGTTGATGTGATAACCTTTTTGGGTCTGTACTGTTGATAAAGTTGCCAAATAAAATCTAGATACTGTCATATCCATGCATGCACCAGACAGGGTAGATCATAATAAAACTCTGTCTTTCATGCAGTGGCTTGTCTGGTTTACGCTGTTTGAAAACCATTAACCCCTTTCTATGCATAAAAACAAGTCACTAATGTCCTTTTCAAACAGTGTAGACCAAGATGAGAGTGCTCCTAGAGGAGCCTTTCTGTAAAAAGAATCCCTATATATTCTCAGTGGGCTTGACTTGTAAATTAACCCTTTCCTTCATATAAACACCTTTTCACACATTTACAAACAGAGAAGACCCAGATCAGACAGCTCCTATAGGAGTTGTCTTAACTGGGTCTGCATGTTTGCTAATGGAATTTGAAAGATTTGTTTCTTTACTTTCTAAAATGGGTACAATGTTCCATCTTCCATATTTCATTATAAGACTTTTCTCCATGAGCACAGGAATGTTTGGCCATTTGCAGAAATTGTAGAATTATACATGTATCTATATTATATCATAAGCAAACAGAACAGACCCTGATCGAGTGGCTTATAAAGGTGCCATCTGATCTGGATCTACTCTGTTTGCTAATGAGTGAAAAGGCATTTTTATTCAGGAAAGGGTTAAAGAGTTTTGATACTGAACAGAGGATGGGAACAATTTCTTTTTCTTTGTCTTGATGACTGACAGTTTCCTTTTGTACTACAATTATACAGTGCAGTTTGCAATCGCAGATTACTGGGATTTAGATGTTGTCCAAGTTTGTTAGCTATTGAAATGTTTTGACTTCGTTGAAATGGAAATATCTGTTTCACATAGAATAAACCGTATGTCACTTTTTATATGCCCGAAGGTAACTTCGGTCGTATTATGGTAATTGGCACTTGTCCGTCCATCTGTTCGTCTGTTAGCCACAGCTTTAACCCAATAACTTGACAACTATTAGATGTACAGTTTTCATACATAATAGGGAGGTAGGCAATGGTCAATAGATGACCCCTATTGATTTTGAGGTCAGTAGGTCAAAGGTCAAGGCCACAATGTCCTTCAACTTAAAATTCTTGTCTGCTCAATAACTTGATAAGTATTAGAAGTGCTGTGTTTATACTTAGTAGGAAGGTTGATCATGGCTAGTAGATGACTCCTATTAAATTTTGAGGTCAGTCAGTCATGGGCCAAGGTCACAGTGACCTTCAACTCAAAACCTTGTATTCTCAATAACTTGAGAAGTGTTAAGTGTGCTGTATTCATACTAAGTAGGGAATTTTGTCTTGGTCAGTAATGAACCATATATATTTTGAGGTCGTTCGGTCAAAGGTCAAGGTCACTTTGGGCATATAATGCTCCGACGCACAGAGCTCTTGTTTACTATATTTAGATTTTTCCCTTTTTAAAACTCAACCCCGCCACTTCACACATGTGCAAACAGAGTAGACACTGATCCCTCTGATCAGGGTCTGATCCTTTTGTTTTTGACATTTGACATGTCTATAGATCTGATTGTACAGTTTTTGCTAAAGCAAAATTTCCCTTGAAAAAATTCAGTTAATACAATCATGTTCAGGACATCATTTACTTCTTACTTGAATACTGAACAGGGAAAAAGATAATTGTGAAGTTTTCAGAAGTGCTGCAATAGGTCTACAAGGACTGATTCAACATTTTTCAGCATAAAATGTTGGCTGTTCTCTGATATAATTTGTCTGAATTTGTTTCTATAGCTAATCTGTTATTGGAGCATGGCCATTTGTATGCAGATATGTGGATTCATATCTATAGCTAAAACATCCTGAGTGAACTGATATTTTTCTGTGAAAATCATGGAGGGTTTAAAATATGCCCGCCCACCTCTGTTAGTCAGTTAATATGTAAGGTGCAGCAAACTTGTTTCACCATGTAGGATGTAGACTTATGTATCCATTTTTTTTGTCCCCCATATGGTGGGAGTCATATAGCCTAGCTATTGTCCATTCATACATATGTCAGTCTATCCATACGTCTCGCATATATTATATGTCAAACTCTTTATACACCAGTGGATGGATTTACTTCAAACTTTCACTGATAAACAATGTTGATGTTAAGTTATTATACTGACAACATGAACAAGGGAAATTTTGACAATGGCAGAATCTGCAGAAACAGATATTTAGTATTTCATAAGCAGACAGAACAGACCTTTATCAGACAACTTCTGTAGGAGCCATTTGATCTAGGTATACTCTATTTACAATGATATTAAAAGGCATATACATGGAGTAAAGGGTTAATCTCATTGAAAATTATTTTTAGAAATAATGAGTAAAGTTTTAACTGATACATGTACCGTATATAGTTCTGTACATCATTTGAGATGTAAGAACTGTATTTATTGACTCCACCCTTTCCCTCATGAATATTCATAAAGAAATGACATTATGAATATAAATTAGCTACTGTACATGTGTATAGTGGTGTTATGAACCAGGGATTGTTTGAGTATGACAGAAGCTGTAGAAACAGATCTTAATTATTTTGTAAGTAAACAGAGCAGATCCTGATCAGACAGCTCGTACAGGAGCCATGTTGCAGAAACCATCCGATCTGGGATTATTCTGTGTGAAAAGGCATTTCTATTGGAAAAAGGGTTAACCCTTCACCTGTTCTATATTTATTACAAATTTCAATACCTACTGCATATTCTTGGCCAAAATATACGTTAAAATGAAATATATAAGGTGGAGCATTGTACCCATTTTAGAAACTAAAGATACAGATCTTTCAAATTACATTAGTAAACAGAGTAGACAGCTCCTTCAGGAGCCATCTGATCAGGGTCTGCTCTGTTTGCAAATGTGTGAAATGGCGTTTTTAGGAAGGAAAGGAATAATGGAGCATTCTGTTGCATATTCTCATTTATTAAGCGAGGCAGTTTCTTATCCAAAGGATTAAACATGTGTTATAGATTTCTATTTATATATTTTCAGGTGAGTGGAGCTAGATTCTGGGGCCTGTTTCAGGAGATCTGTCACACCCCGGAGAATTTTTTCAGGCACTGTTTTGTGTATAACATCTGTCCACTGTCATACATGTTAAACACTGGAAAGAACATTACGCCAGCACAGCTTGTCAGTGCTGAACGTAACCAGATTATCGACTCTTGTGGTGAAGCCTTGGTCGAAGTTGTTAAACTCTTGAAGATACGCATAATAATTGCTGTTGGAAAGTTTGCTGAGGAACAGGCATTAAAGGCTTTACAAAATGCAGGCATCATGAACGTAAATGTTAAGTACATACTGCATCCCAGTCCAGGAAATCCTCCCGCGAATAAAGGATGGAAACAGAATGTAGCTAAACGGCTGAGAGAGATGGAGGTGATGGAGTATCTGAATTCAGATGCAGAAGAGGTTACGCGGCTGATTAAAGAGTGGGAGGAAACTGCACAAGCAAATGTAAACTCGACGGAGCCAGAATAGATTGGTCACATGAAGATGATTATAAAAGTTTAGGATCCTGGATTACATTTGGTGGAAAATGAAAATGTGGATTTGTAAGAAAGTTTTAGTAATTATAAAGACAGTACAGTAAAACCTCTCTAAACCGGACGTTAAATTTGGTATAAATATCGGTCTTGGAGACAGGTGGCAGCTTCATGCAGGGTGAAAGTCATGCAGAAAGCTCCTAGAGGAGCTTTCTGCATGACTTTCACCCTGCATGAAGCAGCCACCTGCCCAAAAGTATCTAAATTCTTCTCTACTAGAATTCCGGTTTAGAGGGGTTTTACTGTACCTTTTAAAGGTAACAACTTGTTTTGGAACCCTGGTGGAGCATGTTCTCACAGCAGGGTACTGAAAAACATTACAGCACAATATGGTGGTTTTTAGTAAAAAAAAGGTGCAAGATGGGGCTTGCGGTGAAATATAAAAAATGTTTTAATTAGATTTTCTAAAAATTGTTCTGATTTGCAGCTCTATGTATAGCTTTTCCATTTTATCTGGAATCCCGGTACACACCCTCAAAGCATCTTTGATAATTGACTTGACCAATGAGTGTTCATTATAACTAAACAAACAATTCCACAAATTGTATCTATATTTCATTTAGAATTTTAGCTAAATACTTTAGTATATTTATTTGTTGTTTGAAATTCCTTTCTGAATTTTAATAGATTTGATACAACACGTGGCATTAATCTACATAGCTATGAATCAGAATTGTTTCAAATTGATCCACATAAATATTTAGTGCAAATATCATTGTATTTGGGAAAATAATTATGCACCTGAAACTGAAAAGTGTTTTCAATAAAAACCAGACGGCGGCCAAAACGACCGATTCAAACCAGCTTTTAGCCGGTTCAAATACGTAAAAAAATAAACAAGAACTGTAGACACTACATCAAACGGCGTTTCCTTCACTATTAACTGGTGATTTCTAAGTTCAAAGGGGCATATCTCCCAGAAAAATTGCAGAAGGAAAAATCCCAGCCAATATGCACATCTACATATTGTGTCCTTGCTATATGCAAGGTTTTATAAAAATCTGTTGAACAGTTTCAGAGGAGTTGCGCTTACAAGATTGGCAGCCGTACATCACCATTTCAATAACCGGATTTTCCGTGGTTTTAAAACCCAGTTAAAAAAGTAAAAGTTGAAAAATCCCCTGAAAAGCCTGTTGCTTTTTGAATCTGGCTTGTTCAACACTGCCTGAAGCATATTTTACCAGTGTACATGTATATGTTTTACTATTGCAAAGAGTGAGGTCAATTTGTACCTAAAATACTTCTTGTTCTGAAATGTGAAATTCTTGGCCAGTGTTGACTTAACCCTTTCCTCCATAGGCTATTTTTTAGACCCAACCTCTTTGAATCTACCCAAAAGGAGCATTTACTAGAGAAAAGTAAACTTTTAGAATTTTGTAGTTTGAAACCATTGTGATAAATAGAGCATTTGCTCCTATAGGAGCAAATGCTCTATTTATCGCAATGGTTTCAAGAAGTGGTTATTACAGAGGCGTAGAAAGGCGTATTTATGGAGGAAAGGGTTACTACATTATTATTTATGTATTTAATTAGATTCATTGTTTTAATAGCACATATACACAGGTGTTTTTGTTCATGACAGAAACTGTAGAATCCTGTCTGTATAATATGATAAGCAAACAGAGTAGTCCCTGATCAGACGGCTCCTATAGGAGCCGTTTTATCTGGGTCTACTCTGTTTGCAAAGGCATAGAAAGTTGCATTTATGGAGTAAAGTGTTTTAGACGTCTTTTGATGCTTGTGCAAACAGAGTAAATCCATATCAAACGGCTCCTGTAGGAGCCGTCCAATGAGGGTCTGCTGTTTTTGCTTTAATTCATATTCATAATGGGAGGAGCCTGCCATGACTGTTAATCAAGTAAAGGGTTAAAATTCACTTTGTTCTCTAACCCATTCCCTCATATTGATGCCTCTTTATGAAACCATTGTGATAAATAGAGCATTTGCTCCTTAGGAGCAAATGCTCTATTTATCACAATGGTTTCAAAACTACACAATTCTGAAATTTTCCTTTTCTCTAGTATATGCTCCTTTTCGGTAGAATTATTCAAAGAGGTAGGATCCAAAAATAGCCCACGAGGGAATGGGTTAACCGTGTGAAACTGTTACTTAATTATCTGATTTAAACCAGTGTCAAATATCAATCAAGGGAGTACCAAGTGTTTACATTTTTCAATTTTGTCACCCTTCTTTGTGTGGATGTAGTTCGTCGATCATTGCTGATCATTTTCATATTTTTACTTTATGAAGGGGAACAAATAGTTTCTAGTAGTTTTTTTTGTTTACTCTCACTTAGACTGGGAAACAATTCTGTGTTCACCAATTTAAAAGTTGGACAGTATTAATGTCTAGTACAAACCAGTTATGCTTTTTAGCTCGACTATTCGAAGAATAGTGGAGCTATCCTTTTTTGCCTTTAACCTTTGGAATAAAGCTTTGAAACTTGGAACATTTGTTCACCACCACAGACTTCATCTGTAGGCAAGAGTACATAACTCTGTCAAGCATTTTGACAAGATTATGGCCCTTTTTAACTTAGAATTTTCAGTTAAGGTTTTTGTTATAGTCAACTAATTAACATAACCCTTCGAGATAAAGCTTTGAAACTTGGCAACACTTGTTCACCACCACAAGCTTCATCTGTAGGTAAGAGTACATAACTCTGTCAAGCAATTTGACAGAATTATGGCCCTTTTTAACTTAAAATGTTTGGTTAAGGTTTTTGTTAAAGTCCACTAATTAACATAACCCTTTGAGATAAAGCTTTGAAACGTTAAACACTTATTCACCACCAAAACCTTCATCTGTAGGTAAGAGAACATACCTCTGTCAAGCAATTTGACAGAATTATGGCCCTTTTTAACTTAAAATTTTCGGTTAATATTTTTGTTAAAGTCCACTAATTAACATAACCCTTTGAGATAAAGCTTTGAAACTTGGATCACTTGTTCATCACCACAAGCTACATCTGTAGGCAAGAGTACATAACTCTGTCAAGTAATTTGACAGAATTATGGCCCTTTTTAACCTAGAATTTTCGTTTAAGGTTTTTGTTAAAGTCCACTATTTACATAGCGCTTTGAGATAAAGCTTTGAAACTTGGATGACTTGTTCATCACCACAAGCTTCATCTGTAGGCAAGAGCACATAACTCTGTCGAGCAATTTGACAGAATTATGGCCCTTTTTAACTTAGAATTTTCGGTTACGGTTTTTGTGAAAGTCTACTATTTACATAGTGCTTTGAGATAAAGCTTATAAACTTGGATGACTTGTTCATCATCACAAGCTTCATCTGTAGGCAAGAGTACATAACTCTGTCAAGCATTTTAACAGAAATTATGGCCCTTTTTAACTTAGGTTTTTCTTTTCATTACAGATTTCAAAGAGATCCTACATCTTGAATACTATTAAAGATATTTTACTGACACTTTGATTACATTCTTGAAGTATCATTGGACACCATTTTAGGCCACTATCAAGCATTTTTACACTAACAGTTCTGAGAATAGTCGAGTACGCTGTCCTGTGACAGCTCTTGTTTATATAAAGGGAGCATCAGATAATATTTCCTGTTTACTAAAGGACTTAATCATAACATTTGTGACAATGTCAACTCAGTATTTTTAGTCTTAACCCTTTCCTCCATAGGCTATTTTTTAGATCCAACCACTTTGAATAAATCTACCCAAAAAGAGCACTAACTACAGAAAAGGAAATTTTTAGAATTTTGTAACATGAAACCATTGCGATAAATTGAGCAATTGCTCTTATAGGAGCAAATGCTCTATTTATCACAATGGTTTCAACAGTTGACTTTTACAGAGACGTAGAAAGACGTATTTATGTAGGAAAGGGTTAATAAGATGGTTGTTGTGATTTTATTACACTTGCAATATGTGTATAACATACTGTGGAGCCTCTCTGTAACAGCCATTGAATGAATACTAATGGATGGCCAAAAAAGCAACTCGTTGTTTAACCCATTCCTCCATAGGCTAATTTTAGACACAACCTCTGAATGAATCTAGCCAAAGGGAGCATTTACTAGAGAAAAGTAAAATTTTAGAATTTTGTAGTTTGAAACCAATGTGATTTTGAAAAATGGAGCAGACATGAAACTGGACATGTTTTCTACTTGATCTTGTGTTACTATATTTGCATAAGTTATAATTATCTATTTGCTTATTGCCAGTGCATGAAGCCTCATATGTTTTGATTGTGATGTTCTTATTCTGTATCCGTTTTTCTTTTTGTTGCCTGAATACTAATATAAAGTGTTATTTAACCCTTTGCTTGCTATTCACGTCAATATACCTACCTGTAAATAGTGAAGACCCAGATGAGACAGCTCCTGCAGGAGCTGTCTCATCAGGGTCTGCACTATTTACAAGTTGATTGTGCAACCAATGCACTCCACAGCAGTGATTGCACAGCGATATACTTGTACACAGTGGAGATATATGTAATTATACAACAGGGCATGGGTAAAGAAGGAGAAATGCGTTTTAAAATTCAGCAAGCGAAGGGTTAAATGTATGTATTGCATGCTGATTCTAAGTTTTGATTAGGCTGCCTAAGTATTATAAATATATACATCTACACATGTGATATTGAAAATATTTGTGATGTTAATATTAGTTTGAAAACTACCTTCCGGTAGGTCTTTCTTATGATAAGTTTGATTTTATTTAGAATGGGATTTTTAATGTCTAATGTGATATCTGCATGATAACCTGATTTATATCTATTTGTTTTAAGGCATGCACCTTTATAAGTATGAACTGTGATTTGCTTATACAATCCTCAGTAGCTGTGATATGCTATTAAATTCTTTACCTTAGTTTTATTTTCTTTACCTTAGTTTTACTATGTCAACCCTCCTCATGTTAACTGTGATTTGCTTATAAATTCCTCAATAGCTGTGATATGGTTTTAAATTCTTTACCTTAGTTTTACTTTCTTTACCTTATTTTACTATGTCAACCCTCCTCATGTTAAATCTGTAATCAAGACTCCTCTCATAATTAATTAATAATGCATATTATCTTCAAAGCTGTAACAATTTCCTGACATGTTCAGCCATGTGATCTAGGCAAACTGTGCTGACCCAAACCAGACAACTACTCTTAAAACTACCTGATTCTGGGTCTACACTGTTTACAAAAAATAGCAACATATTTTACCAACATGAGAAGGGTTAACTTTAGGTACTGTATGAATGTAATTTAGCCTCATGTGATCTTATGTAATTATGAATATCATATTCTCCTTGCATTAGGTATGATGGCTTTAACCCATTCCCTCATAGGCTATTTTTAGATTCATTTGAATAATCTACCAAAAAGAAGCATTTACTTGACAAAAGGAATTGTTTTAGAATTTTGTAGTTTGAAACCATTGTGATAAATAGAGCATTTGCTCCTATAGGAGCAAATGCTCTATTTATCACAATGGTTTCATAAAGTGACTTTTACAGGCGTAGAAAGGCGTATTTATGGAGGAAAGGGTTAAAAGCTCTTCAGAGCTTGTATTTTACCGTGCACTCTGTGCAAATTGTTTGCAAACCCGACTTTATTAATAAATATTACTCGATATGAATGTGTGTTACAGTTGAGAAATTCATCCGTTCCATTTTGTTGTTTACATTTGCGCAATAATCGCATGCACATTTTTAGCGGCATGAAAATAGATCATCAATATTCTCTAAAATTAAACCTTCTGACTAGTTTTATGATAAGACTAGAACACTGACCAAGTCAGAAAGGGCCCCACATAGTAATCAAACTTGGCCAAGACTGTTTACCTATAAACATTCTCAGCATGTCTGGTGTGTTTCACTGTGCTTTACATTTGCACAACAATCGCATGCATATTTTTAGTGGCATGAAAATAGATCATCAATATTCTCTAAAATTAAACCTTCTGACC
Source organism: Azorinus chamasolen (assembly GCA_963576725.1). Classification (NCBI taxonomy): domain Eukaryota; kingdom Metazoa; phylum Mollusca; class Bivalvia; order Cardiida; family Solecurtidae; genus Azorinus; species Azorinus chamasolen. Next base: position 32,272,211 of record OY755248.1, on the reverse strand, counting down.
AGTTTTATGATAAGACTGGAACACTGACCAAGTCAGAAATGGCCCCACATAGTAATCAAACTTGGCCAAGACTGTTTACCTATAAACATTCTCAGCACATCATTATGGTGTATAGCAGATGAGAAATGTGTTAGTTAAAGAGCAGAAAAAGCTAAACTTGCAAATGTTGACTAATTTATGGGACATAACTCGCATGCAATTTAGCTGGTAATCGAACTTGGCCAAGATGTTACAGTTATGAACATTCTCTGCAAGTTTGGTGCAGATCAGATGAACACTATTTGAGTTAGAGAGCAGACAAGGCTAAAACGGAACATTTTGACTGAATCAAGGGCCATAACTCAGAGGTGTCTAATGCGATTAGACTGGTCATTAAACTTGGTCAAGAGTATTTGACTGAATCATGGGCCATAACTAGGAGGTGTCTGATGGGATTTAGGTGGTAATCGATTTTGGTCAAGATTTTACACCTATAATCATTCTCTGCAAGTTTGGTGAAGATCAGATGAAAACTTTTGAGTTACAGAGTGGACAATAAAAGCCTGACAGACGGAAGGGTGATTACTTTAGGGCACCCACATCAAGTTGTGGGGCCCTAATAAAGATTATTTATTCTTAATTTTGGCTATTTTTACCCTTTCCCTCATATAAACGTGTTTTCACGCATTTGCAAACAGAGTAGACCCAGATCAGACGGCTCCTAGAGGAGCCGTCTGATCAGGGTCTACTCTGTTTGCTAATGGAATTTGAAAGATCTGTGTCTTTCTTTCTAAAATAGCTACAATGATACACATTCTATATTTCATTATAACTATTTGGTCCATGAATATTCAGAAGGTATTGATAATTGGACTAAATATAGAACAGGGAAAGGGTTAATAGATCTATAAACTATCAACCCAGATAACCATAAAATACAAACTATTGGTTTTGCAAAGATTCTTGTCATTGCGCCCATCACAGAGGTGTAAAAGAGAGCAACGAAGACAACTCTGCACAGAGATTGAGGAAAAATATGTAGAGAGAGGTTAGGGGGCTTATTGGTAAGGTCTGTATGTTTGTCATTCAAAATTCTCCATTATATTGCTAAGGTTAATTTTCTGTTGACTTTGTATTTGCAGCAGTTTACTGTTTCATAGAATGAGTATCCTTATTTCTTTAACTGATAATCTTTGAAAGTGCTTTTCATAATTTTTTTATGACATTTATTCATGAATTCTTCAAAACTTTGTCTCAGTAAAATTTCCCGGTAATGGGCACTTAATGAATTAACACACGGATTTCTATGAATGCAGTTTGCTCCTTTGTGGAGAATGAAAGTAAGGCTGAAAGCTGTGGGAACCTTTTATGGGAGCTCCCTTCCAAATAGGCTCCACCTACTTTAACCCTCTACTTGATATAGGCCCCCTTGCAAACAGAGTAGGAGTAGATCCAGAGCAGATGGTTCTTGTAGGAGCAACCCATTCCCTTATATTTATGCCTTTTGGCACCTCTATAAAAGTCAGAAACCATTGTGATAAATAGAGCATTTGTTCCAGAGGAGCAAATTCTCTATCTCATTGTTTCAAAACTACAAAATTCTAAAAAATTCCCTTTTTTCTAATACAAGAGGGCCAAGATGGCCCTTAATCGCTCACATGATTACTATAGATTTAAGATTTTTGCTGGGTAGCCCATGGGTAGGGCCAATATTGACAATAGGGACAATATTTGAACAATGTTGATAGTGTTTCTACAGAACAAGATTTTCAAAGATTTAGAATATTGACTTTATCAAGACAATGATTCTGACCAATGAAGATTGGGGTAAAAATTTGCCCTCTAGAGTATTTTTTCTAAAATTTGACCTAGTCCCACCCCACCCATGATCACACTCAACCTTGATATCACCAAGACAAACACTCTGAGCGAGTTTGAGGAAGATTGGCCTAAAAATGTGGCCTCTGGAATGTAAACAATATTTTTCTAAGATATGACCCATAGACCTACTTTTTGACCACACCTAACCCACTTTCAAACTTGTCCAAGATTTTATTAGAACAATCATTCTGACCAATTTTCATGAAGATTTGGCTATTAATGTGACCTCTAGAGTGTTCACAAGGTTTTCCTACTATTTGACTTAGTGACCTAGTTTTCAACCCCACTTGACCCACTTTTGAACTCGTCCGAGGTTTTATCAAGACATTCGTTCTAATCAAGTTTCATGAAGATTGGACAAAAAATGTGACCACTAGAGTGTTCACAAGGTTTTTCTACTGTTTGACCTAGTGACCTAGTTTTTAACCCCACCTGACCCACTTTCGAACTCGTCCGAGATTTTATCAAGACATTCATTCTGACCAGGTTTCATGAAGATTGGACTAAAATTGTGATCACTAGTGTTCACAAAGTTTTGCTACTGTTTGACCTAGTGACCTAGTTTTTTACCCCACGTAACCCACTTTTCAAACTCCTCCGAGATTTTATCAAGACAATCATTCTGACCAAGTTTCATGAAAATTGGGCTAAAAATGCGACCTCTAGAGGGTTCACAAGGTTTTCCTACTATTTGACCTAGTGACCTAGTTTTTAACCCAACTTGACCCACTTTCGAACTCGTCCGAGATTTTACCAAGACATTCATTCTGACCAAGTTTCATGAAGATTGGACTACAATTGTGACCACTAGAGTGTTCACAAGCAAATTGTTGATGCCACACGACACATTCAAGTCTCCCAAAAGCTCACCCTGAGCTTTGCTCAGGTGAGCTAAAAAAGCTCCTTTTCAGTAGGTTGGGTCTAGAAAATAGCTGCTACCATAGGAAAGGTGGGGTAAATTGAATAGTGTTACTTATGCTTAACAATATAGTCAGGTTATGGGCCCGTCACACCATGACGTTCTGGTCAGCGTTCTCTGGCGTTTGAGTAAACGTTGGTAGTCGCCCATGGTCGCTGGGATAGCGCCAGAAGAGCGTTGTGTGAACGCTTGTGAACGCTAGTGAATGTCGGTGATCGCCGGGAATCGGCGGAGAACGCTGGTCCGGAAAAAAAGTTTTGAACATGCACAAAAGTTCTCACTGAGACCAGCGTTCTTCAACGTTTAATTTTAAACGCTGAAGAACGTTTAAGAACGTTAATGGAACGTTTTACTAACGTTCGATGAACGTTGCACGCGTTCAGATATCGTTAGTCAGTTGTTACTCTAGCGTTACTTGGTTGTTACTAATCGTTTGCTTTGCAGTGAATGACTCACTGGCGACCTGTCAACGACCGCTGAACGGTCCCCTAGCACACAGCGTGTGACTAAAGTCAAACGAACGTCAAAACGCTATTCTGTCGTTATTCACACGCTCAACACACTCGTCTTACGTTCACAAATCGTTCGTTGTGCACCAGTGGCACGTTAGCACATGCTAATGGTTTTCAGGGGTATCTTACTTGGTCGCTGTTACACGCTTCTCGCGCGTAAAACACACGCTAGTCATGCGTTAGGTACACGCTTATCACACGCCAGATGTGTCATCCTCACTCTAGAACGCTAACAAATTGAACGATTAGAATGTTCAGAGAACGTTGACAGAACGTCATGGTGTGACGGCCCCTTTAGGTCAAGCTTTGACAGAGCTACCCAAACACTGAAGTTGTCATTTCTCCATCAAACCCAATACTGTGACAACTCTTTAGAATCACCTCTTAGAGACGATTCTGAAGAGTGGTCACCGTAAAGGCTTTGATGGAGAAATGAAGGAGCTATCCTTGAAAATATTCAAATACTAATCCTATCTGGACCTCTGATGGCAAGCATATACAGTAAAACCTCTCTATAACGGCCACTCAATATTTTGTGTTAAAGGCAGGTGGCTGCTTAAAGCAAGGTGGAAGTAAAACAGAACGCTCCTACAGGAGCATTGTTTTACCTTCACCTTGCATTAAGCAGCCACCTGTCCTAAATTTCAACTAATTAACACAATTTAGTGGCCGTTATAGAGAGGTTTTACTGTAGATGGGGATACAGTAGACAAGAGATAAGAGAACTCATTTGTACAACAATTTATATTTTACTATACTATACGTCTGACAAATGTATAGACAAGAAGTGACAACACCAGAGAATGGAAGTAGGGATCCGGCCCCTGTCTGTAGGAGGTACTCTATTGTTACATGAATGTCTAACCCACTGGCCACATCCGTACTCAGATGAACATAAAGACACACAAAGAGAAAACAACACAGCTCACCACGAATAGAGAGAAAGAGAGAGACAATTATGTCATTAACAAAAAAAATAAAAGCCTAAAAGAATGTCACGGGAAAGACAGCTCTCTCAAGAGCTGTAAATATGAGGCATAGTGATCTATCCTAATTTTGTATTTACTCATTGGATCCAAACCCTATCTTGCTAGTACTCGATTTAAATCCCATAGCCAATGTGACTGATCATATAAATGAGTATTAACAGTACAGCGTTTGGCAGACAAATGTTAACATTTTACACAGATTTCTAACCTTTTACTCCATAAATATGCCTTTTACAAACAGGATAGACCCAGATCAGAAGGGTCCTGAAGGAGCCATCTGATCAGGGTCTACTGTTTGCATATGATAAAATACAGATCTAATTCTATAGTTTCTGATTTGGCAAAAGTTTGTCGTGTTCACATGTCATTATGTAAAAAATACCTAATTAATATTCATGATGTCATTAACTCTTACATGAATATTCATGAAGTAATGAGTAAATTTACCCCTTTTATCTAGAGCCCAGCCTGTGGTGTTGATTGCATTAGTAAGTAAAGGTCTGATCAAGGTTTGCACTGTTTGTAACTTGACAAAGTTTTTGACGAGTGTCATTTTAACCAGTCAAGATCCTGATCACACCATGAGCTTCAGTTTTATGGCTGATCTGTATCAATATTGTTCTCTAAAATTTAATGATGATGTCAGATTGCACTTTTTTCTCTCCTATATCCAGCAAGCAAATATATCTGACAGAAAGTTCTGAATAATTATTTTCTGAATTACTTTAGAAGAACCGTATCCCTTACAATGCGGGAATGATTTTCAATAATGCCCTAAACAGTGTAGACCCAGATGAGAAGGCTCCCATAGGAGCCTTCTCATTAGGGTCTGCATTGTTTGTCATGCTACACTTTTCTTAACAAATATCCCTTAATGTTCACCATAAGCTTGACCCTCCTTGAATTTTGGAATAGTCCAGTTGAAACAGATGTGTATGAACAATATAGAGCTCTTTAACATACGGTAAGTCATTTGAGTCAAGCTGAATACATTTGCAAACATTCCATAATTACCTATTCAAAATGTCCTTTCCTTTGCTTTTTAACCTATTCAAAATGTCCTTTCCTTTGCTTTTTAACCCTCATCTAATGAATATTCATGGCAGAAAAATGACATCATGAATGATAGATCCTTTTTTTTTTATGATGACATATAAACTCAGGAATTTTGTGTCATGTTTGGGAGAAACTATCAACTCTGTATTATTCCATATTCTGCAAACTGGCCTGATTACCATTGAACCTCTTTGCATGTCAAGTAATTCTGTCAAGTAATTCTCATCTCCAGATATTTTTGTCTGCTACAATTTTTAATGAGTGTCACACAGTGTGGGTCCTGATGAGAGCCCCTAATGTCACTTAGCATCTCATCTGCATCCAAACTACAGTAAAACCTCTCTATAACGACCACCAAATTGTGTTAATTAATTGGTATTTTGGGCAGGTGGTTGCTTAAAGCAAGGTGAAAGTAAAACAGAACGCTCCTATAGGAGCGTTCTGTTTTACTTTCACCTTGCCTTAAGCATCCACCTGCCTTTAACATAGCTTATCACAAATTTGTCACCAGAATGCAAAGAGTTGAACAATTTGCAATTATAAATTTGACTTCCCGGGTATTGTATCCAATATGTAACACAAAAACAATCATTTTGGCATCTTGTCTGGTTCCAAACTGATACATGTAGCTAAGGTAATTTTAAGAATACAGAAAAACCCATCTACAGTGATCACCCTGAATGATTTTTGGTTTTCAAGACTGGTGGTAGCTTAATGCAGGATTAAAGTTATGGAGCTGTCTGCATTACTTTCATCCTGCATTAAGCAACCACCTGCTCTTACAGACACCCATTTTTATCATTATATGTTCACTGTATGCAGGTTTTATTGTACTTAGTGACTTAGAAGTTTTGAGAGTACATGTGTAATTATGAAAAAATCAACAAAATGTTTATCTCGATTCACATTCATTATATAGACTTCAATACTTAATTTAAATACTAGCCCTTTGAATGCTGATTTTTCAAAACGGAATGGTCCATCATTATTTAACAAAAGAATTCGTTTAGTATTAAAAGGTACGATTTGTGAGACGATTACGAACGACAACCTGCAGATCCTAATCAGAGGGCTCCTATAGGAGCCCTTTGATCTGGTTCTGCACTGTGTGCAAATACTAGTACACTTGTTTCCCTGCAATCAAAGAACTAGTGAATACTGGACACACAGGTTAGATAGTCCACTATTTGGACATGTTCACTATTTGGAAGATCTTCATATGGCACATATACAAATGAATCGAGTTGCTGTACAACCACCTGTAGGCAATCAAATCAACTCTTTGTACTCTAAGTAGATATCATATGCAAAACCTAATCAAGAATTATTGTCTGCTAAATCTTTTCTTCAGAGCTACAGATAAAGGTGCGTACCCAAATACTAAAATCGTCATTTCTCACCAAACCCTGTGTTATGACCACTCTTTAGAATCGTCTCAAAGAGACGATTCTAAAGAGTGGTCACAACATAGGGTTTGGTGGAGAAATAAAGAAGTTATTCTTGAAAATAACTTAATTTATGCATCTTATCTGGACCTCTGTTTTCTTCCTTATTTTTTCAAGAATACAATCCCAATACAATCAATTCCGATGAGACTGATGTATCAGTGCTTTATACCAAGTCTAAAAGAACCAGGGAAACTGTATCGATAATATGAGAAGGGCATTGCACCTAAAGTTTCTCTGTATCAACTTCGCTCTCTCTGGGGGCGTAGTTGGCAGAAATGGACGTTAACCCATTACCTCATAGGCTATTTTTAGATACAACCTCTTTGAATAAATCTACCGAAAAGGAGCATTAACTAGAGAAAAAGAAAATTTTAGAACTTTGTAGTTTGAAACCATTGTGATAAATAGAGCATTTGCTCCTATAGGAGCAAATGCTCTATTTATCACAATGGTTTCACAAAGTGACTTTAACAGAGTTGTCAAAAGTCGTCAATATGAGGGAAAGGGTTAATCAACACAACCAACAATCAGTTTGGATCCTGATGAAACCTCAACTTACTTAGCATCTCATTTGGATCCAAACTAATTGAACAGAAAATCGCAAATTTGCCTAGCACAAAAAATTCATCGATGTCTATTCTTTTGGCAAATAATCAGCACTATCTTTAACCCATTCCCTCATAGACTATTTTTAGATCCAACCGCTTTGAATAAATCTACCAAAAAAGATCATTAACTTGAGAAAAAGAAATTTTTCAGAATTTTGTAGTTTGAAACCATTGTGATAAATAGAGCATTTGCTCACAATGGTTTCAAGAAGTGACTATATTTGTATTACGGAGGCGTATTTATGGAGGAAAGGGTTAAACAACAATTTGGCCAGCAGTTAGGACACTGATCAATAGTCTAATCTTTAATCTTACAAATAATCCGCTTCTACTCTTTTTTGGGAAATCTCAATTCTCATGACTTTACCCATTTACTCCCGAGATTCCATAAATAAGACACTGACAAACAGTGTAGACCAATATCAGAGGGCTCCTGAATCAGATCTTGCCCCAAGCATCTGATCTGGTCAATCAGATACTTGAGAATGATCTCAGACTCGGAAGTTTTATAACCTTGGACCCTGGTCAGGTTTTTCTCAACCCTGTCCCTAGTAATGAACATTTATTCATAAATTGAATTCACTTCATAGATATTTATTAACTTAATTTTTGTAAGGAAGAAATTTAAAAAGAAATCGCTGGCCTAGGTAAAACTTTAGGGTCAGATCGATATAACTCCGTTAGCATACAGAGCAGACCCTGATCAGATGGCTCCTACAGGAGCCGACTGATCTGGTCTACTCTGTTTGCAAGAGAGTGAAAAAGCAATTGTATGAAAGAAAGGTTAACCCATTACCGCATATTGACACCTTTTGACGCTTCTGTAAAAGTCACTTTGTGAAACCATTGTGATAATTAGAGAATTTGCTCCACAGGAGCAAATGCTCTATTTATCACAATGGTTTCAATTTCCTTTTTTTTTTCTAGTAAATGCTCCTTTTTGGTAGATTTAATCAAAGAGGTTGGATCTAAAAATAGCCTATGCTGGAATGGGCTAAATAATATGGGAATAGGTTAAATTCAACAGATTGAAATATTCATTATCCTTTTATACCGTGATTAGGGTCTACTCTGTTTGCAAAGGCATCTAAAGGTGTCTCTATCAGATAAATGGTAACACTGCAATGATTTAGAGCTGTATGTGACCTTGACCTTGGACCAGTGGGGCATGTGTTGCCACAACACATAATCTATTTTACGTGAAGAGTTGTGTGTGCGGTAATGATCTGTAAATCCATGAAATTTTTATACAATAAAACCCATCTAAACTGGATGTTCAAATGAGTATCAATATCTCTCATTAGGCAGGTGGCAGCCTACTGCAAGGTGAACTTTATGCACGACTTTTACACTGCATCAAGCAGCAACCTGCCTAAAATGACATTAATTCTTTATTAAAAATTCAGTTTAGTAGGGTTTTAAGAATTTATTCAGCAGCAAAACAAAAATTGACCAATCTACATCACTCCAATACAGTCCCTACACCTCTTTGAAATGTGACGTAAGCTGTCCAATGATTATTTGGCAATCAATGTAGTAAAATATCTCAATGGAATACAAGCCATTTACAGCTCAGAATGAAAAACATATCCCAGTGAAAGGAATTATATCCAGAGCCACTGATAACAGTGCATACCCAAATACTAAAATTGTCATTTCTCCACCAAATCCTATACTGTGACCACTCTTTAGAATCGTCTCGTCGAGACGATTCTAAAAAGTGGTCACAGTACAGGGTTTGGTGGAGAAATAAAGGAATTATTCTTGAAAATGTTTAAATTTACGCATCTCATCTGAAGCTCTGTATATCAAAGCTTAATGTCTCATGACAATTACCATGAGAAAAAATATGAGGTAAAATTTGATGTGCAAAATATGAGAGCCCATTGACCAAACATAATAGCGGTCGACTGAAATATTTATCTCTTGTGATGACACAGTCAATAGAACAATTGCAAGGGACTAAACAACACACACTGCATGTAATCAAGTAATCAAATATTGAAAATTCAGAGGAAAAAAAACTGAAGAACAAAATTAAAAAGCATGTTATCAACAACAATAATAATGGTAAAAATGCAGGTATTGAACTATGTATACAGCATAAAAATTGTGCTTAAAACTAGCACTAGATTTTGTGTATATGAATTAATAAACTAAAACAACCAATGGCCTCGGATGGAATATACCAGTAAAACCTTACAAAATGCAGCAATGATCACAACACTTAAGAGATTTTTTAAGGGGGATGTGGGTGTCATACATTACTAAAGGGAAGCCACAATTGTTTCATATTTACCTTAAATATTCGGACACCAATTTCCATGTTGCACTCCTTTGTAAAACAGAATAAGCTAATTAAGCACCAATTTTGCTAATTTCCATGTAGTAGCAAAATGTGTATACCCTGATCACATGCTCCTTCTGGAGCAGTTTGATTTGGGTCTACACTATATGCCCAAGTTAGTCTGTCCGAATACCTAGGTCAGTTATGGAAACTCACTGGTATATCATAATGGAGAAGCATTGAATCTGAAAAAAAAACCAAAACAAAAAAACCCAACAAAACATTTCTGCAGCCTGTATCAGAGGAAAAGAGCCCTTAAGATACTGGCAAACATGGCAAACCCAACTCAATCGACACATTTAAATATTGTGTCTGAGTACAGATAACAACATCTGTAGTGGCAGTCTACAACATGATGTAAAACATGGAAGAGTGACTAAACATGAAGCTGCCAGTTTTTAAAAAATAGTCGATTTGGGTCCACACTGTTTGTGCATATCTAGATGTTCATTTTCCCCTTATGACACAATTCAAATAAACAGCAAACATGTGTTCAAGAGTTGGTAAGCAAACATGTGTACAAGAGTTGGTAAAACTACCATTTACAGTGTATCTAGAGTGCTCCAAAATCACTTCATAACTATCTATCATGACTATCCCAAATCTATAGTTACATCATTTTAACGTTCATAATCAATCCCCAAACCAATTTTTGAAAGAAAACAAGCCTCCTTATTAACCTAAAGTGTGACTAAAACGAGTTCCTTAATTTCAGAATATCAACTGAACAAAAATTTGTCTCAAACCTTATCACTGAAGAAAATGATTTTTTATGACAAACAGTGCAGATCCAGATCAAAGGGCTCCTAAGGGAGCCCTTTGATCTGGATCTGCACTGTTTGCAGAGATCTTTCATACACTATTCTCGAGCTTTAAATGTTAATGAAGTTGACTCTTTCTCTCATACAAACACCTTTTCACACCTTTTTAAACAGATTAGATCCAGATCAGTCTGCTCTTTGCTTATGAAGTAATAAAGATATGATTCTATATTTGTTGTCAAGGTAAAAAGTGTCCTCGTTCTCAATGCCATTATTTATTACTAAATATATAAAGTGTAAAGAGTTTTAAAAAAAATAAAATATGCCATTTTTTTTTATCAAGCAAGGGCACAAACCTCTAGACCTTCAAGTCTAATTTTGATTAAGCCCATAATCTCACTAGGTGTCCATACAAATTATTCTGAATATGATAAAGATACAGAAGAATTAACCCATTCTCTCATAGGCTATTTTCAAATCCAACCACTGAATAAATCTACCGAAAAGGAGCATTAACTACAGAAAAGGAATTTTTTCAGAATTTTGTAGTTTGCAAACCATTGTGATAAATAGAGCATTTGCTCCTATAGGAGCAAATGCTCTATTTATCACAATGGTTTCAACAGGCATATTTATGGAGGAAAGGGTTAAAGGTGTTAGGAGTGTTAACATGTAATTTATAAATCAAGGGCAAACAACTCTGCACTTACTGGTCCGATTTTGCCCGTAATAATCTTTGTCTGTGATCTTATTGCTATATGCGTACATTACATGTAATTTTATATATATGATAAGGATCCATAGAGAAATACAGATGTCCATGTGCTAATGAGCAAAATATGCCATTTTACAAATCATGACCAGAGTTTGTCTACAAGCAAATATATCCATGATCTTATATTCATTTTGCGATTCAGATAAAAGAATCGTGAATAAACGAGAATGCCTGTGTTAACCCTCCTACAGGTGCCATCTGATCTGGGTCTACTCTGCATGCTAAGGCGTAGAAAGAAGTATTTACCAAGGAAAGGGTTAAGAAGAAACAATAGCACTCAAAGCGGGCGCCAGTGCTTGTCTGTTTGATTGTAGCCCTTGTGACAGTGAACAATTGTGTGAAGTTTTGTAAGATTTGTATAAAAAGTCAAGAAGTAATAGCAAATGTTAAAGTGTCTGGATGACAATGACTACAACGATGACAATGTGGATGTTGGAGTTACGACAATATCTTGTCTACTCTGTTTGCAAAGATGTGAAAAGGCCTTTCTGTGATGGAAAGGATTACTGAACAAGTTGCAGACAATAGACTGACAGACATTAAATCATAAAAAAAAAGATAATTCTGAACAAGTTTTGCTCAGATGAACTAAAATAAACGAACTTATCCTGCTTCCATTGCAGTGACATTAAGAAAGAAAATCGAAGCTAATTTATACAACTATAAAATTGGAACTCATTAATTTGTATGTACATTACTGGAAACATACATATAAACATTCCTTGCAGCAGGCAAATATATAGAAAGCCAATGCATTTACCCTACATACTAATAATACTGAAGAGAAGTCTGGTTTTCTGTTAGAACACACCAACTACATTGTAAATAGTCACATGATGTGGGCAACAAAACAAAACATTGCCGATATAAAAACAAATATTTATCTCAATGTTACAGAGCCAGCAGCAGATTAACCCGTTACCTCATAGGCTAATTTTAGATACAACCTCTTTGAAAAAATCTACCGAAAAGGAGTATTAACTAGAGAAAAGGATTTTTTTTTAGAATTTTGTAGTTTGAAACCATTGTGATAAATAGAGCATTTGCTCCTAGGGGAGCAAATGCTCTATTTATCACAATGGTTTCACAAAGTAACTTTTACAGAGTCAATATGAGGGAATGGGTTAAGGTGCATACTCAAATACTAAAATCATCATTTCTCCACCAAACCTTGTGTTGTTACCACTCTTACTATATTAGCACATGGACACAGGAAGTTGTGACCATGGCTGAAACTGTGGAGTCATATGTATATTATATCATAAGCAAACAGAGCAGACCCTGAGAAGAACCTACAGGAGCAATCAGATCAGGATCTACTCTGTTTGCAAAGGCATATTTATGGAGTAAAGGGTTATGTGTCAGTTAATGTTGTTACTAGTTAGTAACCTGGTCCCAGCCTATTAACCCCTTTCCCTGTTCTATGTTTATTCAAATTTCAATACCTACTGAATATTCATGGACAAAATAGTTATTATGAAATATGGCAGGCGGAACATTGTAGCCATTTATGAAAGTAGAGAAACAGGTTATTCAAAGTCCATTAGCATACAGAGCAGACCTTGATCGGACGGCTCCTATAGAGTGGTCTGATCTGGGTCTTCTCTGTTTGCAAATGCATGTATATGAGGGAAAGGGTTAAGCTAACCGCAGATAACCTTTGGTATCTATATCTGGATTAAAACCATTACATCAAATTTAAGTAATCAATCAACAAAATGAAAAAAATCTATGAAAATCTCCTTTAAATGTGTACACCAAAGATTGTTCTTTATATCTGATACAAGAGAAAGTAAACAATTTTAAAGACACAAACAAAAATATCATTCATACACATGTAATATTACCTTAACGAGATTCAAGTAACAATTTTCATGATATTAAAGTCACAATATTGATGTCATAGAGAAGTTCACATAAAAATTTCACACTAACAACGGTTATTAATATGGCACTGTTTAAATTCATGCACCAAAGGTTTGGCTTCTGCCATATCATTATTAAGAGTCTAACCCTTATCATGCTGTACAAAATGATGATCTGCTGTGTAACAATTATTATTTCCTTAGATTCATTCAAGATTTTCAGAAAGTAAAGCAGAACAGTCCTCTTTTAACCCTTTCCCTGTTGAATGTACATGTAAGAAATATTGACATTATGTATATACAGTAAAATCTCGAATATTCGAACACTAGAATACGTATCATTATCTATCTTTAAGACAGGTGGCAGCTTAATGCAGGGTAAAAGTCATGCAGAAAGCTCATAGAGGAGCTTTCTGCATGACTTTCACCCTGGATTAAGCAGCCACCTGCCAAAAAGGGTCTAAATTATTCCATACTAAAATTTCGAATAAACGAGGTTTTACTGTATTTATGAGCTAATAATTCTTACAATGCACATTTGTAGACAGGAGTTTTTGGTAGTGGTAGAAATTGTAGTCAGCTGTATCATATAAAACAGAGCAGACCCATATCAAGCGGTTCTTGTAGGAGCAGACTGATCAGGGTCTGCTATGTTGCAAAGCTGTTAAAAAGCATTTATATGAGGGAAAGGGTTAATAAAACATGTTCTACTGTACTTACCGAGTACAAACCAGCTTGTCTGAGTTACTTAGTGTTTTCTCTGGATCCAAGCTGTTTGCAAAATGCTCATTAGCATGATAAGGGTTGTAAAGAACTTGATCCTTTGCCAATATCTAATGCCCAAAGAGATTCAGTGGAGACAACCTTGATCCATAAAAACAGTAGACTGACAATTCATTTTACTGTTTATCTCATGAATATTCATGTAAGATATAATGATAACCATGAATATTTATTAGCTGAAATTTTCTGACAGCATATGAACACAAAATTTATTGGTAATGGCAGAAACTGTAGAATTGGATCTATATTATTTCATAAGCAAACAGAGCAGACCCTGATCAAATGGCTCCTTCAGGAGCCATTTGGTCTTGGTCTATCTATTTGCAAAGGTGTGAAAAAGTGTCTAATTAATAAATTTACCCTCAACCCTGTGCGAGACATGAGTCACTAATGTCCTTTGCAAACAGTGTAGACCATAATGAGAGGGCTCCTAGAGGAGTCTAAAATTCCTGCCAGGGTTAAATATTCTCTTGTTTATAAAACCATTATAAAATTTTAGATAATTAATATTCGTAGTCATTTTTTCTTACTGAATATTCATGAGGTAATATGTTCAATGGCTAATATTCATTAGAAACATTTATTCATAGTTTTAAAATTTTCCAAGGATGACACTTGTATAACCCTTTACTCCATAAATGCCTCTGAGTAAACCCAGATCAACCGACTTCTGTAGGAGCCATCTAACCTGAGTCAGCTTTGTTTGCTTATGGAATAATATCGACCCAATTTTACAGTTATTATTTTCTTATATGAATATTCATGAATTATGGGATAAACACCCATCTGTGGAATCGAAAAACCCACTGAGATTTTAGCTGTACGATTTGAAGAGCACATGCTCTTGAAAGCACCATTATTCTAAATGAACAAACTGAAAAGCCGCCATTTGTTAAATCAAATAGGCAAAAAAAACCCAAAACATTTAAATTATTTGCCATAATACAGAAAACATATGCACCTAACTACACAAACTGAATAAACAACAAAAAGGAAGCATATAAAACTCAACAAATGGTGGAAAAATATTCCTAAAATCGTTTGATCTTCAGAATATGAAAGACTAAAGGTGTATAGAATGTTTTAGCAAGAATGGTGGAATAGATGGGATAAGCTAAAAGGAACACAAGGGGGAATGGTGAGGCTTAGGAAACTGTGTACTTAAAAAGTGTGTTTAACCCGTGGGATCCTAGGTAACAAGATGCTCTGTAATATTCTAGTCCAGAGCTGCAGATAAGAGGGTTACATTCTTTTCTCTCTGTCAAACTCCCCCTTTAGAATCACTCCAGAGAGGCGAGTCTAATGAGTACCAACAAAATAAAGTGTGGAGGAAAAACATATTGTACTTAACCCTTTCCTCCATAGGCTATTTTTAGACCCAACCTCTTTGAATAAATCTACCCAAAAGGAACATTTACTAGAGAAAAGTAAAATTTTAGAATTTTGAAGTTTGAAACCATGTGATAAATAGAGCATTTGCTCCTATAGGAGCAAATGCTCTATTTATCACAATGGTTTCAAGAAGTGGTTATTATAGAGGCGTAGAAAGGCGTTTTAATGGAGGAAAGGGTTAAATATGCCTCTTATCTTTAACTCTGTCGGTCAGTTTCAAGAAAGTATACGAGAATGCCAAACAATGTGAGTCCTTTTGCAATCCAAAGAAGAACCTGGTGTCTGCTCCTGGTCCAAACTGTCTGCCAATGCTATCAACAATTTACCGATGGAGCCAAATATAGAGCTAAGAGAACAGTTACTGTACTTATTTACCAGAGAGTGAAGTGACATGGAATGATAAAGGTAAAAAACAAAGGAAGGGAATAAGCAAATAAGGAAAGTTCAGAGAAAAAAGGTTTTCCTTTTCAACAGTTATTTTAAATGACATTTGCCTGAAAGAGCAACACTCTTCATGAAAAAATGTTTTTGGAAAGGACATACTGTACTTGTTTTTACTTGAATTTGATAGAAGTATGTCTTAGAAATGTTTGCTCTAAAACAAAAGATGTCCATAGATCTGAAACAAATCCTGCTAGATTCTCCAATCTTCAGACCCAAACCAGTGTGTTATATTGGGCACATGGTTTACTTTTTCCAAGCTATGGTTTCATCATTAGCAAACAACCCAGATGTGAAGCTAAGTAATTAACCCTTTCCTCCATAGGCTATTTTTAGATCTAACCTCTTTGAATAAATCTACCGAAAAGGAGCATTAACTAGAAAAAAGGAATTTTTTTTTTTAGAATTTTGTAGTTTGGAACTATTGTGATAAATAGAGCATTTGATCCTATAGGAGCAAATGCTCTATTTATCACAATGGTTTCAAGAAGTGGTTATTAGAGGCATAGAAAGGTGTATTTATGGAGAAAAGGATTAAGCATCTCTTCAGCACACAAACTGTGTTATAATGAGGAGTATGTGAGAAAAATTTCTGAAGAAAATAAAAATGGAAGAAATAAAACAATATACTTTAACCCTTTCCTTCATATAAATGCCTTTTTGCGCATTTGAAAACAGAGTAGACCCATATCAGACGGCTCCTATAGGAGCCTTCTGATCAGGGTCTGCTCTGTTTGCTTATGATATAATATAGATATGATTATACTTTTTGCCATGGCCATCATTTTCTGTACCAGTGTGCTATTATAAAAATTAATCTTAATAATATTAACAACTTCATTATTTTTTTACATGAACATTCATGGAGGAAATGGTTAAAGAAACCAACTCAACATGCTGCAAATTAATAAAACTTAAAACAAACAATAAGCAAATTACAAGGCTCAGATAGTAACTGTAAGACTGAGGAAGAGATGGGTAGTCTTTGATCTGCATATATTACTATAGTAATCACTATAGGTTCTTCAAAGATGTGTGTAGACTTAATTGTAAAGGAACTCTGTTCAGTATATATAAAACACAGGTAAATAAAAAATTAACTTCTAAATCGTGAACTGTAAGCCAAAGGTTTAACCCTTTCCTTCATATAAACATGTTTTCACATATTTGCAAACAGAGTAGACCCAGATCAGATGGCTCCTATAGCAGCCATCTGATCAGGGTCTGCTCTGTTTGCTAATGGAATTTGAAAGATCTTTTTCTTTAGTTTCTAAAATGGCTATAACGTTTCCCCTTCCAGATTTCATTATGACTAATTTGCCTATGAGTATTCAGTAGGAATTGAAATTTGGAGTAAACATAGAACAGGGAAAGGGTTAAAGAGTATATCCCAGCGCTCTTATTCCTAAACTATGAAAAACATGAACAAGAGGGCCAGAATGGCCCTGAAGCGCTCACCAGACAATCAGAGGAGAAGATATTCAAAGTTTTCACTATATGTTTCTGTTGAAAACTGGCTACCCCTGGGGTGGGGCCAATTTTGACCCCAGGGCCATAATTTATATAACTTTTGTAGAGGACCTGAACATGATGCTATGTGCAAAATATGAAAGCTGAGAACCACCCAGTTTCAGAGAAGAAGATATATTCAAAGATTTCACTATGTGTTTCTATTGAAAACTGCCCACCCCTGGGGCGGGGCCAATTTTGACCCCAGGGCCATAATTTATATAAATTTTGTAGCGGACCTGAACATGATGCTCTGTGCCACTGCCAAATATGAAAGCCGAGAGCCTTCCAGTTTCAGAGGAAAAGATTTTCAAAGATTCCACTATTTGTTTCTATTGAAAACTGCCCAACCCCTGGGACGGGGCCAATTTTGACCCCAGGGCCATAATTTATATAACTTTTGTAGAGGACCTAAACAAGATGCTATGTGCCAAATATGAAAGCTGAGAGCCTTCCAGTTTTAGAGAAGAAGATATTCAAAGATTTCAATATTTTTTTCTATTGAAAACTGCCCAACCCCTGGGGCAGGGCCAATTTTGACCCCAGGGCCATAATTTATATAACTTTTGTAGAGGACCTGAACATGATGCTCGGTGCCAGATATGAAAGCTGAGAGCCTTCCAGTTTCAGCGGAGAAGATTTTTTTCAAAGATTTCACTACTTGTTTCTATTGAAAACTGCCCAACCCCTGGGGCGGGGCCAATTTTGACCCCAGGGCCATAATTTATATAACTTTTGTAGAGGACCTGAACATGATGCTCTGTGCCAGATATGAAAGCTGAGAGCCTTCCAGTTTCAGAGAAGAAGATTTTCAAAGTTTTCACTATTTGTTTCTATTGAAAACTGCCCACCCCTGGGGCGGGGTTAATTTTGACCCCAGGGACATAATTTATATAACTTTTGTAGAGGACCTGAACAAGATGCTATGTGCCAAATATGAAAGCTGAGAGCCTTCCAGTTTCAGAGGAGAAGATTTTCAAAGATTTCACTATTTGTTTCTATTGAAAACTGCCCACCCCTGGGGCGGGGCCAATTTTGACCCCAGGGCCATAATTTAAATAACTTTTGTAGAGGACCTGAACATGATGCTCTGTGCCAAATATTAAAGCTGAGAGACTTCCAGTTTCAGTGGAGAAGATTTTCAAAGTTTTACTATATGTTTCTATTGAAAACAAGGAATCCTTGGGGCGGGGCCAATTTTGACCCCAGGGCCATAATTTATATAACTTTTGTAGAGGACCTAAAGATGATACTATGTGCCAAAGGTGAAAGCTGAGAACCCTGTAGATTCAGAGGAGAAGATTTTTAAAGGTTCAAATTGTTGACGACGGACGACGGACGACGCACGCCGACGGACGACGGACATCAGGCAATCACAAAAGCTCACCCTGAGCACTTTGTGCTCTGGTGAGCTAAAAAGGACAAGAACTCTATTATTGGCATTTGGGTCAAATGTAACTTAAAGGTGTACAAGTTCAAATAATTGAGAAATTTGGCATAAAACTGTAGAAGAAGCAGTTTAGACAAAATTGTGTCTATGGACTAACAGACAGACTGCAAGATTCAAGTGTAAAAAGTCTGAATAATATTGTGACTGCAGCAGCTCAACTGAATATTTATCTGCCTAAAGCAATTAAGTATGCGTTCATTTAAAGTGAAGAAAATTATAAAGAAAATACCGTGGGTTCAGCTTCAATAAATATACCTTCAAAAACAGGTTTAAAAAGGGTCACTAACATAGAAAATCAACAAAAATAAAACAGCAAAATTATAAATGAAACCATAAAAAATCAACTGATGTGTATAAGTAAACTAACAGAAGCTTAAGCAAGGTAAAAATAACTATGCACTAAAACTAAATTATAACTCAACTAAAACACAGACTAACAATGGTAATACAAATTTGTTTGTGTATTTCTAGCACCTTTGGTCTATAAAAACTTTAACAGAACATGCATGCAGTTAAAACATTGATCACATTGAGCAACACAAACACAAATGAACGTTGCCGTGATAAAATGTACAGTAATACCTGTCTTATGCAACTATTTACTCAGTAACACATACGAGTCTTAACCCATTCCCTCATAGGCTATTTCAGATCAAACATCTTTGAATAAATCTACTGAAAAGGAGCATTTACTAGAAAAAAAGAAAGTTTTAGAATTGTGTAATTTTGAAACCACTATTCCTGTGGAGCAAATGCTCTATTTATCACGGTGGCTTCAAAAAGTGACTTTACAGAGGTGTCAATATGAGGGAATGTGTTATAAGACAAGCAGTAGCTTAATGCAAGAATACATCAATGCAGAAAGTTCCAAAAGGAGCTTTCTGCATTGATGTGGTCTTGCAGTCCAACAATTAAGACTTCTTTTGTCACTTGCAACAGCTTTTACTGTATCCTGGTTTTGCAAACAGTGCAAATTAGACCTATACCAACCACCATCAATGACATGGCTTCTGGTCAGGGTCTACACCGTTGAACACTCTTCAGCAGTGTTTTATATTCTAAAATGACACAGTGTAGACTTAAATTTCGTGTCAATGATGATGGTCTGGGTCTGTATTGTTTGCAAAGGACTACACTTAGTCCTGAATTCATTTTCTCTCATGGCATGACACAATTCTACATGAAGCACTAAAACTAACAAGGACAGAATTGAACTTGGGCTTGCAGAATCTTCTGGCTAGTATTTTCACTCTTTATATTCAAAAGCCCGAATTTAAGATGTTATGATCTTGATTTGGTTTGTTTTGAAAAAAGAAACTGAAGCAAACAACATATCATGCAGCTATATAAAGTGCTGAAGTGTAAATTTATTTATCAAGTCCTTCACTGTCACATTCTGTCATCTGCAAAAACTGTCTTCTGCTACAATTTTCATTTTAAATTTTCTTCCCTTTTGTTTCCCATGATCTGAGTCTACTCTGTTAAAATGTCTATTTATAGGGTAAAAGGTTATATTCATTTAAACAAGCTTTAACTCGCCTTAACCCTCTCCTTCATAGAAATGCTTTTTCATGCATTTGCAATCAGTGAAGTCCGAGATCAGATGGCTCCTGGGAGAGAGTCGTCTGATCTGGGTCTGCTTTGTTGATAAAGATATGATTTACAGTTTTTGTGAAGGCAAAAACATTCCAATGAAAATGTTACATGATTATATTTGCCAAAGTGTCAAAAAGCCTATCCAAAAGTTCAGCCCAAACACAATTCTGGCCATCACTAAAGCATCCATTTAAGGGTTCCATGTGGCAAGATTGGAATTATTCCGTGCTGGAAGTCAATAACAAAAATAACCGTAACAATTCTACATAGAATTTTTGTGAAGGTAAACTATATCTGTTTTTAACCAAAACAACTATTATATGTAATTCTAACACTAATGAAATCTGACATTGTTTTTATCAAATATTTTCCTTTAACCCTTTACTCCATGAATATTCATGGAAGAAATGATTAATTAAGATTATATTTCATAATGGTATATTAACACATTAATTTTTTACGGAAGTAGAATCTATAGAATTATTCCATAAGCAAACTGAGCAGACCCTGATCAGACGGCTCCTATAGGAGCCGTCTGATCTGGGTCTGCTCAGTTTGCAAAGGCGTATCTATAGAGAAAAGGGTTAACTCTTTGCTCCATAGATAGGTCTTTCAATGCATTTGCAAACAGAGTAAACCCTGATTAGACGGTTCATGCAGGAGCCATCTGATCTGGGTCTGCTCTGTTTGCTATTAAATGAAATCATAGATTTGGTTCTACAGTTTCTGCCACGGTCGAAATTTCCTGTGTTCATATGCCATTTATAAACAAAAGCCGTGTGCGGTGCCAACGCTCATCTGATTTGGTACTTGTCCAGCTAAATTAATTTTTTTTGAAAACGATAAAGGGCCATAACTCCAAATTTTTTAAATCATGAGTTATGGTTCTTATGTAGGGGCCATGGTTCTTATGTAAGGGCTAACCTATGAAGTTTCATGTTGTTACCTCTTACACTTTTCGAGTAATGAGCTACATTAAGGTTTTTGCACGCCAACGCCGACGACAACAACTACGACACAGTGATCACAATAACTAGACTTTTCTTCGAAACAGACGAGCTAAATATCACCTAATTAACATTTATATTGCCATTATTTCTTACCTGAATTTTCATGGAATAAAGGGTTAAAATTTCAGCCTTTGTACAAGTATCTTGATTTCTTTCACTTTTGAAACTGCTGCAATTAATGTGAATGAATCTTACGAACAATCAACATGTGCATGAGGTATGAGACAGCAAATGAATTACATTACATTAAGTTTTTCGCAGTTTGGCCACTAAGAACAAGATCTTCTATCAATGAAACATGATTACAACTTTACATATGAGGTCATTGGCGTGATATATACACCAAGTGAAACTGACAAATGGTTATACCTAGACACAATTTCACATCATCATTATGTACATGTAAAAATCTATACACAGAATATAACAACCTATGATTTTGATACAAATGGCTTCACGAACTTCTAAGCATTATCATGCCAACCTGAATGGGTTTTGCAAACAGTTTGGATCCATATCGGATCAATACAGATCTTGCTTCACAATCAGATTTTAAATCCTACGATATACATAAGAGCAACAAATTACAGATCTAAGTTTTCCATATTTTAACCCTTTCCCTCATGTATAAATGCTTTTTCATGCCATTGAAAACAAAGAAGACCCTGATCAGACTGCTCCTACAGGATTTGCTCTGTTTGCTTATGAAATTATATACATGTACATTTGATCCTACAGCTTGTGTCAATGCAAAAAAAAAATCCTTAAAAATCTTACATTATAAAAAATCAAGTTAATGAATATTCATGAAGTGACTATTTCAAGCATGATTGTTAATTAGGGAAAGGGTTAAGCAGAGGACATCAGTCATAGGATAAGAAAAAAATGAAGAACAAATATCTTTAGTAACATGCAACATGGTACACAGTAAAATCTCTCTACAATGGCCATTCAAAGAAGGACTAATGCCGAGTCTTTAACCCTTTACCTCATGAATATTCATAGTAGACCACACCTATTATGAATATTAATTAATTCTTATATTGATATATAAAACAAGTGAATGCATTGCTATAAAAAAGTATAGAATTAACTGATATTCTATAAGCAAACAGAGCAGACCCTGGTCAGAAAGTTCCTTTAAAAGCCATCTGATATGGGTCTACTCCTACTCTGTAAAGGGGTCTATATCAGCCTAGTTTGGTAGAGAGCTCCCATGGGTTCCCACAGTTTTCAGCCTCACTTTCATTCATTAAGTGTCCATTACTGGGAAATTTTACTGAGACATACAAAGTTTTGAAGAAATCATGAATAAATGTCATGTGAAAAGCACTTTCAAAGGTGTTCATTAAGAAATTAGGATACTGATTCTATGAAAACAGAGAAAACTGCTGCATATACATAGTCAACAGAAAATTAACCTTAGTACTATAATGGAGAATTTTGAACATACAGACCTTGATCACAGGACTCCTCAATAAGCCCCCTGACCTGTGTCTACATATTTTCCCAGCCAAGCAGGGTTTTCCATAATTCCTTTGCAAACAAAATCAGGGGTTACCAAATAGATTGGGGTCTGAAGAGACACTGGGTTACCTTGCATCTTATTTGAACCCATTCTAATTGTACTGGTTTAAATTTCTCATGATCTAAGACTACTTGAACCTGTTTCAATTGTGTAGTCTTAACAATCAGGTGATTACTTAACCCTTTCCTCCTTAAATAAGCCTTTCTACACCTCTGTAAAAGTCACCTGCTGAAACCATTGTGATAAATAGAGCATTTGCTCCTATAGGAGCTCTATTTATCACAATGGTTTCAAACTACAAAATTCTAATAATTTCCTTTTCTCTAGTAAATGCTCCTTTTGGGTAGATTCATTCAAAAGAGATTGGGTCTAAAAATAGCTTATGGAGGAAACGGTTAATGCAAGGAAAGCCCTTCATTAAGCTTCTACCTGCTGTAATGGCTCAAGATTAGATTTTAGAAAAATCACTTAACCCTTTCCCTCATACAAACACTTTTCATGCCTTTACAGAGTAGATCCTGATCAGACAGTTACGGTAACAGCTGTATGATTAGGGTCTGCTCTGTTTGCTTATGGAATTATAACGGATCAGAATCTTCAGTTTCTACCAATACCAAAACCTCTTGTTTACATATGCCATTATAAAAATCAGCTAAAAATAGTCATGATGTCATTATTTCTTACATGAATATTAAACAGGGAAAGGGTTAATCCTTTCCTCCATAAATACGCCTTTCTACGCCTCTAGGAGCAAATGCTCTATTTACCACAATGGTTTCAAACTACAAAATTTTAAATTTTACTTTTCTCTAGTAAAAGCTCCTTTTGGGTAGATTCATTCAAAGAGGTTGGGTCTAAAAATAGTAAATGGAGGAAAGGGTTAAGAAATGTTTCACAGTATCAGATTGTGCTTGAAAAAAAAAGGAGTAGAAAATAGATAACTGATAGCATGACTTTAAGAAAACATAGATAATACTGATTATTAACGAAGAATTGCACAATATAACAAATTTGATCCCACCAATCAATTCTTACATGACCGTCTTATATATATGTAATGCTTTTACTGTTAACAATAATATTTTAGAAAACAGTTTCTTTATAAAATGCTTAATCATGGAAAAACAATTCTAAGCAAAGTTGCGAAGAATATTTACTGAAAATTGCACCGTTACTGGACAAAATCGAGGGCTTGGTGCAAAACTATTCTAACTCCTTCACAAAGTGAAGGAGTTAGAATAGTTTTGCACCAAGCCCTCGAAATATGTTATTTAAATTTCAAGCAGGTGAAACGATTCTACAAACATTCTTAACAATGGAATGACTATCATAGCTTATTCTAAGGGGTGAACCTTCTGACAGAAGGAAATGCATTTTGTTACTTTATACAAAACCTTCATTTTTACTTTGCAACAATAATCTTGCAGTTGAGACAATATGAAATATCCATGTCACGGTATTTGCAAGCACAGAGACCATGAAGGTTAAACAGACATAAACAAGATGCGTAGATTTGAATTTGCTTTTCAAGAATAGCTCCTTTATTTCTCCACCAAACCTTAAGTTGTGGCCATTCATTAGAGACCTCTCGATGAGACAATTATAAAGTGTGGACACAACATAGGATTTGGAGGAGAAATATGTTTAGTATTTGGAAGATGCCTCTATGTCTCTGAAGTTAAGAAAATACTTTAGATTAATGGTGGTCTAAAAAACAACTTGGACTAAAACAGAAATTCTTAACTTTGCTTATCAGCTCTTTGAATTGCAGAACTTGTGACAGTCAATACAAGACAAATTGGATCCATATGAGAATAATTCTGTATGTCACCAGGATCCAAAGCTGTTCGACACTCTTAACACTGCTTTTTGAAAATAAATGGCAGTAAAATGTGTGCAGGCAAGTGAGGCAGACAGCATTCAGAGATCCAGATAAGATGCGTAAATTAAATATTTTCAGGAATATCGTCTTTATTTCTCCACTAAACCTAACATTGTGACCACTCTTTAGAATCGTCTCTGTGAGAGGATTCTAAAGTGTGGTCACAACATATGGGTTGGTGGAGAAATAACGATTTTAGTACAGTAAAACCTCGATTATTCGAATTTTCGGTATAGAAGAATTTAGACCCTTTTAGGCAGGTGGCTGCTTAATGCATGGTGAAAGTCATGCAGAAAGCTCCTAGAGGAGCTTTCTGCATGACTTTCACCATGCATTAAGCTGCCACCTGTCTTAAATATCGATAATAATACGTATTTTAGTGTTCGGATAATCGAAGTTTTACTGTGTTTGAATATGCACATGTATCTGTTGCTTTGAGCTTTGTTTGTAGATGAAAGTCACTTAGTTGAAAAATACTGTCATTGGGGATGTACATGTAGTAGGACAAACTAGATCACTCCAAAACTACTTTTTCTAAAATATCCTAACATTATGCCATATGGATAATAAAACCTCAGAGACGCTCCACAGTATATCATATACATATTGCAAGTGCAATAAAATCACAACCATCTTATTAAGACTAAAAAATACTGAGTTGACATTTGTTACAAATGTTATGATTAAGTCCTTCGGTAAACAGGACATATTATCTCCCTTTATATGAAAAGCATAACCGGTTTGTACTAGACATAAATACTGTCCAATTTTTAAATTGGTGAACACAGATTGTTCCCTACAGTCTAAAGGAGAGTAAACAAAAATATACTACTAGAAACTATTTGTTCCCCTTCATAAAGTAAAAATATGAAAATGATCAGCAATGATCGACGAACTACATCCACACATAACGAAGGGTGACAAAATTGAAAAATGTAAATACTTGGTACTCCCTTGATATTTGACACTGGTTTACATAAGATACCAGTAATTAAGTAACAGTTTCACATGGTTAAAGAACAAAGTGAACTTTAACCCTTTACTTGATTAACAGTCATGGCAGGCTCCTCCCATTAAGAATATTAATTAACCCATTCTCTCATAGGCTATTTTTAGACACAACCTCTTTGAATAAATCTACCGAAAAGGAGCGTTAACTAGAGAAAAGGAAATTTTTTAGAATTGTGTAGTTCTGAAACCATTGTGATAAATAGAGTATTTGCTCCTATGGAGCAAATGCTCTATTTATCACAATGGTTTCAAAAAGTGCTTTTTACAGAGGCGTCGAAAGGCGTCAATATGAGGGAATGGGTTAAAGCAAAAAGAACAGACCCTCATTGGACGACTCCTACAGGAGCCGTTTGATATGGATCTACTCTGTTTGCACAAGCATCAAAAGACGTCTTAGACCCTTTACTCCATAAATACGCCTTTTAACGTCTTTGCAAACAGAGTAGACCCAGATCAGATGGCTCCTATAGGAGCTGTTTCATCAGGGTCTGCTCTGTTTGCTCATCATATAATACAGATAGGATTCTTTAGTTTATGTCATGAACAAAAACTCCTGTGTATATGTGCTATTATGACAATGAATCTAATTAATATTAATGAGGTCATTATTTATTTCATAGATAATCACGGAGTAAAGGTTAACAGGCGTAGGTTAAGTCAACACTGGCCAAGAATTTCATATTTCAAAACAAAACGTATTTTAGGTACAAACTGACCTCACTCTTTGCAATAGTAAAACATATACATGTACACTTGTAACAAATGCTTCACATGCATAATTCTTTTCGTAATTATTTTCCCCAAAACAATGATACTTGCACTTAATATCTATGCTCATCAATTTGAAACAATTCTGATTCATAGCTATGTAGATGAATGTCATGTGCTGTATCAAATCTATTAAAATCAGAAAAGGGTTTCAAACAAATAATTTTACTAAAGTATTTAGCTAAAATTCTGATTGAAATATTCACTTCGTGGAATGGTTTGTTTAGTTCACTCCTTGGCCAAGTCAATTATAAAAGTTGAGGGTGTGTACCGGGATTCCAGATAAAATGGAAAAGCTATATATAGAGCTGCAAATAAGAACATCATTTAGAAAATCTAATCAATTTTGTTTATATTTCTCCACCAAACCCCATCTTGCTGCAACTCATTTGAATAACCTCTCCAAGATCATTCTAAAGAGTTTATAGGCTTTGTCGAAGAAATAAAATACTTCCATATATATATCAGTATGCATATTAATTACAGCCCTGTAAATAGTTTGCAACAATCTTGTCATAATTCCTCCATCATACCCTAAGTTAGGACAACTCATTACAATTGCCTCAAAGAGACGACTCTAAGGAGTTGTCAGATCTTAAGAGTTCGGTAGAAAATAAGACCCTTTTCATCTTATCTTCTTTTCTGAGTGTATGTGAATTTGTACAAACATCTTGAAAGTACCCATAGAAAGAACAGTGCAAAGATCAACAAAAACATTTTTTGAATGCTGTTTCTATGCTCCTTTTGGCTGCCATGGCTACGAGTAACTGGAACTGAAAAAATAATGCAGTCAGTTTCCTCACAAAATGGACTACCACAAAAACACATCATTTAACAGACAAAATCATTATTCTAAAAACATCTATAAGGTTCTAAACTTCAAATTCTACATTGTCAATCTCATAATATAC
The DNA here is from genome assembly GCA_963576725.1 of Azorinus chamasolen. Taxonomy (NCBI): domain Eukaryota; kingdom Metazoa; phylum Mollusca; class Bivalvia; order Cardiida; family Solecurtidae; genus Azorinus; species Azorinus chamasolen. Next base: position 32,244,790 of record OY755248.1, on the reverse strand, counting down.
AGTAACATCATATTTGCTACTACTCAATTTTGTACATATACTTGTCAACAAAATATACATATACAACCATTTAGCATTTCAAACGCCGGTCCCCCTTTCAAATTACTTGCGCCTTTTTCACAAAAAACACCATATTCTGCTGTAATGCTTTTCGGTACCCTGCTGTGAGAACATGTTCCATCACGGCTCCAAAACAAGCCGTTACCTTTAAAAGGTAAAGCAATACTGTCTTTATAATTACCCAAACTTTCTTACAAATCCAATTTTTCATTTTTCACAAACTGTAATCCAGGATCCTATACTTTAATATCACTTTTATGTGACCAATCTATTCTGGCTCCGTCAATTTTACATTTGCTTGTGCAGTTTTCTCCCACTCATCAATTTGCCGTTGAACTTCATCCATATCTGGATTCAGATACTGCATCACATTCATCTCTATCAGCTGTTTAGCTACAATCTGTTCCCAACCTTTATTCGCATGAGGATTAATTGGACTCGGATGCAGTATGCACTCGACTTTTACATTCACGACACCTGCATTGTGTAAAGCCTTTGATGCCCGTTGCTGGACAAACTTTCCAACAGCAATTATTATGCGTATGTTCAAGAGTTTAACAAGTTCGACCAGGCCAACATCACAAGACTCGGTAATCTGGTCAAGTTCAGTATGGACAAGCTGTGGTGGCGTAATGTTCTTTCCAGATTCTGACATGTACGCCAGTGGACAGAAGTTATACACATAACAGTGCCTGAAAAAATTCTCTGGAATTCGGCAAATCTTCTGAAACAGGCCCCAGAATCTTGCTCCACTAACCTGAAGACAAATAAATAGAAAACTATTACACATGTTTAGTCGCCTGGATAGGAAACTGCTTCGCTTAAATTAATGAGAATATGCAATAAATTGCTCCATTAACCCTTTCCTTCATATCAACGCCTTTCACACATCTGCAAACAGAGTAGACCCAGATCAGACGGCTCCTGTTGGAGCCATCTGATCAGGGTCTGCTCTGTTTACTAAATAATACAGATCTGTTTCTACAGCTTCTGCCTTATATATTGACGGACTGACAGGTGGGCCTCTATGATTTTCGCAGGAAAATATCAGTACATTCAGGGTGTTTTATCTACATGAACCCACTTATCAGCATAAAAACGGTCATGCTTCAACAACAGATTAGCAGCCAAAGGTTTCTGAAAACTGTTGAACCAGTCCTTGTAGATTTTTTGCTTTAGCAAAAGATGTACAATCAGATCTATATAATGTCAAATGCAAACAAGGCAGACATACAATTTATTCTATGTGAAACAGACATTTCCATTTCAACAAAGTCAAAAGATATTTCAATACAGTAAAACCTCTCTATAACGTCCACTAAATTACATCCAAGTATTTATGGTGAAGGCAGGTGGCAGCTTAAAGCAAGGTGAAAGTAAAACAGAACGCTCCTATAGGAGCGTTCTGTTTTACTTCCACCTTGCTTTAAGCAGCCACCTGCCCTAAATATCAACTAATTAACACAATTTAGTGGCCGTCATAGAGAGGTTGTACTGTAGCTAACAAACTTGGACAATATCTAAATCCCTATAATCTGTGATTGCAAACTGTACTGTATAAATGTAGTACAACAGGAAACTGTCAGTCATCAAGACAAAGACAGAAAAATTGTTCCCAACCACAGTTAAGCTGATTGGTTTAGCCCTTTCCTTCATAAACACGCCTTTTCATGCATAAGCAAACAGACTAGACCCAGATTAGCCGCCACCTATAGGAGCTGTCTGATTAGGGTCTGCTCTGTTTGATTATGATATATTCTAGATATGATTCTACAGCTTCTGCAAATGGCCAAACATTCCTGTGCTCATGTGTCATTATCAATTAATATTCATGATGTCATGAATGATTATTTCCTTCATGAATATTCATGGAATAAAGGGTGAAGTCATGTAAAACAAGTGTATATGACTTGTCTCTACAGATTAGATTTGGAATTCATATTTGACTGAAACATACTTAACCCTTTTCTTCATTTAAACACATTTTCATGCATCTGAATTTGCAAACAGAGTAGACCCAGATCAACCAGCTCCTGCAGGAGCCATCTGATCAGGTGGGCTGCTGTTTGCTAATGGAATTTAAAAGATACATTTCTTTATTCTCTAAAATGGCTAACAAATGCCACCTTCCATATTTTACTATAACTCTTTTGTCCATTAATATTCAGTAGATATTGAATTTCGCAATAAACAAGAATAGGGAAAGGGTTAATGAGAATTTAAAGTTATTTGTCCAAATGTGTAGAAAAGGTGTCTTCAATCCATTAAATGATGAAATTTCATATGGACTATTTCAAAATTTAACTCTCTATTCTATGTTTATTTAAAATTTTAATACTTAATGAATATTCATGGAGAAAAGTCTTATAATGATATATTGACAGTGGAACATTGTACCAATTTTTGAAAGTAAAGAAACAGATTTTTCAAATTCCATTAGCAAACAGAGCAGACTCTGATCAGATGGCACCTGCCTGACCTTGGTCTTTTCTGTTTGCAAATGCGTGAAAAGGTGTTTATATGAAGGAAAGGGTTAAACAAAGCTTACTGTGAATGTATAGGGAATATTTTTAAAGAAAAGTGTAACATGACAAACATTGCGGACCTTAATGAGAATGCTGCTCTAGGAGTAAAGGACATTAGTGGCTTGTTTCTCACATGGAAAGGCTTAATGATTTTCTAACAGTGTAACCCAGACAAGCCACTGCATTAAAGACAACAAGAGTTTTCCAGATCTACCCTGTCTGGTATGCATGGATATTTGGCAACTTTATCAACAGTACAGACCCAGATAGGATACCACATCAGCTTGTAAATGCATTGGACTCTAAACTGTATTTCATGAATATTTATTCTTGAGAATTCAAGACTTCATTAATTCCCAGTAACTGAATTTTTATAAGGGCTGATGAAAAGTGATTTTTTTCCATTTAAGAAATTGTAAAATTCAATACGCCATCAAAGTAGACCAGAGCTACAGATAAGGATGCATATCCAAATACTAAAATTGTCATATCTCGACCAAGCCCTATACTGTGACCACGCTTTAGAATCGTCTCAAAGAGACGATTCTAAAGAGTGGTCACAGTGTAGTGTTTGGTGGAGAAATGGAGGAGTTATTCTTGAAAATGTTTTAATTTACACATCTTATCTGAAACTCTAGTAGACCCTGATCAGACACCTCCCATCAGGCAGTGAAATAGTTATACTACTATGTGTAATCACAACCTTATGTAAGTTCAGTGTGTACTTTTAACAACAAATTTCAATTCTGTTCTTGAAGATGTTTTGTCAATTGCAAAGTTTAACCCCTTTCCCTGTTCAATATTCATGTAAAAAATAATGACTTCATGAATGTCTATTAGCTTAATTTCTATAATGTAAACTGTTCAAGGGATTTTTTGTTTTGAAAAAAAAAAACACCTGTAGAATCAGATCTATATAATGCCAAAAGCAAACAGAACAGACTCAGATCAGACAGTTCCTATAGGAGCCATCTGATCTGGGTCTACTCTATTTGCAATGCATGGAAAGGAGTTTAAATGAGGGAAAGGGTTAACTTCCCCTCAGTGTCTAATAGCCATTGCATTATGTCATTTATCATTACCTCATTACGGGTGCAGGCCAGACCTGTGACTGGCTTTTTGGGATGTTCCACCTCAGGTTTGTAGATATCACCCTGGATCTTCAACCACTCCCTGACCGACGTTGCCTCCCCAAAGGGTACCTGACAAAAATATTATACAGTTATTGTCTGATGACAAGGTGAATATACCAGTCTATGGACCTGGCCAATGTGATACTGAATATAAAGGCAATGTCAACATCATATTGGCCAGGCTCACATACTGGGAAATTCACAGATATCATAAAATTGTGTACTGTACAATAGCTGTTTTAATTATACCACAACTGCTACTCCAATCTGTCTCTTTTGGCTTGGGGTATTGATGCTTTTTATAAATAACAATGGTCCTTTTCAGATCTTTACCATATCCTTTATTTATGTAGTTCCTGTAGGAGTCCTCTAGTCTGGATCTGCTCTGTTTGCCTATGATATTTACAAATCTGACTCTACAGTATCTACTAATACCAAAACATCCTGTGTACATATATGCCATTATAAATCCAGCAGTGAGATAACCAAATATTCTATTTCTGACATGAATAATCAACAAGAAAAGGGTTAACTCTTCACCAAATAAGATGCATTTTTACACATTTACATTTGCGATTACAGAGTAAACCCAGATCTTTAAAAGCTTACAAAGTGTAGAACTAGAAGCTGTCTGACCAGGGTTCGCTCTGTTTGCTGATGAAATAATATATACATGTACATGTGAATATAAACATAATTCTATAATGATATTAAAAAAATTCAATTGATTAAATTTAACCCTTTCCCTGTTCTGTATTTAGGCCAATTTTCAATACCTGCTGAATATTCATTAACAAAATAGTTATAAAGAAATATGGAAGGTAGGACATTGTAGACATTTTAGAAAGCAAATAAACAGGTCTATCAAATTCTATTAGCAAACAGAGTAGACCCTGATCAGACGGCTCCTTTAGGAGCCGTCTGATCTGGGTCTACTCTGTTTGCAAATGCGTGAAAACACGTTTATATGAGGGAAAGGGTTAATATTCATAAAGACATTATTTCTAACATGAATATAATTCAAGTAAAGGGTTAACACACTAATTTGAATGTCAACATTATGGTCAATGTATATAAAGTCACATTAATGTTTACATAGATCTACATGACATAGCAAAACACGTTCTCACAGTTATTTTAACACATTCCTTCATGTAACACTTTTTCACTCATTTGCAAACAGACTAGACCCAGGTCAGATGGATCCTCTAGGGGCCATCTGATCAGGCTGAGGGTCTGCTCTGTTTGCTTATGGGAATTTATAGATCTGATTATGCAATTTCCACAACACTGAAAGAATTCACTTTTCCATGTTTTTTTTTAATCATTGATTCCATCCATGAATATTCATGTAAAAAAAAATTACATCATGAATATGAATCAGATGAATTTTATATTTTATCCCATAAGCAAACAGAGCAGACCCTGATCAAACAACTCCAACAGGAACCATTTGATCTGGGTCAACTCTGTGTGCAAAGGTGTTAATATTAGGTGCATCTAGGGTTAATCAACCAGATAATCTGTATATTCTATAATCATATGCATATGTAATGTTGTATCTAACTGGCACTTGATAGGTTTGATTAACCCTTTCCTCCATGAATATTCATGTAAGAAATAATGATGTCACAAATATTAATTAGATTAATTTGATATAATAGCACATGGACACAGGAAATGGCAATGGCAGAAACAGTAGACTCATATCTATAATATATCATTAGCAAACAGAGCAGACCCTGATCAGACGGCTCCTATAGGAACTGTCTGATCTAGGTCTACTCTGTAAAGGTGTAGAAAGGCATATTTATGGAGTAACTGTCACAATGTTATAAAGTATGTGTACTAAAATTGTCATTTCTCTACCAAACACCAAGTTGTGACCACTCTTTCGTATCATCTCGAGACAATTCTAAAGAGTGGTCACAACATAGGATTTGGTGGAGAAATAAAAGGAATGTTTTAATTTACACACCTTACCTGGGCCTCTGGTAGACATCAGAATAATTAGCAATTGTCTTATGAAATAAAGTTATTGTCTGCTTCAATTCTTCAAAATTATTTTGGCTTTCATTTCTTTTACAAATATGTCATGTCTCTTGAAATTTGCCACTAGGATGCAGAGTCATTATAGCAGTGCAATCACAAATACAGTAAACCACTCTAATACGACCACTTAATGAAAAAACATGGCTGTCTTCATAAGCAGGTGGTTGCTTAATGCAGGATGAAAGTTATGCAGAAAGCTCCTACAGGAGCTTTCTGCATAACTTTCGTCCTGCATTAAGCTATCACCTGCCTTTGCCACTGTGAATTATGCCCCTTTTTGGTGGTCACATTAGAGGGGTTTTACTGTACAGTGATTGAGAAAGAAACTATTCTTATGTGACCCTAACAAACAGTTTTACTATGGAGTGGTATTTGGATCAAAATTATAGTTATGATTTTACTAAGTTTATACTGTTATCTACATATATGCTAGTTGTTAATTTAGATATAATTCTCATTTCGATATTGGTAAATACAATGTATCTATTTAAACTTCTGTTTTAATTGTCTTTTCAAAAATCTTTTATTCCATTTGCAATCTCAGAAGCTAACCGCCTTATTCTACATGCCTCATTCTATATTCTTAATTCTTAACTCAAATTATTACGAAACTAACTCACCAAATACTAGCTCTAGCTACACTACATGATGACAACGTTAAACGGTATTAGTAATATTGTATTGTTATGTACAGAATATAAAGCGTTTATTTTGTTTAAATCTCATATTTGCTGAAATTGAACAGCTGACCTTCAAATAAGGGATGTCGAAATAAGGTGCCAAACTATTTGAATGCTGCTCGATTGGACATGTCTAAATTTAGATTTATATATAACTAAAATTCCCCAATGAATACCAATTGCGGCCGTGGCAGAGTGGGTAAAGATGCTGGCAGTTAACGGTTTTGGTAACTAATAACTATAACTATAATTTTGACCCAAATACCGCTCCATATTTTACGGGACAGTTTCAGAAATGGCACATGTAAAATGGCACATGGCTCCTAGGTTTCCTGGTCACTGAAATATTGATATTGATCAGCCATGTGTACATGTACATTTTATATACATGTACATAAAGCAATGAGTCAAACCTTTTGACTGAACAGGTGTCTGGAGATCAGAAATTAACATTAACCAACTCCCTCATACTGACGCCTCTGTAAAAGTCACTTTTTGAAACCATTGTGATATATAGGAGCAAATGCTCTATTTATCACATGGTTTCAGATCTACACAATTCTAAAAATTTCCTTTTCTCTAGTAAGTCCTCCTTTTCGGTAGATTTAATCAAAGAGGTTAGGTCTAAAAATAGCCTATGAGGTAATGGGTTTACTATTCTAAGGCCTTTGATAAATTAAACTTACCCCATTCTGTGACATTCCATATGGTCCTGGGTTCATTCCAAGGAACATTATTGTTCTCTCAGAGTTACAGAACTTGGAGACAAAGTCCCTGTGTGTTTGGAAAGCATACGTCAGGGGGTTGTATATAACATTGACTGGGTGACCATACTTTATTGGCATCATCTTCTGGCATACCCGCTTCTCAATATCCAAGAACTGAGCACCAATTGGGGACAGGTCATCCTCGATTGTATAGTTAAATATAGTCTCTATCTGGTTGTTGTAATCGTAAGTTTCAATGGGGCAGTCAGGGTTATCTACATCAATCAATGGACCAATATTTGTTGGAGCAGTTACAATGGTGTTTGGACGTGGTTTGTTTTCTTCATTCGATTCTTTCTCAACTTTACGCTTTCGTCCCCTCTTCTTTTTCACCGGTTCCATCACACTGAACTCAGACCCTGTACTTGCAGGACTTGCATTTCTAGGAATATTAAAATTCTGATTTGAGTTATTTTGATACTGGCTCATCATATTACTGTGTGAAGGAGACTGGGCATTGTAATGCTGACCATAGCCTCCCTGAGCCCCAGTATAACCTTGACCCGAATACCGTGACCCGACATCTCCCGAGTTTGGTGGATACATGTTATTATGAGAGTTGAAATCATTGGAACCTTTGTTCTGATAATAATTACCCTCATACCTTGCACCATTGCCATAGTTACCCTGATAGCCCTTCATAGACTGGTTTTGGTTATAATAATTTGATTCATTTTGGCTATATTCATTTCCATGGAAACCTGACTGGTTGTATGCTTTCTCGCCTCCATTTTGACCTTGGTTCATGGACGAATAGCCACCCTGAAAATTGTTTCTAAAATGGTTTTGATTTTGCTCATAATGTCCGCCATCATTCTCACCCCCCATTTTTGACTGGTTACTAAAATTATGCCACCGGTTACCTCCCCCACTTCCATACATGTCATAGGACTGGTTTCCATAAGAGCCATGGTTTTGCCTCTGATATGCTGTGTAACCAGCCCGTGGAAAACCTTTTCCACCAAAATGCTTGGAGTTGCAGAAATCTTTCTTTGCCATTTCCTGATTTTTCTTTTCTTCTGTGGTTTTGTCCAAATCCAGAAATGTCTTTGGTGAGTCCGAGTCACGAATGTTTTCTTCTATTTTCACTGCTTCACAACCCATTTGGCTACAATATATATTGTCAATGTACTGCTTTGAGTGTATGAACTCCCACTGTAAAGCCTGATCACTTTCTGTGATGAAAGACTGTGTAGTATTCATGCTCTCCGTGTTACCACTATTAGCTTTACTATGCTGTGGTTCAGCATTTTGTGACACACTATGTTGTGAGTCACACTCTGGTTCTACACCCTGAGGCTCTGACATCATCGAATTCTCATCATAATCCACAGAGGAATCCAGAGTATGATCCAAGGGTTGACTGGGTGGGGGATAACTTGAGCTCTCCTCATCTTGAGACTGGTAATTCCCAGAATCTGGCAAGACATTGGGGCTTTGGTTTGGAGCGTAACATCCGTACTGAGGCATTAGGTCAGACTTCTCGTTGAATCGGTTTTGGTCTTGAACACAAAGGTATGGTTTTTGATTATCAGATACAGTTTGGCACATTGGAGTATTGTTTGTTTTATAGTATTGACCACCACAGTTCATATTTGCACTGTTATCCGCCTGCATGTAGTTACGGTTTTCAGCATTGTTTGTTGGATGATAAACATTTTGAGTATTAGGGGACTGTGATTCTGCAAACAGTTTCTCCGCAGTTTCATTTGACATTTGGGTATCTGAATCAGATTCTGATACCTGTGAACTGGATATAGAAGCACTCAAAGAATCCTCAGTACTTTTTAACATTGTGACAGTACTGGTGCCTGCCGACATTTTTCTTCTTCTACTTGTCCTGGCTTTCTGAACAAAATCTTTGGTAAAGCTTTGGCAAGGAGTATTAAAGTTTGGTTCCTCTACAAGTTCAAAAGATGGTGACAGGACCTTAGTACCATCTCTGTCTTTATTACAACTATTTCTTCGTTTTCTAATCTCATTAACTTGGTTACTTAAAGCAGACAGCTCATCTTTCTTACTGGCTTTTATACACTTATTATGAACACTTATAGTTTTCAATCGCTGATCTTTTGCACTTCTTTTTGGGGAACACAAAGGAGATTTAACACCAGGTGATTTAGATTTATCCTTAGGAAGTTCTGGTATCTTGATTTTTAATTCTACTTCTCGCTTTCCTTGAGATTGACTAGTAACATTTGCATCTGAAGCCTCTGTGATTTCATTGGTAAATTCCTTATCGCAAATCAATTCTTCAGCAGCCTGTTTGGGTTCTTGACAGAAATATGTATCTTGTGGTTCATACGCATTATAATCACTATAGTCACTTGGCTGTATATCTGTATTAGCACATAAATATTCAACAAATGAGATTCTACCCTCTTCACATAAATCAACTTGTTCACCTCCTACGGTTTCAGAAGTTGCATCAGTTTTAGTACTGTCCTGAAGTTTATCAACATCGATTATTTCATTTATTTTCTTACAATCCTTTTTATGTGAAACAATTTTTTCTTGTTTTAAATTACAATCTGTCACATCAGCAGTATTTTGTTCTGTTTGTTGATTATCTGCGTCTTCTGCACTCTTTTTGATATTACAATTTTTGCTTATCTCGCAATTTTGATTGACATCGCTAGTGACTTTTATATCTGACTTTTTGCTATCACTATCATCTTCAATGAGAATAACTATATCTGGATCTCTACTATCAATTTTCAAGGAATTATTACGCTTTTTTGTAGAGGCATCAGGATTACACTGTTTATTATCAATAGAAGAAACCAGGGACCTGTCTGGCAAATGCTTGGATGAAATATGGTTTAACCTGGCTAATGGTGAAATAGCTGGATAAAAGTCATCCCTAGATTTACAGCCAGCAGCATTAAATGTTAATATCTGATTATCATAAACTGGAATGGGTTTGATTGGATACTGAGGTACTGGATGTTTAGGAAGTGCCTTAATCTCATGTTCAATCACATCCTTTGTAAGAGTATTTCCATTTGCATCAACAGTTTTCTCGTTTGCTGATGATCTGTCACTTGCACTTTTGGTAAGAGAGTCAATTGAGAAGTCTGACTTTATCTCCAATTCTTCCCTCTCTTTATCAGATTTTGTACTATCACTTTCAAATGGATTCCAGATCTTTGCTTGTTTAGCTTGACTAGCTGGAACAGATTTTGCTTCACTTTTCTCAATTCCTTTCTTTATGGCAGCATTCTCACTAGCACCAAAGTGTTCATAGCCTCTTTTAACTGTACTAGAAAGACCTCCTTTACTAGATTCTCTAGTCAAAGGTTCACTCAACTGTCCTGTAAGTAACAGTCTACTATTCACACACCGTTGATCAAAATGACTTCTGTATTGTGAAACTGGCGATACAGAACTGCATCCAGATGAACGATAAACTTGATCAAATGTAAGTGGGGATGGGTTTTGTGAAAATATGAAATTTGGGCTATGGAGAAGATTCCTTGGTTCTTGAAGGCTGCACCCATAAGATGGTTCTAGACCAATACTTGGAACGTCACCAAAACCTGAGATGAACCTTGAAGGAATAGCTGGTAGAGGTAATGTCCTACATGAACTGGACACAAGTGGAGGCAATGGATCTGCCAAAGAAGATAGTCCAAATGGATAGTAAGCAGAGGTTTGCAGACTCGAAACTCCGTTGACCAGACCTGGGATGGGGAGGTTTCCAATCGGAATGGCGGCCCTGGCTGAGGTAAACTGATTCCATGCGTTATATGGTGAAGGATAGCCAGGAAAATCTGACATATTTCAACAAAGTGTGGTCATCATTGATTCTGAGGGGTTGTAGACGTGACATGACATCAATTTTGTAGCGCTTCCATACAGTGCAAAGTTGGAGACAGTCTTGCGTCTATCCAGTCTGACACTGCATGTGCACTCTCACTAAAATCTGGAATATTGAAAAAGAATATATCATCCAAGGCATGTGAATATGTGATTTAACCCTTTCCCTTATACAAATGCATTTTTACTCATTTGCAAGCAGAGTAGACCCAGATCAGATGGTTCCTATATGAGCCATCTGATCAGAGTCTGCTCTGTTTGCTAACCATTAATCATTGGAATTTGATAGATCTGTTTTAGTTTTTAAAATGGCTACAACGTTCCACCTTCCATATTTCATTTAAACCATTTTGTCCACGTATATTCAGTAGGTAATGAAATTTGGAATAAACAACAGGGAAAGGGTTAACTCTTTTCCTGATGAATATTCATGTAAATACAATGATATCATGAATACTTCTGATTTTTCATACTGGCATATGAAAACTGGAGTTTTTTACTTTGGCAGAAACAGTAGAATCAGATCTATACAATTAAAGAACCTGAGAAGTTGATAAGCAAATAGAGCAGACTCTGATCAGACAGAGCCATCTGATCTGGATCTACTCTGTTTGCAATGGTATGAAAGTGTTTATATGAAGTGAAAAGTTAATTTAATAAAGTTTGTACTTTGTGAACAGTGTAGATCCATACATGTTGTAATGTCAAATACATGTACATGTATGACATTTGATTTCAATAAACAATTTAAAATCTGAAGGACACAATTTTACAGATAATGATGACTTCAGTGTTGATCATGGCTAACATCTATAATATGGCAGCTAGTATGCGTCTACAGTTTGCAAAGCATTCAAGACAAATTTCCTGCAAGATCTTAAGATTGGTTGTCTAAAATTATTTATTAATCACAATCATACATCATCATTTCTCATAGACCTGAAAGAAGGCTGACATAAATTGATTTATTTTGACTCATAATTCTTAATAAAATATTATTTGAATCTATCTATTTATCTATCTTCCTCTGAGTCAAACCCCTTGTGGGGACTTAGACTTTGATGCACGTCAACAAGATTATAAGTAAGAAAAGAGTAAAAGAATTTAAAAGATAAGAGTTGTTTGTTAAAAACAGAGCAGGTATACTTAGGGTGAGATATGTTCAATCTGGCTCATAGCAAGACTGAACTTGAGACCAGGTAGGGTGACAATGTCTGATGGCAGAACATTCCAGTGGACCACTGTTCTGGGGAAAAAAGAAAACTTACACAAGTGGTAATCAGTTTTGGTTTGTATTACCTGGAATGCCTGCGAATTAGAATTTCGAGATGGTCTAGTTAGAGGGGTCACATATTTTTGGTATGAGGATTGCTACTTGGTTATATGCAGGATGTTGTGAAACATAACCAATCGTTGGTCAATGCGTTGAAGGTCTAGTCGTCGCCTCTCAAGAGAGATTAGCATGTCAGTTACAGAGGATGTACCGTCGTAGTCCCTTCTGGTCCAACGAGCCGCTCTCCTCTGCACTGCTTCAAGTTGGTCTATGAGAGTGAGGACCAGACGACTGAATAGTATTCAAGCTGTAGTCTTACCAGTCTTGTATGTTAATGATTTGAGTTGTTCAATGTTTTAATATATAATTCTATATTACATTTATATAATTCTATATTTAATTTTAGAATTTTCATCTACCATTAAATGCTTATCTGGCTAGAAATATGATGCATGCATAAAACCTTGCCCTTTCCATTCATTAACCCTTTCCCTAACATAAATGCTGATCAAAACAAGTTAATCAACGTTCATAACAACATTATTTCTTGCATAATTATGCATCAGTTAAACATCATCAAACTTGCTTTAACCCTTTCGGCGCCAAATTTCTAATTGTCGTCTGCAACCGAATTTTGTTAAATCATAAAATTATGGTGAAATAAAGAAATGAAATAAACAAATTGCAAATTTCAAAGGAATAAAGCACAGATACGGAAATAGAGACTGAGACAAAAAGTTAAGTTCCTGATCCGACGCCACGTTGAAAAGGTGGCGTCTGATCTGGGACTGCACTATTTGTCGTGGTGCATTTTTGCGACTTTGGCGGTAAAAGGGTTAACTCTTTCCCTCCTATATGTATACGTGTTTTCCTGCATTTGCAAGCAGAGTAGACCCAGATCAGAAGGCTCCTAGTCCTAAAATGGCTATAATATATCACCTTCCATATTTCACTATAATTATTTTGTCCATGAATATTCAGTAGGTATTGAAATTTGTAATAAACATAGAACAGGGAAAGGTTTAAAGGATTAAAGGAATTATTGGTCTATTGCCAAATACAATACATTTGACCTTGATAGCAATCATTATAAAGAGCAGTAAATAAGAATATTTAGAAAATCTAATCAAAGTATTTTGACATTTTCGACCAACTACCTTCTAGCTACAAACCATTAGAATCACTCCTCTTCAGCCTCTCTGAGGCGATTCTAACGAGTTTCTTCATGTTTGGCTGAGAAATAAGAGATTTCGACAGATAGTCCAGACTATGCATACATCTAATCATTATTCAGATCTACGCTATTTCCAAAGTTCAGAAGCAATGTACATAGCAATAACATGATGTGGATTAAGTCAGTCAGATGATTGTATTACTTTGTTTTTTGGCATCACTATTCATAAGTGCAAAAAACTCAAACAACTGTAATCCAACTGTGAACCTGGATAAAGTGAACCTCTAATACTTTTCTAGGAGTGTGGGAGGCATCACTGGATTGACAGCATCCAAAATGCAATTGCATCTGCTGCAGATGACATTTTGCTGCTTTAATGCCAGACCCTCAATTAGGATTAAACATTGACTTTGATACTTATGCACAGATAAGCAATGAACATATTCAACAATTTCCTTCATATAAATGCTTTAAGAGATAGCAAATACAGTACCCTCACATCGGACGGCTCCTTCCTCCAGATCAGGGTCTGCTGTGTTTGCTTTAAGTAAATTTGATCCGCTTTTACTACGCCAACAATTCCCTTTTAATGTTTAACTTTATATATTACGTTAATGAATATTCATGAGCAGAAATGTTCACTAGGGAAAGGGTTATTAAACATGGGGATGTATTCAAAATGGAGTTGATTACAGTATTCTAGTATGCAGCAAAATGTATGGACATTTGTTGAGAAAAAGTTCATTTCTCCTATTTTGATCATTGCATCATATAAATGTCTTGTCTTCCTTGTCAGAAAACAGTTGCATATTGTTTAACGTTTCACAGAGTATCAAGATCTGTTTCAAGAATGGAGGAACATGCTGTTTTGGAAAATAGGAGACAAAGAAAGACAGTTTGCATCAATTCAACGGCACATGCATCAATAGTATACATATTAAACCATGCAGACTGTAAATCGGGTCATACTTGAACGGTTTTTGACAGTTTGCACGCTTCCAGGGTGACGAGTCAAGTCGAATTTATAATTGATGACAAAGGACTCGCTGACTGTCTGTCAAATGATAATGAGCTGTGCAGCTTCTGAAAAATTGTCACATGACCTCAAGGGACGAGTTATTGGGCAGCACGGACATGTGTTAAAAAATACGAGTGTTTACTACACATAAATCGAATAGTATTCTATATACTTAAAACTATAAATTTTAGACAAAACCGAGTTAATTATTGAATTATATCAACGTTATTAACATTTCAAAAAATACTGACAAATTAGTAAAACAATCGATCCTACAGGAAATGACGTACTTACACCAATGTTTACTTCCGCAATTGGAAATCGGAACTTCAGCAAAACGTAGTGTAATTTTCGCTTGACAATTGAAAATGAATCGTTTATTTGGAAGATCAAAGCCAAAAGAACCGGCTCCCAATCTTACAGATTGCGTATCCAACGTAACTATTATCTTATTTACCTATTTTCTTTGTTTTATTATCGACTTTGCTTGTGAATGTTTTTGCAGTTAGTGAACTGATGATGACTTATTCTTTTTCTTCCTAACTGCTGTCTTATGTTATTTGACTTCCAGAATATGACCTCTAATGTATAAAACTCTTCTATCCTTCAATGAGGAAATTCTAATTCATAGTCCATCTGATGACCATTGTGACACGCAAATCTTAGCCAAGAAGGACCCGATAACATCTATGACTCAACTTCACATGTAATCACACATTCCTCAGATCATGAAGTTGTATTTATGGAACCGGGTCAACTTGGCCTCGGGGTGAACTCTGCTCTGGTGCCAACCCGGCCTAGGGTCAAGTCGACCCACTGTCGGCCCGGGTCAAGGAGGCCCACAAATATAATTATATACTAAAAGAAATAAAAAACACAACCCAATATTGTTATGTTATATGTGGCTTCTTGTATGGTTTCCAACAGGTACACTGCCACCAATCGATCCTTTAAATTAAATATTCATTTATTTTACACATTTTATGAAATAAGAAATGGTGTCCACAATTAACATGCCATTCGACAGAGATTAATTGTGCTTCGTCTGCATGCAGTCCCATTCCAGATAGAACATGCCTAAAAGCGTAACATTAAATATCAATAGGAAGAGGACTTCTTTACAAGTATTTTACATGGAAACATAACAATGACAAGTTAGGATCTTTAGCTACATTGTATTCATAAAGCAACTCAAGAAGGTGACCGTCTTCTAAACGGTCGAGACAGATAATGACGTTTTTGCACAAGTCGTACAAAGACATTACAAATGGATCGACTTTCAAATCAGACCTGGGGTTAATTACATGGCAATGTAATTAATTAAATTACAATTACTTTCATAAAAGTAAAAATATTTGAAGTTCAAATGCACCAAACTGTGTTTGAAATTGGAATCGGTGGCAATAATACCATGCCAGATTCTAGGAATGTGATTAAAAAAATCATTATCAACATCAAAAGTCAGCGTCGCTAGAACGGAAAAACGTTTTGAAGTACAATTCCAGATTGCAGTGTCACTTACAATTCAATTGAGATACTAACTGCTTAACATTTTTTTGTATTGATAGACCTTTTAATGCTAATCAGATTCTATTATCAAAAACTTAAAAATTCTGCTTTGTTCCGATGTCACGACACCTTTAACGTTTTTATCGCATTACTCGTTTGTGGAAAATCCTCATAAAATTAATTAATTAATTTAAATCACCAATGTGGAAAATCCTCATAAAATTAATTAATTAATCTAAATCACCAATAAGTAAAAATGGGACAAATGATTAAATAAATTACACTGAAACGACACTGCCATACATGTACGGTTTGCGGAAAATCCTTAAAATAAATTTAATTTTCAAGAATTCTAAATCACCAATAAGTAAAAAAAAATGGACAAATTATTAAATAATTTGCACTAAAACGACACTGCCAGATACATTTCGTTTACAGTCGGCAGCGATACTTTTCAAACAGTAATTTACCTGTGTTTTGTAACATGCCTGTCCCGAAATGTGGCCTATTGTTTGTTACTTTCAAATGGAAGGCTTCAAGGGTTTTGAGCTGCAGAAATATTTGTAAACACTGTCTACCATATTATGTTTATTGAAGCTGGTTACTAAGCTATTACTTGTGATACCGCTTCGTGCAGTGCATTACCATTAACATATGATCAAAGTGGCAGTAATGTTGTGTTTAACGTATACCTAACGACTTCATTTATACCTAACGACTTCATTTATCTACTTATTTTCAGGAAATCTTTTAAAAATTTGTCCAGCGATTATGCTTGGCAGAATGAAATAAGGAATTTGAAAATTTGCATTTTCAAAACTGCCAAATTCAGCAACTTACTGTTTTCGTAAAACAATGTCAATCAAGACTTAATGTCAGATAATGATGGCGTTTTTCTTAGAAATCTACTCTCTATCAAATTTGCAAAGTGAAACAGACACACATTATTTGCACAACAATGTTATATAAAATCTATTCTATATTGAAATAGTTGCGTTTCTAATTTCTATAAGTATATAATATGTATTAACATTTTTTTTGTAAACATGTATTCATTATTTTGAATACTTAAATATTTTTGTTTGCTCTTGAGATACCCAATACTAGAGATACCAGAGATACCAGTGAACATATAAGGAAAAGAAATTTCAGAATAACAGATAAGGATGCATACCATGATCAATTTCATACATAAATCTTATACATGTGTCTCCACCAAACCCTATGTTGTGACATGGGGTTCTACATGTACATCCGCTCTTTATTCCCCAATGATATTAGACTTTTGAATTAGCTACCAGATCAGCTCACCAGCATTGACAGAGTAGAGACTCTCAGGACTGGTATCAGCAACATTGAATAAATCTCATTTTTAGCTGGATATTTCGAGAAAAATCTTGGCTTATAGTTTGGCGAAAACTTGGCGGGCGATCGGGCTGCGTGCCGTCGTTCACAAAACTTTAACATTGCTTATAACTTCTGAATTACTTAAGCTAGACAATTCATATTTGGTATGGAGATAGCTTGGGTTAAGGCCTTTCACTTGATACAAGGATACATGAAATCAGGTCAAAGTCAAGGTCACTTTTTTGAAAACTTTGCCCTTTTTAACTAACTTTAACATTGCTATATAACTTCTGAACTACAAATGCTAGGCAATTTATCTTTGGTATACAGATGGCTTTGGTAAAGGCCTTTCAGTTGATATAATGATATTTGAAATTAGGTCAAGGTCACTATTTTGACAAGTTGGCCATCATTGAAAAACTTCAACATTTTGTCTTAACCTCTGAACCACATATATGCTAGACATTTCATATATGGTATGGAGATAGCTTTTGTGAAGTCTTTCAGTTGATACAAGGATACATGAAATTGGGTCAAGGTCACTATTTTGAAAACTTGGCTGTTTTGAACAAATTTTAACATTTTGCTATAACTTCTGATCCATGAACGCTATGCAGGTCACCTTTGGTAATCAGATAGCTTTGGTAAGGACCTTACAGATGACATAAAGATACCGGAAATCTGATCAAGGTCCTTGAAAACTTGGCTGTCATTAATTATTTTTATAACTTCTGAACTACATATGCTAGACAATTTATATTTGGTATGTAGATGGCTTGCTCCACCTGTAATTAGTTTGACGTCGTGAATTAACTGAAACTGTGTTGAAGCGACGTAAAAACCTATATCAATAAAAAACCATAAGGTAAACTGTTAACTCAAAAAATTCCGGCTTTAATGCGGTTTCGCATTTTTTGCTTGTTAGGCTTTTATATTCCTCTTAGCTCACATTATATAAACAATGTACGTGTACCACTACTGTTTTTTCTCCAAAAGTACAACATGCACATGAATTGACAGCCATACATGTACATAATAATCATCAAAATTTATCTAATTGATATCAATAAGCCGTTCTTTCTTGCATGAATGATGAAGGGTTAAACTTTACATGATCAAAATCAAGTTGATGAAATATTCTGTACAGGTTTGTATTTTTGTTCGTGAGATGCTATTCACAATTTCTATTTTTCAGATTGACTCAAGAGGAGAGTCTATTGATAAAAAGATAGCTCGTTTGGATGTTGAATTAAAGAAATACAAAGATCAGATGGCTAAGATGCGAAATGGTCCATCAAAGGTTTGATTTGTTTTTACTTTTCATTCTATAGATATGCCTTTCGACACTTTGGCAAACAGAGTAGACCTAGATCAGAGGGCTTCTATAGGAGCCATCTGATCAGGGTCTGCTCTATTTGTTTATGAAATCTGATTCTATAGTTTCTGCCATGGCTAAAAAATCTTGATTTCATATATTATTATTAATATTCAGCTAATTAATATTAATGTTGTCATTATTTTTTTACATTAATATTCTTGGAGTAAAGGGTTAATTTCAAAAATTGAAATACAGTATTTGATCATGATTAACCAGTTTTCCGTAAGGCTTGCAATAGTGTCATTGTGGACAAATAGACAAATACCATTGTTTCTGAAATGTAACAGAATGGATGCTAATCTGACTCTGCTTCCAAAGGTAGATATTGATCTGTACAAAATGTATCTATACTGTTTGCAAATTGGAGGCTGAGTGTCTGGTGAATCCTGTCATATATAACCAGGCTTTAACCCTTTCCTCCACAAATGCGCCTTTCTATGCCTCTGTAATAGTCACTTCTTGAAACCATTGTGATAAATAGAGCATTTGTTCCTATAGGAGCAAATGCTCTATTTGTCACAATAGTTTCAAACTACAAAATTCTAAAAGTTTACTTTTCTCTAGTAAATGCTCCTTTTGAGTAGATTCATTCAAAGAGGTTGGGTCTAAAAATAGTCTATGGAGGAATGGGTTAAGCTAGATAGCATATTCAGAAAAAAGTACCCCTTAACCCTTTACTCCATTAATATTTATATAAGAAATAATGACATCATGACCTAGTTGGACGATTTTTTATAATGGCATTCATGGAAAACGGGAAATTTATCCATGGCAGAAACTGTAGAATCACATCTATTATTTCATAAGCAAACAGAGCAGACCTTGGTCAGAAAGCTCCTACAGGAGCCATCTGATCTGCATTTACTCTGTTTGCAAAGGCATAGAAAAGTGTTTACCCTTTTTGCTTATGAAATTATATAGATCCCATCGTACTGTTTTTGTCTTAGCTGAAAAATCTCTTGAAAATTTTACCTTAACCCTTTCCTTCATAAATAACGCCTTTCTATGCCTCTGTAATAACCACTTCTTGAAACCATTGTGATAAATAGAGCATTTTGCTCCATAGGAGCAAATGCTCTATTTATCACAATTGTTTCTATACTGCACACATATAACATTTTCCTTTTCTCTAGTTAATGCTCCTTTTGGGTAGATTCATTCAAAGAGGTTGGGTCTAAAAATAGTCTATGGAGGAAAGGGTTAAAAAAAAGTTAATGAATATTCATGAAGTGATCAATTCATGCATAAATGTTCATTATGGAAAGGGTCAAGTCAATGAATTGATATGGCTCAGTTTTATTTTGACTAATATAATAATGTGCCTTTTTAGTCAATGTTTGTTAAACCTTTCCCTGTTTGAATATTCATGTAAGAATAATGACATCATGAATATTGATTACAGAGCTCCAGATAAGATGCATCAATTAAAATATTTTCAAGTATAACTTCTTTATTTCTCCATCAAACCCTATGTTGTGACCACTGTTTAGAATGATCTCTTCGAGACAATTCTAAAGAGTGGTCACAACATAGGGTTTGGTGGAGAAATGACTATTTTAGTATTTGGGTACGCACCTTTATCTGTAGCTCTGTAATTAGATTATTTTTCATAATGACATATGAGGAAAGGACATTTTGGCTCAGACAGAAGCTGAAGAATCAGATCTATATTATACCATAAGCAAACAGAGCAGACCCTGATCAGACTGCTCCTACTGGAGCCATCTTATCTGGGTCTACATGAAAAAGTGTTAAATGAATAAAAGGGTTAATATGATATGATTTGATATAATTTTGAAATTTGATACAACCACATAGTGTAAACCAGTGCTTCGTCATATTTTCTTGTTCCTTGATTTCAGAATATGGTGAAACAGAAGGCCATGAGAGTCTTGAAGCAGAAAAAGATGTAAGTACAAATTATTGGGTTTATCCAACTCCCATTTTTCATTATAACTGTTTTGTCCATAAATATTCAGTTGAAAATTGGACTTAAATAGAACATTGAAAGGGTTAACCCTTTCCGTCTGTATTTATGAAAATTTCAGTCACACTGAATATTCATGGACAAAACAGTTATAATTAAATATGGAAGGTGGAACATTGTAGATATTTTAGAAAGTAAAGAAACAGATATCAAATTCCATTAGCAAACAGAGCAGACCCTAATTAAACGGCTCCAATAGGAGCCGTCTGATCTGGGTCTACTCTGTTTGCCAAATGCGTGAAAAGGTGTTTATATGAAGGAAAGGGTTAAAACACTTTTCAAGAATAGTGGCTATTATTTATTAGCTGCTTTATTTCTCCATCAACCCCCATGTTATAACCACTTTTCAAGACGATTCTAAAGAATGGTCACAACATAGGGATTGGTGGAGTAATGTCTACTTTAGTATTTGGAACACATCTTTTTATACAGCTGTGGTCTTAGTTCTTTTCATATTATACTCATATATAATGTCTTGATTCACATCACAGAATGTGGGCTGCATGGGCTGCTTTAGTACAACTTGCAAACCAAGTAGTCCCTAGCAGTCTGTTAGTGACCATATTTAGGGCTCCACACCTTGGTGTAATCACCCTGTCCGTCACGCATTTTTGTCCGCTCTCTAACTCAAATAGTTTTCATCTGATCTTCACCAAACATGCAGAGAATGATAATAGTTGTAAAATCTTGACCAAGTTTGATTACCAGTAAAATTGCGTTAGACACTTCTGAGTTATGCCCCTTGATTAAGTCAAAATTGGCCGTTTTAGCCCTGTCCACTCTCTAGCTCAAACAATTTTCATCTGATCTTCACCAAACTTGTAGAGAATGTTTATAGTTGTAAAATCTTGGCCAAGTTTGATTACCAGCTAAATTACTCCAGACACCTGTAAGTTATGGCCCTTGATTCAGTCAAAATTGGCAATTTTAGCTTTGTCTGCTCTCTTACTTAAAGAGGAAGTCCCTTCCATGAACTCATATTTTCAATAATATCTTAAAACTTTGTATTTGTTATGCTCAATCATTATTATGAAGATTGTCAATTTGAACTTATATTGAAAAATGCCCTGGTGATACAAAATCAACCGATTTCATCAATACTTTATATAATTTTTGTTCTACAACAAAGTATTATCAGCCTTTTCCATTAAAAATGTCTGCATTTTGCCGATGATCACCTGATCCCTCCGTTGATTACGTAACAGTTTTTCTCGGAAGTGGTTGGAGAGACGCAAATACATGTAGCTTAAACAGATATGAAACTAAAACCCAACCTGAATAAAACTAAAACATCTGGGAATAAAATCGGGATTGTCGATATCAAACACATGGATTTTTTGGTCATTTTCAATGTTCATTTGATAGGTTTTCTTGCGATTTACTACTTTTCAGCACATAAACAAATAAGTTTTGTATATTTTAGGTTTTTTTTAAACACGTCGAATGCAGGGACTTCCCCTTTAATCAGTTTTCATCAGATCTTCACAAATCTGAAGACAATGTTCATAACTGTAAAATCTTGGCCAAGTTCGATTACCAACTAAATTGCAAGTGACACCAGGTCCTATGAGTTATGGCCCTTGAATTAGTCAAGATTTGCCGTTTTGGCCTTGTCCGCTCTTTAACTCAAACAATTTGCATCTGATATACACCAAAAGTGCGGAGAATGTTTATTGTACAGTTTTGGCCATGTGGGGTCCTTTCTGATTTGGTCAATGTTTATTATACAGTTTTGGCCATGTGGGGCCCTTTCTGATTTGGTCAGTGTTCTAGTTGTAATTACATAAAGACGTGGTTTGGATCCAGATGAGATAGTGAGTAACTCAGCATCTCAGCAGGATCCAAACTGTTTGACAATTTGACATTGGTTTTGGAAAAAAAAATGTAGACAAAATAATCTTTCAAGATTTTGTAGCAGACAACCAATAGTAGGCTTATTATCTTTGTGCAAAAATTGACCATTTTGTCACAGTTTTGACATCAAACTTCAATCTTCACACGTATGTTCACCACCACCAATCTCCTTTATTCTGTATGTGTTTTCCTTTATGGATTTCATCAATGTTTGTTTGGACATGTTGCCAGCAGGCCCCTAGTCTTATATATCAAATTTCATATCAAATAGCAATTGCATAAAGCATTGTTTTTTTAAATTTATTTTCTCTTTTCTTTTCCCAGGTATGAGTCCCAGAGAGAAAATTTATCCAACCAGTCATTCAACATTGAACAACAGAACTTTGCAATTCAACAAGTGAAAGATACAAAAACTACGGTATGTAGTCACAGTATTAATATCAATAGGTAATGCTGTAATTTCCAAATGCAGGCCTCCAAATTTCACAGCACATTGTAAGTGTTATTGGCAGTTTCGAGGTTACATGTTACGCTCATTGTTAAATAAGTTTGGTTTTTTTGTATTTAAAAATGAGAAAGCAGCTATTAATGTAAAACCTCTTTAGGTCAGAATTTTAATAAAGAACAATTTAGGTATTTATTGACAAGTGGCTGCTTAATGCATGACTTTCAACCTACATTAAGCTATCACCTGTCTGAAAGACCGGCACTGATACTGATTTAAATGTCCAGTTTTGAGAAATAGTTTCCCAATATGCTCACTTGTGACTCCTTTTGTTTCACCTGCTGTAAGTGTGGTTACACTTAGAGATCACAATTTAAGAAGGGGAAAGTTTAAATGCAAAGGACATAAAGGGAGTCAATACATATTGACTAATACTTCTGGGTCATCTGCCTGTACAGGGCTCAAGCTGGAGCTCTCCATCAGGGGAATATGTTTTGGGATCCAGGGAGAAGTTTTGGTCCTGATATTGTATCTCCCTCTGTGTTCTATATTTTAAAACTTCTCCCTCAGCTCAAAACAGGGAGAAGTTAGCAAGGTTAGGGAGACTTTTTCTCCCAAATCGCCTTCTTGCTTGAGCTCTGCTGTATCTGACTTAACCCTTTCCCTCATATTGACGACTTTTGACGACTCTGTAAAAGTAACTTTGTGAAACCATTGTGATAAATAGAGCATTGGCTCCTTTGGAGCAAATCCTCTATTTATCACAATGGTTTCAAACTAAACAAAATCTAAAATTTTCCCTTTCTTTAGTTAATGCTCCTTTTCGGTAGATTTATTCAAAGAGGTTGTATCTAAAAATAGCCTATGAGGTAATAGGTTAAAGTGATAGTACTTGCAACGTGTTTTATAAATGCCCAAAAATTACATAAATCATTTGTTTATATGCTGAAAAGATGTATATCACAAGAAAGCCAATCAAATAAGACATGAAGAAAATTTCATGTGTTTATTATGTTATTCGACAATGTTTTAGTATTCATTCCGGTCGTGTTTAACTTTCGTTAACAGTTCGACATAGGCCGATAATATTTTGTTGTAGAACAAAACTTAAAAGTATCGATGAAAACGGTTTATTGTGTATCACAGGGTCATTTTGTTTTATATATAAGTTCAGATTGACAATCTTCATAAAAATGATTGAACACAACAAATACCAAGTTTTGTAATGTTATTGAAAATATGCATTTATTGTAAGGATTGTCATGTTAATCTTCCTGTATGAAAACTGGGGGTTGAGCCATGTTAAGACATTGTCCCCAAAATTAAAGCTCTTACAATCTATGTGTGTTTGTGCATACAATTAAATAGGCTGGGTCATTTTTTTGCAGGTCGATGCAATGAGAGTGGGAGTAAAAGACTTTAAGAAAGCTTACAAACATGTCAACATAGATGATATTGAGGTAAGAGTTTAATTCAGCCAATCAAATGGATATATTAGGTCATGTAACCCTTTCTGTGTTCTACATTTATTCCAGATAAGAAATTTCTGATCTTGGTCTTCTCTGTTTGCAAATGTATGAAAAGGTGTTTTTATGAGGGAGAGGGTTAACCATTTTCATAAGCAAACAGAGCAGACCCTGATCAGGTGGCGCCTACAGGAGGCATTAAATCTTGGTCTGCTTTATAAAAAGATGTATCTTTGGAGTAAAGCGTTTATTGTCAGTGTACTGGTAGGTACTGGCATATAAATTGGATTGAAGATTGATTGGCCCTTGTTCAAGAATTTGAATACATCATGGGTGTTTTTTATTGCAAAGAGAATTGTTCAAAGAATTCATACCTTTAGGCCTGGAATCAGTATAATGCAACTTCTTAGGGTATGCATACTCGACCCTTCACTCCATATATATACACCTTCTAATGATTATGCCTTTGCAAACAGAGTAGACCCAGATCAGACTGCTCCTGTAGAAGCAGAGCTCCAGATAAGCTGGTTAAATTTAGATATTTTCAAGCATAGTTCCTTTATTTCTCCACCAAACCCTATACTGTAACCACTCTTTAGAATCGTCTCGAAGAGACTCCACCAAACCCTATACTGTAACCACTCTTTAGAATCGTCTCGAAGAGACGATTCTAAAGAGTGGTCACAGTATAGGGTTTGGTGGAGAAATGACGATTTTAGTATTTGGGTACGCATCATTATCTGTAGCTCTGAGAAGCCTTCTGATCAGGGTCTGCTTTGATTACTTATGGAATGATGTAGATCTGATTCTACAGTTTCTGCCATTGCTAATATTTCATATTCATATGCCATTGTAAGAAATCATCTTATTAATAATCATGATGTCATTATTTCTTACATGAATATTAATCAGGTAATAGGTTAAACATTGTGACGAGGTTTGAAAACATCAATAAGACGTGTAGGTCCATAAGAGAGCAACACGATAACTATTGCTGAACCTTTATTTCAGGCTATCTTCCAACCAAGTGACATTATAATTATAAAGATTATACAATATTATAACCAATTTAACCCTTTCTTTGATATAAATGACTTTTCATGCCTTTGCAAACATAATAAACCCGGATCAGATGGCTCCTATAGGAGCAGTCTGGTCATTGCCTGCTCTGTTTGCTTATGAAATTTTAATAGATCACACCCTACAGTTTCTAAAAATACCAAAACTCCCTGTGTATATGTACTGTTATAGAAATTGAGCTGATAAATGTTCATGATATCATTATTTCATTCATGAATATTGAAAAGGGAAAGGGTTAAAAAACTTATAATTCACCTTCTTAACCCTTTCCTCCGTAAATACGCCTTTTTAGGCCTCTGTAAAAATCACCTGTTGAAACCATTGTGACAATGGTTTCATACTACAAAATTCTAAATTTTTCCTTTTCTCTAGTTAATGTTCCTTTTCGGTAGAATTATTGAAAGTGGTTGGATCTAAAAATTGCGTATGAGGAAAAGGGTTAAATACAGATTAATCTCAACCCTTACTCTTTGAATGCTGGCATTTTCAAATATTATTGACCAAGATAAGAGAGCTCTGATTTGGTCAGGGTTGGCACTGTAGGTCATTCAATATCCTCAAGCAAATCTAATTCTTGTTTAATGCATGGAATTCACCGTTAACCCTTTCTTTTTCTTGTCTACATATGTCATTATAAAAAGTCAGCAAATGAATATTCATGATCTCATTATTTATGACATGAATAGGTTAAACAGCGATGAATGCTCATCTTTGAAGCATTCAGCATTCAAAGAGTTAATAACAGTGGAGAACAGTATTACTCTGTTCTGTTTGCAAATGATAGCTATCTATTTTCCAGCTAAACACATGAAGGAAAGGGTTAAACTTTAACCCTTTCCCTCATATAGACGCCTTTTCACATATCTGCAAACAGAGTAGACCCCGATCAGATGGCTCCTGTAGGAGCCGTCTGTTCAGGGTCTGCTCATTTTGCTTATGGAATTTGATAGATCTGTTTCTTTACTTTCTAAAATGGCTACAATGTCCCACCGTCCATATTTTGTTGTAACTATTTTTGCCATGAATATTCAGTAGGTATTGAAATTTGGAATAAATATAGAACAGGGAATGGGTTAAAACAACTTGGATACAGATGAGATGTCAAATAACTCTGTGTCTCATCAGGTTGCAAGCTGTTTGACACTCAGTACTTTTTCAAGAAAGTTAACCCTTTCCCTGTTCTGTATTTAGGCCAAATTTCAATACCTACTGAATATTCATTAACAAAATGGTTATAAAGAAATATCGAAGGTGGAACATTGTAGACATTTTAGAAAGTAAAGAAACATATCTATCAAATTTTATTATCAAACAGAGCAGACCCTGATCAGACGGCTCCTCTAGGAGCCGTCTGATCTGGGTCTACTCTGCTTGCAAATGCGTGAAAACATGTTTATATGAGGGGAAAGGGTTAAGAATTGAAACAATTTTATTTCCATTGATCTTACAGAACATGACACGTCTATAATGAACTTTATTAATCTAGAATTTACAAGATGAGCTGGAGGACCTCACAGAACAGTCTAGTGAGATTCAGGAGATCATGGGCCGCAGTTATGGCATGCCAGAGATAGACGACGATGATTTGGAGGCAGAATTAGATGCTCTGGGTGATGAGATTGGTCTGGATGAAGACACATCTTACCTTGATGAAGCTGTAGCAACACCTTCAGTGCCAACCAGTGACCCAGGAGCAGACAGTGTTCGGGTAAAAAGAAAAAAAAAGAATTATCTCCCTTTAACTATCTGTTACATAGATGTCCTAAATGTGTGTCAATCCACATTGATTGGTTGATACTATTTTTAGTTTTCTAATAGTAAGCATTAGTTCATTAACCCTTTGCTCTGCATATATCTTTACACCTTTGCAAACAGAGTAGACCAAGATCAGACGGCTCCTATAGGAGCAGCCTAATCAGGGCTTACTTCGTTTGCTTTTAGAATAATATAGATCTGATTCTACAGTTTCTACCATGGCTCGAAATCTCTTTATTCATATTTCAATATACACAATCATATAATTAACATTCATGATGTCATTATTTCTTACATGAATATTCATGAAGTGAAAGTTTTAAATACTTGTATATCTTCCTTTTTGGTTGAATACAAACTTTTTGTGAGTAGGGTAATTCTCCGGACTGGACAAATGGAAACTCCTGCAGGAAGCAGCTAATAATAGCCATTGTTGTCTGCTATCTAACTAGTGTAATTGATATTGGACCTTTACAAAACCTGCTTATAATCTTGAAAAGAAATTGCATAAAGCTTAAGCAAAATTTAATATCTAGCTAGATTATTTGGGACAATTAGTAGCGTCATTGATATAATAAATTTTGGTATTCACAGTCTTAACTTGAAAAAAGTTTACAAAATTATCATGAAACTTTTATCAAAATTTGTACACACTTAATTCACGCATCCTTGATAGTAATTGCCATTTGAAAGTCATAGGCACCAACCAGTGATATTTTAACCCTTTCCTTCATATAAACGTGTTTTTATGCATTTGCATACAGAGTAGACCCAGATCAGACATCTGTCTGATCAGAGTCTGCTCAGTTTGCTAATAGAATTTGATGGATCTGTTTCTTTGCTTTCTAAAATGTCTACAATGTTCCACCTTCCATATTTCTTTATAACCATTTTGTTAATGAATATTCATTAGGTATTGAGATTTGGAATAAAAATAGAACAGGGAAAGCGTTAAAGTAACATACCCAATGACAAGGGGCAAAGTTATTCAACCCTTTCGCCTTTTGAATGCGAGACACACATGCATTTGCAAGCAGTGTAGATCCAGATCAGAGAGTACCTTGAGGAGCTCTCTGATCAGGGTCAGCACTGCTTGTCATTCAACAGCCCCTAGCATGTTTAAGCCTTTTATACAGAGTGCACTCTGGACTCCATATTTAAACACTGGTGGGCTGTTCCACTCTGAGAACTCAGCATTGAAAGGGTCGCTTCAGACGTTTAGGAGTTGCGTCCCTTTACTTTCAAAAATGACTTTGAAAATATCTTGTCCATACAACTTCTTGGAAAGTGTTTGTCCAATCCACACCAAAATTTACACACATGTTTGTGGCCATTGTATCTTGCTCAAGTTCGATAGCGATGTAAATGGCTTTAGTCGTTTTGGAGTTGTGGCATTTTATTTGCAAAAATGACTTTAAAAATATCTTGTCTGGACTCTTTTTCTTGGAAAGTATTTTTCCAATTCACATCAAACTTTACGCACATGTTTGTGGAGATTTTATCTTAGTCAAGCTTGATAGCCATATAAATTGCTTCAGTCATTTAGGAGTTGTGGCCCTTTATTTGCAAAAATGACTTTAAAAATATCTTGTCCAGACCCTTACTTTCTGTGACAAAAAGTCTGAAGAGGGGCATCAGTGTCCTATGAACACATTTCTGGTTCACACTCTTTTGACACCAAACAAATCAAACCAAAGCTAAGATTAGCATCTGCTGCTTCAAAATTCTAATTCCTTCAATTTCTTTACAGAATTTGGAATGTGATGAGCCACAAAGTTTCTTCTCATCTGAATCTTGTCTGTTTGCAAAAGTTGCCAGGTATTCACCAGTAGCAACAAAAACGTTAATGATCAAATGCAATTTCTCAGTTCCTTTCTGTTAAAAATACAATTCTTAAAGAGAAGCAAAGTTATTTGGTGTCTCATCTGGATCTAATCTGTTTGCATTGGTTATCAAGAATTTGCCAGAAGCATGCAAAGAGTTAAAAGCCCTAGGTATGAACACCCTTGATTATTTCTTTGTTCATTTGTATTGCCCAATTTACCCATTATATGGTCACCCAAATATGCCTTCTCTACTGGTTTGTAAAGCTGGCACCATTTTTGATAACTTTAAGTTAGACATAGAAGCAAATGGTGAAGACCTTGATCAAACAGAAGCCATTTCATCTGGGTCTGTACTATTTGCCTATGTTTATCCCTTTGAATACTGAAAGAAATTAGAGTACATGTATATTTTTTAATTTGAATATTTCAGGACAATGTTCCAGTGGACGAATTTGGATTGCCTCAGATCCCTGCCAAATAGTGACAAGCAGACATGTTGTGATATTTGTACATTAATCAATGTAGATATGGACTACATAGAATCAAACAGTGTATACATCATCCTCGTCATCATCATCATTGAAGCTTGTGTGGCAAGCATGAAGGCATAATGGCATTCAGAAACATGAATCCACATATGAACCCATTCATTGATTAAGATTACACAGGGTTCCTCTGACAGATGTCAAAATGTTGGTCAATGTTTGAATCCATAACCCACTATTTGCAACCTGTCTCACATTTGCAAACAGCTTGGATCCAAATGAGATGCCAAGTAATTCTGCAACTCATTAGGATGCAAGCTGTTTGACACTTGGTCAATAGTTTCTCAAAAGCTTGATCAAATCAGTTGTAGTCAAAATTGCAACAGATCCAGATTTCAGCAGACATTATTTTTTCAAAGTGGGGGTAAGGGTTATGATGGATTATCTGGATCTTTAATCCATTACCTCATAGGCTATTTTTAGAAACAGCCTCTTTGAATAAATCTACTGAAAAGGAGCATTAACTAGAGAAAAGGATTTTTTTTTAGATTTTTGTAGTTTGAAACCATTGTGATCAATAGATCATTTGCTCCTGTAGGAGCAAATGCTCTATTTATCACAATGGTTTCACAAAGTGACTTTTACAGAGTCGTCAAAAGTCGTCAATATGAGGGAATGGGTTAAAAAAGAATTGAGAATTGTAGGTAATCTCCTCGAATACCAGCAATATGGAAATGTATGTAGTTGATTATTTAAAGCATATTTCAGGTTGAAATTGATATATTCCTTTCCCTCATATAAACACCTTTTCACACATTTTCAAACAGAGGAGACTCCTGTAGGAGCCATCTGATCAGGTTCTGCTCTGTTTGCTAATGAAATTTGATAGATCTGTTTCTTTAATTTCTAAAATGGCTGCAATGTTCCATCTTCCATATTTCATTATAACTATTTTGTCTATGAAATTTGAAATGAATATAGAACAGGGAAAGGGATAATAGTGTATCGTTGAGTTCATTATCTTTGAATTCATTATGTTTGAGTTCATTATCCTTGTCATATTTTCAATATTAATGTTTGATGTTATAATTATTTAGTAAATTGGTGCATGCAGATTGCAACTCATCCAATGTACCTTTACCCTAACGTTGCTAAGTATTCAGACAAACAAACATAAGCAAATGGTGCAGACTAAGATCAAACTGCTCCTGAAAGAGCAGTATGGTGAGGATCTACACTATTTGTTACTATGTCAGTTTTATACAGTAAAACCTCTCTATAACGGCCACAAAATTGTGTTAATTAGTTCGTATTTAGGGCAGATGGCTGCTTAAAGCAAGGTGAAAGTAAAACAACGCTCCTATATTGCTTAAAGCAAGGTGAAAGTAAAACAGAGCGCTCCTATAGGAGTTTCAAATTACAAATTTCTAAAAAAAATCCTTTTCTCTAGTTAGTGCTCCTTTTCGGAAGATTTATTCAAAGAGGCTGGGTCTTAAAATAGCCTATGGAATAAAGGGTTAAAAACATAATAGATAAAAGTGAGTACAAGATTCACACGTGTAAAATTTTCTGTAACAGTGAATTAAGAAAAAAAGGGTATTTTCACGCAAAACTCACAGATCAAGGAATTTTCAATACAAATGAATCAGGATTATTTATGCAGGTATTGGCACCTAGCTATAGCCAAAGTAAACATCTTAAGATGTTGAATTATTTTATGTGTTCAATAAAAGATTTCAATTTGCCCAATACATTTGTAATTTAACCCATATCATGCTTATCACAACTTAGCTTTCATTTGTAAACAGCTTGGATCCAGATCAGTTGCTAAGTAACTTGGCTTCCAAGTAGGATCCAAGCTGATTGACTTTTTGGCAATAGTTTTCTCAAAAGATCAATTGAATTGAAAGTGAACTTGCAGCAGATAAGTCTTGAGCTGACATAATTTTTTGGAAAAAAGAAGGTTTTCTGAAACTCTTTCAGGCATCGTCAAACTTTTCCGTTAGAGCCCCATGAACAAGTAATATAGACTTTGTACTTATGAATGTTGTCCGGCATATTTGCTTAATTCCCTAACAGTAATGTATAAGACTATTCTTGAGATTTGAGACTGAGAATTGGATGGAGAATAGATGGCTATGTTTGTACCTGGAAGAGAGAAAACCACAATATCATGATTACCTTAACAATTGGACAGGCAAACTTTAACCCTTTCCTCCATAAATGCCCCTTTCTACGCCTCTGTAAAAATCACCAGTTGAAATCATTGTGATAAATAGAGCATTTGCTCCTATAGGAGTATATGCTCTATTTATCACAATGGTTTCAAACTACAAAATTCTTATTTTTTTTTCCTTTTCTCTAGTTAATGCTTCTTTTTGGTAGATTCATTCAAAGAGTTTGGGGTTAAAAATAGCCTATGGAGGAAAGGGTTAAGGCAAATTGTGCAGACCAAGATCAATTAGGGTCTCACTATTTGCACTATGTCAGTCTGATTTAAAGTTACCAAAATGGTTCCAAATTGATGTATTCCTTATGCAGTTTTATAAACCCATGGAGAGGGGAGAATGGGTGTACGAATACTTACATTAAGATATTTCACATGTGTGCATATAATCTTCTTGTTATAAAAGTTAATGAAAAGTTTATCATTTAATAGTTATTACCTTTTTTTGTGAGAATTACAATTAAACAGTGTTATTTTTTTGTGTTTGATAAATGTTTACTGGTCAAATCAACAATGTATCAACATGTAAGCATGTTTAAAGTCCCATAACAATGATTTAGTGATACAAGTATTTGTTTTACTATGATGACTTACATCGCAAAGTACAAATGAAACATTTGTTAGTTGTGAATACATCAACATTATTTTGTTAGTAATTCCATGATGATCTTTACCAGATATCAGTTTTGACATCCGATGTTGGTCCAGGTGGCTCCATTTTGCATGATCCTGCATTATTTTGACCTTTTACCCCATGAATATTCATGAAGAAATGAGGAAAATATGAATATTAATTAGCTGAATATTTATAATGACATACTGAACAAGGGAAATTTTGACCATAGCGTAAACTGTAGTATCAGATTTATAATTTTCCATCAGCAAACATAGCAGATCCTGATCAGACAGCTCCTACAGGAGCTGTCTGATCTGGGTCTTCTCTGTTTGCAAAGGCATAAACACATCTGTATCAGGTGATGGGTTAATCCTTTGCATGAAAACAGGGAGAGAATGTTAACCTATGTAAACAGGTTGGATCCAGATCTATTTGAATAACCCTTTCAACACTGAATATTCACAGTGGAATAGCCCATTATTGTTTATTGGTAGAGTCCATAGAGTATGAAAGGTAAAAATTGCAAGAAGATTTTGAATGACAAACAGTGCAGATCCAGATCAGTGGGCTCCTTAAGGAGCCCTCTGATCTCGGTCTACACTGTTTGTAAATGACAATCCACTCGGTTCTGGCATACAAAAGGTTAATACTGTTTTACTGTTCGTCTAAAGACAACTAAAAGAAGAAATGATTTTCAGAATTGTAAAACAAGTAACAAGCTTGGTAGATGACAGTTACTTAGTGTGCATAGTGTGAAAAGAGGTATGATACAATAGGTTTATGCTTAGCTCTCCACATGTACATCCACCACCATCATTGACATCATACTCTCTGATTTAAGTGTACATGTATTTATTTTCGACAAATAATTTGTTACAATAAACATTAAGGTTATAGTGCAAGATGTATGTTTTTATTTATTTTTGCCAGTTTTTCTTCTCGCCAAACATGAAATTTCCTGTTTTTGTATCATGGCAAAAGGGAAGAAGCATTTAACCTGTACATGCATCAGTATTGAATAATTGTTATGCTCCATGAACAGTTCTGGCACAAAATAATTATTTGTATGTCCTTACCTGTCTCTCTTTTTATGCACCCTGTTGGTTGTTGGTGGGTCTGTTGGTTGGTTGGTTTGTCCCCAACTTTAACATTGGTGATAATTTTGTTGCCATTGCACATACATAGTCATACATGTACTTCAAGGTTGGCATGCATGTGCAGCTTATGGAGGGGAACATTTTTAGGGGTGACTTATTAAGGTCAAGGTCATATATCAAGGTCAAAGGTCATATTGGGAACATAGTGTTTCACAAACTCATCTTGTTTCTGTTAATTTCTCAGACCTATTTGCAGGTTTTCAATGGAACTTTATGAGAAACTTATAGTTTAACCCTTTCCTTCATATAAACACCTTTTCACACATCTGCAAATACAGTAGACCCAGATCAGACATCTGATGAGGGTCTGCTCTGTTTGCTAATGGATTTTGATAGACCTGTTTCTTTAATTTCTAAAATGGTCGCAATGTTCCACTTTCCATATTGCATTATAACTATTTTGTTCATGAATATTCAGTAGGTATTGAAATTTGGACTAAATATAGAATAGGGAAAGGGGTTAACCCTTTCCCTGTTCGATATTCATGTAAGAAGTAATCACGAATGATAACATGAATATTTGTTAGCTTAACTTTCATAATGTAAACTTTTCAAGGATTTTTTTTGCTTTGACAATACAATGTAGTTGTAGAATCATATCTATATCATGTCAAAAGCAAACAGAGCAGACCCTGATCAGACGGCTCCTATAGGAGCCGTCTGATCTGGGTCTACTTTGTTTGCAAATGCGTGAAAAGAGTTTACATGAGGGAAAGGGTTAAGATAACCATGCATGGTTCGAAGAATAGGGGGCATCACTGTTGGTGCAACATTTTAGGTTAGCCCTTTCCTTTTTGAATATTTCATGTAAGAAATAATGACATCGTGAAATTCTTGTAATGGCATATGTATGCATGACTATTTGGTATTGGTAGAAACTGTAGAGTTAGATCTATTACGATTTCGTAGGCAAACAGCACAGGCCCTAATCAGAATGCTCCTACAGGAGTCTGATCTGGGTCTACTCTGCAAAGGCATGAAAGGGCATTTATATGAAGGAAAGGGTTAAAGTTTTTCATGAACTATGAAAATGTTTGCTTTGAAAATGCTCGCATTAATCTTGTTCAGGATTATCAGTTTGATAAGTTCAATAGCAGGATATTTTGGCTTTGGGAGAAACTGTAGAATCAGATCTATAGCATTCCATAAGCAAGCAGGAGCCATCTGATTTGAGTCTATTCTGTTACAAAGGTGTGAGGAATCATCTCTATGAGGGTTAAGTTTTCCCTGTTCCATGTTTATTCCAAATTTCAATACCTACTGAATATTCATAGACAAAATAGTTATAATAAAATATCGGAGGTGGAACATCGTAGCCATTTTAGAAAGTAAAGAAACAGATCTTTCAAATCCCACTAGCAAACAGTAGACGCTGATCAGAAGGCTCCTACAGGAGCTGTCTGATCTGGGTGTACTCTGTTTGTAAATGCGTGAAAACAAGTTTTTTGAGGGAAAGTGTTAAAGACTATAATCATTAAAATCTATTTTTGGCTCCTGATTAGTTAAAGGGTGCCAATCCTAGCACTATCCTGGTACGTTGAAGGTATTTAACCCTTTCCCTGTTGAATATTAATATTACAAATAAGGACAACATTAATACACATATTAATTAGACTATTAGCATGCTCACTGTTGAGCTTTTGTGATTGTCCGTCCGTCCATCTGTCCATCCATCCATCTGCCAACAGTGCTTTAAATGACATCTCTGAAACCACAAGGCAGAATGTAACCAAACTTTACATAAATGATCCTAGTATCTATCAAAATTGCTTAAACAATCTGGATCCATGTAGAACTCTGGTTGCCATGGCAACCGAAATAAAATCCGATTTTCCAAACCAGTGGTCAGAATTGAATATGATACATGTATTTGATTGTAATAGTTATCTAGTGATCCTCTTCCAAAATTGCTAAAATCAATATGATATCTTAAAAAACACGATCACTAGAGGCAGGGCTAAATTTCTTTATATGGCTATATAGGACACCTTTAAAAATCATCTCCAAAACTGATGGTTCAATTTGAACGGAATTTGGTAGGAATAGTCCCCTGGTGACTCTTAATCAAAACGGATTGGGTCCGAAACGACCTGACACCTGAACACCGGGGGTGAAGCTAATTTTCATATAGGACTGCATGTGGGGAAAACTAAAAAAATCTTCTTCTCCAAAGCTCTTGGTCCAATTTGAATGATATTTAGAAGGAATAATCTGTTTATATAATAATAATATATTTATATAATGAGAAATTTGCCTGTCCGTCCATCTGTCTATCCGTAATTGCTTCAAATGATATCTCTTCTGAAACCACAAGGCAGATATTTGTAACCAAACTTTAGAGAAATGATCTTTGTATCATGCTCTATCGAAAGTGTTAAAATGATCTGGATCCATGTGGAAGCAATTATCAGAAATTAAAATAATTCTACAGAAATAGTGCTAAGCTGACCATTTACTAAGATTTCTAAATCTATGATGATATCTCAGAAGACATAGTTGCTAGGGAGGAGCTAATTTTCATTAACCCATTCCCTCATATTGACGACTCTGTAAAAGTCACTTTTTGAAACCATTGTGATGAATAGAGTATTTTGCTCCTATAGGAGCAAATGCTCTATTTATCACAGTGGTTTCAAGCTACAAAATTCTAAAATTTTCCTTTTCTCTAGTTAATGTTCCTTTTCGGTAGATTTATTCAAAGAGGTTGTGTCTAAAAATAGCATATGAGGTAATGTGTTAAGCTGACTGAACAGATGGCTGATCAATATGCTCTGTTTGCTCATTCTGATTTGACAGTTTCTGCTATGGCTAATTTTAAAACAGTCATCGTTCATATACCATTATTAAGATTCGGCTTATAAGTATTGATAATGTCTTTATTTCTTGCATGAATAGGGCTAGATCTGCCTTGTTTTCAAACCACAAAATTACATGTTTATGTGTTCTGGCTGACATTGTACAGTCATGCTGGTGACTGAGATATGACATAAAAAAAAAGCTTGCTGTAAAAAATATGCTATAAAGATACAACAGAGAGTCAGAGACACACACTGTCACATGCGTAGATCTAGTATATTTTGTTATTTCAAACCTATTAGCTTTGCATGTGTTTATTATGATCACGTGATTATTATAGGCGCCGTTAGAATAAGCAGCATGGCGGCCAAAATGACATTTCTCTCGAAATTCAGGAATATTTTTCAAAATATTGAAATTCTGATAAATAGATTAAATGGATCCCATCCAGGTATGGAAATATTTTTGTAAACTAGTTGATATGCTGTGAATGCGTAATTCAATCATCGCTAGATGTACGTCAAAACGCGGTGATGATTAGCCGGAGTTGACAAATTGAAGTGGGTGGGGTAAATAATGGAGAATCCATAACAATGTCATATTCATATGTGTAACCTTTATGGTGCTGATACATATGTTAACTGACTGTATCGCGCAGCTGCTTAGTGATGCCCGTGAGGGCGTATAGTAATATATGGAGAAAGAGACTATCGTATTCATAATATGTTTTTTATAATGGGGTTTACTTTTTTTCACAAACACATCTTGTTTATAATGGTTTATGTATGAAGATTTTTTTGGTTATTGGTTGAAACTGAAGAACCAAAGCTATATTATACTATTAGCAGAGTAGACCCCAATCAGATGACTTATAGGAGCTCTCTGATCTGGGTCTTCTCTGTTTGCAAAGGTATGGAATGATAAATGAATTATAAATTGGTCATTTTGCAAATAATTTAATTTCCATGAATTCAATTTTAATAGCAACTAATATAATTTGTATTGTGGCCTTTATTATTATTATTATTATTTTTTATATATAATTAAGAAAATAATCTGAATCAGATAGAATTGAATAAGGCTTATTTTGTTGATTGAATGTTTATTTCAGGAATGTTTGCAGCACCTGCCCTGTGCTATGATGGCATCCAACAAACTCCAAGGCCTTCCAATAAAAGCCTCCACTCAGACCTTGCAGCAATTTTGGAGCCGATCATGTATGCAGTGCCAAGAAATAGAAGGACTTTAGAGAAAAGAAAGACCAGAAAAATGACAGAGTTCC
The DNA here is from genome assembly GCA_963576725.1 of Azorinus chamasolen. Taxonomy (NCBI): domain Eukaryota; kingdom Metazoa; phylum Mollusca; class Bivalvia; order Cardiida; family Solecurtidae; genus Azorinus; species Azorinus chamasolen. The sequence continues at coordinate 32,207,079 of OY755248.1, read as the reverse complement.
ATTTCCAGAAGGCTATTCCTAAGCAAAACATTGTAATTTGTCTGAATTGTGGACACCCACATGAGAAGGAGACAATTTGTGGTAAGAGATTCCATCAAAGATTTGCATATATACATATACATGTACATGTATATGCAATTAGACAGTGTGATAATAGTGGCATGCCTCCAGGATGACAGTGCTTTTTAACCGGGTTTTCTATCACTATGGAAAATTTGGTTATTGAAATGGTGATATTACGGCGGACGGTTGGTCGGGCAGACGGGCGGCTGCCAATCTTATAAGCGCAACTCCTCTCAAATTGTTCAACCGATTTTCATAAAACCTTGCATGTAGCAAGGACACAATATCATATATAGATGTGCATATTGTTTGGGATTTTTCCTTCTGCAATGTGCCCCTTTGAACTTAGAAATCACTAGATCTTTTGACCCTAGTATCCTGGCAAGGGTAACTCCTCTCAAACTGTTCAACAGAATATCATAAAATCTTGTATACAGCAAGTACACAATATGTAGATGTGCATAATGTCGGGGATATTTCCTTCTGCAATTTTTCTGGTTGTTACGTCCCTTTGAACTTAGAAATGACTATGTCCCTATTCTTGTAAGCGTAACTCCTCAAACTGTTTAACAGCATTTCATAAAACCTTGCATATAGCAAGAACACAATACATTGTATGTAGATGTGCATTTTGTCATGGATTTTTTCCTTCTGCAATTTTTCTAGGTGTTATGCCCCTTTGAACTTAGAAATCACTCTGTCTTCCGACCCTATCCTTGTAAGCGCAACTCCTCTCAAATTGTTCAACAGAATTTTACAAAACCTTGTATGTAGCAAGGACACAATATGCAGATGTGCATATTGTCAAAGATTTTTATGCCCCCCAGATCAGATCTGGGGGGGGCATATACTTGTTTTTGCCCTGTCTGTTTGTCAGCAACTTTAACATTGGTCATAACTTTTGAGCCTGTACAGATACAGACTTGATATTTGGCATGCATATGTATCTCATAAAGCCGCATATTTTGAGGGGTGACATGTCAAGGTCATCCTTCAAGGTCAGAGGTCAAATATATGGGTAAAATCACCGACTTTAACATTGGCCATAACTTTTGGACCAGTAGAGATAGAGACTTGATATTCGGCATGCTTGTGTATCTCACGAAGCTGCACATTTTGAGGGGTGACATGTCAAGGTCAAGGTCATCCTTGAGGGTCAAAGGTCAAATTGTCTGTTTTTTTGTCTGTAACTTTAACACAACTTTAACATTGGTCATAACTTTTGAGCCAGTACAGATAGAGACTTGATATTTGGCAAGCATATGTATCTCATAAAGCCGCACATTTTGAGGGGTGACATGTCAAGGTCAAGGTCATCCTTAAAGGTCAGAGGTCAAACATATGGGTCAAATCACAGACTTTAACATTGGCCATAACTTTTGAACCAGTACAGATAGAGACTTGATATGTGGCATGCTTGTGTATCTCATGAAACTGCACAGTTTGAGGGGTGACATGTCAAGGTCATCCTTCAGGGTCAAAGGTCACCAACTTCAAATTGGCCATAACTTTTGAACCAATAGAGATACAGACTTGATATTTGGTATGTATGTGTACCCCATGAAGCTGAACAATTTGAGGGGTGACATGTGAAGATCAAGGTCATCCTTCAGGGTCAAATATCATATCGAGGGGGCATGGTGTTTCACAAACACATCTTGTTCCTTCTGCAATTTTTCTTTGAGTTATGTCCCGTTCAACTTAGAAATCACTGTCTTTTGACCCTATTCTTGTAAGCCCAACTCCTTTTAAACTTTTCACCAGAATTTCATAAAATCTTGTATGTAGCAAGGACACAACATGTAGATGTGCATATTGTCAGGGATTTGTATACCAAGTGCTACGAAATAGGGGCATACTGGTTTACCTCTGTCTGTCTACAGGTCTGTCTGTTAGTCTGTCCATTCTTGTAAGTGCAATTCCTCCTACATGGATGGTCGGATTTCAATGAAACCTTAAGAGAATGTAGTTCACCATATGAAGATATGCATGAAGAAAATCATTTTGGTTCGACAAATTTCAGGGAAGCTAATCAGAATTTGGGATTTATTCCAGATATTATGTATGATTGAACTCATAAGTGCAACTCCTGGTACATGTGTAGTCAGATTTCAATGAATCTTTAACAGAAGGTAATATGTCATATGAAGATGTGCATGATGGATGATCTTTATGATCTGACATATTTAGGGGGAGATCTTTTGACTTTAGGATTTATTCCAGATATTTTGTATTTTTGAACATGTAAGAGCAACTCCTACATGGGTAGTAAAACTTTGACAGTAATTAATGTTCCTTATATGTAATGTTTCGTGATGTTCTATTACAAAATATGGACTTAGCCATAATAATACACAAAGTTTGGGTCCTTATTTCGTCAACGCAACTCCTCCTAAATCCTTTCCCTCATATAAACGCATTTTCACGCATCTGCAAATAGAGTAGACCCAGATCAGACGGCTCCTCTAGGAGGGTCTGCTTTGTTTGCTAATCAAATTTGATAGATTTGTTTCTTTACTTTCTAAAATGTCTATAATGTTCCACCTTCCATATGTCTTTATAACTATTTTGTCCTTGAATATTCAGTAGGTATTGAAATTTTGAATAAATGCAGAACAGGGAAAGGGTTAAACGAATTTCATGTATCTTTAAAAGAATGTTCAGCATATAATGCCATTATGCATCTCTTATTTTAGAGTTTTATCAAACTATTTTGTGGTCTCCCAACACAAGACATATACTTAGCCAAGACTATACATGATAAGCAGGGGTATCCGATAAAGAGCTTTGCACACAGTTAATAGTGAAGGAGTTTGATGTTGTGTCGACATCCTTTTCTTGTTTCAATTTGGAATATGGACAGTTTTAACTTAGATCTCATTCTGTTTGGATAAAATCCTACTGTAAAATGTTATAGTGTTATCATTAAAATGGACTGCTCATGTATGTAGTAATAATATCCCTACAGATGAGTTATCATATTTAAAGTTATCTTTGAAACAGACTGTTCATATATTATAATACATGTACAGTAAAATCTCTCTATAACAACCACTAAAATGATTTAATTAGTTGGTATTTAGGGCAGGTGGCTGCTTAAAGCAAGGTGAAAGTACTTTCACCTTGATTTAAGCAGCCACCTGCCTTTAACACAAACTACTTTATGTAATTTAGTGGTCGTTATGGAGAGGTTTTACTGTATATCCAAATAGATTAAGCATACCCCCCTACTAGTATTGTAGGAGTCTTCCACCTTGTTTACCCCCATACTAGTATTGTAGGAGTCTTCCACCTTGTTTCAGTTTTTCTTTTTGAATTGTTTACCATTTACCTCATCATGTCATGAATATTCATGTAAGAAATAAATACATCATGAATATTAATTAGCTGACTTTTAATGATTTTTTTTGCCAATAATTATACCCCAATGAGTGGCACTCAACAAAGTTGCTTGGGTATATAGTTTTTTACCTGTCTATCCGTCAGTCAGTCTGTGTATACATCATAATACATTGTTGCTCATCGAGCATTTTCATTTCTTGACCAATTTTTCTCAAATTTACTTCAAGAATTTTCATGAATAAAAGCTTGGATGAGTTCAATTTTCAGAGGAATCTGTCATGGGGAACCATTTTTTTTTTATCTGATAATGTGGCGTTTGGGTATATAAGCTTGCTTAAGTTCTTTAAATCCAAAAGCAGGTCCAGATAAAGATTTTCAAGAATAACTTCTTTATTTCTCGTCCAAACCCTATGTTGTGACCACTCTTTAGAATTGTCTCAAATAGATGATTCTAAAGAGTGGTCACAGCATAGGGTTTGGTGGAGAAATGATGGTTTTAGTATTTGAGTATGCACATTTATCTGTTGCTCTGAGGAGCTGTCTTATCTGGGTATACTCTGTTTAAAAATAACTTGAAATAAGTGAAAAGGTGTTTGTATTAGTAGACTGAAAATTCAGAAAATACTTGATGTTTCTGTTTTCACTTGTATTTTTAGGTAAATGTTATGAGAAGGTGAGAACAGAAACTGAAGAAATGAGGAAGGCTATGGGAGAGGACACATATTACTATGACCACCCACGAACTGAGGTGAAGTACTTGTATCAGGATGATGACCGGGAGGAACTGCTCAAGTCAGAGGAAAAAGACAGACCATTTATAGTGGAAGTGCCAAAAAATAGACCAAAGTGGTTCCCAAGGGACATGGTTACAAAAAAAAGAGGAGAATGAGCATGATTGTGATAAAGCTGTTGTCATGGAAAATTGTTTTGTATTCATTTGTCAGTTATCTTCACCCACTTAGTAATTGTCTTCTGCACAAACTGTCATCTACTACAAACTCTTATAAAGTGAATTCCTACTTTGTGTATTAAATTTTTTGCTGCCTAACTCTGTCGTCTGCTACAAAATTTCATTCTTTTGATTTTCTTCATTTTTGTTTCAAAAACGTAGTAACAGTAACAAACAGTTTGGATCCTGATGAGACGCCGAGTTACTCGGCGTCTCATCTGGATCCAAACTGTTTGCATAGGTAATCACAGATCCGGCATTGGCAGCGAAAGGGTTAACCCTTTACCTGTTCAGTATTCATCATCAGTAAGCCTTAACCATCAAACTTCGTGCACTTGTTTACCTCTTCAAGGGATACAGTGCAGTAAGGGTCCTTACTGTCAAGCAGGTTTGAAGAGTTATGGCCCTTTCAAATATTGGTTTTACAGTAGCAGATGAGCAGTTGCATCCACTTGTGGTGTTCTTTTTATATTGAACAAAACTATATGGTTATTGACGTAATGCGGTACCATGTCGGTATGAAATTACTGGGCTATAAGCAGATTGATTGGTATCTTGCAATGAAAGCAGTACAAGGGTGTCTTCAGCAGTTCCTTATTAACCCTTTCCCTCATATAAACGTGTTTTCACGCATTTGCAAACAGAGTAGACCCAGATCAGACGGCTCCTAGAGGAGCTGTCTGATCAGGGTCTGCTCTGTTTGCTAATAGAATTTGATAGATCCATGTCTTTGCTTTCTAAAATGTATACAATGAGTCACCTCCCATATTTCTTTATAACTAGTTCATTAAGGAATATTCAGTAGATATTGAAGTTTTGCCTAAATGCAGAACAGGGAAAGGGTTAACCATTTACCTCATGAATATTCATGTAAGAAACAACGCTGTCATTAATATATTAGCTGAAATTTGATAATAGACATATGGACACAGGAATATTTGCCTATGGCAGACACTGTAAAATCCGATGTACAGTAAAACCTCTCTATAACGACCACTTAATTACATCAAGTATTTTGTGTTAAAGGCTGGTGGAGCCGTCTGATCTGTTTGGTGAAGAAATATGGTCCTATAGGAGCGTTCTGTTTTACTTTCACCTTGCTTTAAGCAACCACCTGCCAAAAATACCAACTAGTTAACACAATTTAGTGGTCGTTATAGAGAGGTTTTACTGTATATTATCAAACGGCAAACAACAGACCCTGATTAGATGGCTCCTACAGGAGCTGTTTGATCTGGGTGTACTCTATTTGCAAAGACATCAAAAGGCGTCTCCATCAGATAAAGGCTTTACCCTTTCCCTGATCTATATTTATTCCAAACTTCAATATCTACTGAATATTCAAGGACAAAATAGTTATAATGAAATATGGAAGGTGGAACATTGTAGCTATTTTAGAAAGTAAAGAAACAGATCTTTCAAATTTCTTCACCAAACAGATCAGACGGCTCCAATAGGAACAATCTGATCTGGGTCTACTCTGGTTGCAAATGCGTGAAAACATGTTTATATAGAGGAAAGGGTTAATTATGACTACCAGTTGGCCCAGCCCTTAACCGTTTATCTGTTCAATGTTCATGCAAGAAGTAATGATATCATGAATATTTATTAGCTGAACTTGTATAATGTAAAATGTTCAAGGGAAATGTTTTGCTTTGACAAAACTGTAGAATCAGATCTATATCATGTCATAAGCAAACAGAGGAAACCCAGATCAGACAGCTTCTACAGGAGTCATCTGATCTGGGTTTACTCTGCAAAGGCATGAAAAAGCGTCTCTATAAGGTAAAGAGTTAAGACAAATGCGGTTTAAAGGCTGACCTGGTTTGCCAAATACATGTACAGGAAAACATCTCTATAACGATCACTAAATTGTGTTAATTAGTTGGCATTTAGGGCAGGTGGTTGCTTAAAGCAAGGTGAAAGTAAAACAGCGTTCTGTTTTACTTTCACCTTGCTTTAAGCAGCCACCTGCCTTTAACACGAAATACTTGATGTAATTTAGTGGTCGTTATAGAGAGGTTTTACATGTACATGTACATAGATACAGAAGAACATGGACTACTAGTATTGGAGAGGGAAAGGATGGCTCTGCACAGATACGATTCATTCTGTTTATTTTAATTCATTGGAAAGAACCACAACCTGATCAAAGTTTGAAACTGTGTTATGTTCTAAGGGAGCTTATCTGCATAACTTAGCCGTCATATGTCTGCAAAACCTTTACAGTACAATCCCTCTAAACCGGAATTCTAGTAGAGAAGAATTTATATAATATTAAGGCAGGTGGCTGCTTAATTATGGCTTTCACCCTGCATTAAGCTGCAGCCTGTCTCCAAGACCGGGTTAGAGAAGTTTACTGTACTTTGATATATTTTAGCTCCACTTTTTCAAAAAGTAGAACTATTGTCATGACCCTCTCGTCCGTGTCGGCGTTGATTAACCTTTTTGTTAAGGTCCTTTTCTCAGAAACCATCAAAGATATTGGTTCATATTTAGTATGTATGTTTACTATCACAAGGGGAACTCATTTCACAAGGGTAGGTAACCCTAATATTAATTTTGCCATAGTTATGCCCCTTTTCTGACTTAGAATTTTCATTATTGGTTAAGTTTTATGTTCAGGTCCATGTCTCAGAAAATGTCCAAGATATTTGGTTCATCTTTGGTATACATATTAACTATTATAAGGGGGACCCATTTCACAAGGGCAGGTAACCCTAAAATTAATTTTGCTGTTGTTATCTCCCCTTTCTGACTTAGACTTCCATTACACTATCCAGCACTAAAGAAAGTGGAGCGCGCTGTCTGCGGACAGCTCTTGCTAATGCTTGCTGTTGGGAGGTTTCACTGTATTCTTATTTATAAGTAAATGTATTGAGTAACTTTTTATTAAAAATCTCCATATGCTTTTAGTCAAAGTGCAAGCTTGAATATTTACTTAAAAACTGATTTTCAAATTACAAGGCCGATAAAATAAATTAAATGACCAACATTTTATGTATTTTAAATACAACAAATCATAACCACAGGGACATATAGCCTAACATATTACATGCACAGCATAAATCATTTACCAAGGGCAAATATTCACCATATCGCTATAGTATGGTACAATTTGTATTGACCAAAATTCGCCAATGTTTTGCTGAAAGTACATTATATGTTTGTATCTAGAGTTGCCTCCCATTCCATGTAATTGTTTAGTGTTTCTGCATTAGATAATGCATACGATCGATTTTGATGGGTGTGGAGGATTGTAGGGAGTTCTTTCAGAACACCGTGGGGACGTCTATGATGACCGTTGATTTCAATTCGTATTTATGATCTCAAGAATGGATTTATCACCGCCACAGATGAATCAGTGATATTCTTCTCAAACAGTTTGCATCCAGATGAGACACCGAGTAACTCGATGCTTCACCAGGGTTCAAACTGTTGGACAGTATTCTTACACATTTGAAAACGACATTGAGTCTTTGAATCTTCAATTTGAAAACCGAAGCAGACGAAACACATATCAGACGAAATTTATTTAGGGGCTAAAGGGCTACAGGGGTCTTGTCAGCAAGCTTAACCCTTTACTCCATGAATATTCATGTGAGAAACAATTAAATCATGAATATTAATTAGTTTATATTTTTTTTATAATGACACATGATGATTGGAAGTTTTGGTCATAGCAGATAATGTAGAATCGCAGCTATATATTTTCGTAAGCATGCAAAGCAGACCCTGATCAGACGGCCCCTATAGGAGCCGTCTGATCTGGATCTACTCTGTTTACAAAGGCGTAGACCGGCGTATTTAAGGAGCAAAGGGTTAATACAGAGAGGTGGAGTGAAACTGTGTTGGTGATTATCACCACAGTCAGTGATGATCACATTAATGGCCAGATTATAAGTTCCACGGGGGTTGGTTAACCCATTCCCTCATATTGACGCCTTTTGATGCCTCTGCAAAAGTCACCTGTTGAAACCATTGTGATAAATAGAGCATTTGCTCCTTAGGAGCAAATGCTCTAATTATCACAATGGTTTCAAAACTACAAAATTCTAAAAAAAATCCTTTTCTCTAGTTAATGCTTCTTTTGGGTAGATTTATTCAAAGAGGTTGGATCTAAAAATAGCCTATGAGGTAAAGGGTTAAGGGAAAACTTAACCCTGTATTTCATGAATATTCATGTAAGAAATAATGACATCAGCTTTTATTAGCTGCATTTTAATGGCATGTATACACATCAAGATTTGGTATTGGTAGCATCTGTAGAGTCAAGATCTGTCATAATGTTATAAGCCAACAGAGCAGACCCTGGTCAGACGGCTCCTACATGAGCCGTCTGATCTGGGTCAACTCTGTTTGCATAGGCGTAGGAAAGCGTATTTATGGAGTAAATGGTTAACCATTTTCAAACGTGGACCTAACCCATGCCTACCTCAATGAAACGACATGGAAAAAAAGACTACTGTACTGTTATAATAGCATTCATCCCTTTCAACAGTTAGTAATACCCGTCTTCAAAACTAAAGGAGGGTTGAGTCCTGATCATGGACAAACATTTGACAACCTACGAAAGCATCTCGCATCCAGATTATTCTCCGGGATATTTTGCGTCTAATCCGGATCCAAATATTTTTCGAACAGGTCATCAAATGATTTTTCCATAATGTTGAAATAATGAAATCACTGAAGCGGGTAGTAAGGATGGACGACTCTCGCCAGACAAGATCAGGATGAACACTAATGTTCATGTACATATGTTTTAGTACCGTGACGTCATGCTGGCCAATTGCACACATTTGAGCCACCGGACAAGACCACATACGAGTGCCAGATTGGAAGATGACTTGTTAAAAATTTATCTTAAGAAAATTCGTGTAAGAAATAATGATTTAACGAATATTCATTAACTGGCTATTTGTAATGATATAGAAAAGACTCGCTAATTAATACGACCACCCAAGAGCAGTATAATTCTGGATTTTTAACATGGAGTTGTCTGCATTGCCTTTTGCCCAGCATTAGGCAACCGTCTGCTTTTACAGACTTTTATGTTAATAAATTGTGTGGTCGCATTAGCGAGACTTTACTGTATATGAACACGGGCTGGGCAGAAATTATGGAATCGGGGCTCATATTCATAAAGCTCATTAGGAATATTTTAACCTTTGGGCAACTTAAGGAGAAATTTTCTTTCTATTTTTATTCAATGACTTCTAGAATATTTGGTTATGTATATATTTTATATACAGCTTTATTTCCTTTAAATATATTTACTTGTATTGATTTTATAAGATTAAGGAATATTCAAGAAACTGAAGAATTTTCTTAATTTTTTCCTTAGAAGCTTGATGAAAACAAGCCCAGATCTATAAGCAAACGTGTCTTGGTTTTCTCTGAATGAGGAGGCGTTTCAACCCATTCCCTCATAGGCTATTTTTAGATCCAATTTCTGAATAAATCAGGGAAAAGGGAACATTTGTTAGAGGAACATGTTAGAATTGTGTAGGTCTGAAACCATTGTGACAAATAGAGCATTTGCCCCTATGGAGCAAATGCTCTATTTATCACAATGGTTTAAAAAAAATGACCTTTACAGAGGCGTCAAAAGGCGTTAGGAGGGAATGGGTTAACTGGTCAAAGCACCAAGCCCTATCTTGGTGAATAAATATCACGTGGCAAAACCCTAATATGCTGTTATTTTGCTGTAATTCCATATGATTTCGATTAGTTAGAGCTTTCAGAAAACTTGTCTTAGGCCAAACAGCTTGGATCCTGATAACCCGTCGATTCACTCTGCGTCTCTTCAGGATAGTCTGTTTGCCACTCCGCGAGTAGTTAAAAAGCAACAAACAAAGAGTTAAATTTCTCTGCAGCATAATTGCTAGTAATTGTATTCTGCATAAAAATGTCTACTGCGGTAATGTTCACACATTTTGCACAGTACTTAATTTCATTGCACAAATCATTGTCCCCGAATCTTAATTAGATTACTAAGTTAACCAAATTTAGCCCAATTTCTTGGCGAATTCATCCAAACGTATTAGCCAATCAATTTTCATTTTGAGAGGTGTTTCTTTAAGAATTCCTTTGCGAATGTGATTGTTGGAAATAACTTGTGAACCAAACCATGCAGACAGTGACCTGGGTGCTCACGAACCCTTGCCTTCATATAAACGTGTTTTCACGCATTTGCAAACAGAGTAGACCCAGATCAGACGGCTCCTATAGGAGCCGTCTGATCAGGGTCTGCTCTGTTTGCTAATTGAATGCGAAATATCTGTTTCTTTCCTTTATAAAATGGCTACAATGTTCTTCCTTCTATATTTCATTTTAACTATTTTGCCCATGAATATTCAGTAGGTATTTGAATTTGGAATAAACACAGAATAGGGAAAGGGTTAAAGATATACGCTGTATACGTAAGTCAATGTATAGGTTAATTCTTTGAATACCGACCTTCTTAAGTGGAACAGAACATCGCTGTTTAACCCTTTTCTCCATAAATACGCCTTTCTACGCCTCTGTAAAAGTCACCTGTTGAAACCATTGTGCTCATATAGGAGCAAATGCTCTATTTATCACAATGGTTTCAAATTACAAAATTCTAAATAAACTCCTTTTCTCTAGTTAATGCTCCTTTTCGGTAGATTTAGGTTGGATCTAAAATAGCCTATGAGGGAAAGGGTTAAAGGTATATTTTCATTCAGTATGTAAGTGTAATTTGTAAGAGAGTTTTGAATGACAAACCGTGCATAACCTGATTAGAAGGCTTATCTAGGTAACATCTGATCTGGCTCCACATTATTTACAAATGACAGCAAATTCGTTTCTCGCCCTCAAAGGAAAACCTCTTTGGATGCTGAATTTTACAAGTTGAATACAGTGCTCCCTCCCTACAACGACCCTCTCAATAACGATTCCCTCCTTACAACAACGCTTGCCACTGTTTCCGAAATAACAAGGCTCCAGAAACAACCTTTTTCCATCGTATTTTCTTTATGCTTCCATCAAACCCTATGTTGTGACCACTCTTTAGAATCGTCACAAAGTGACGATTCTAAAGAGTGGTCACAACATAGGGTTTGATGGAGGCATAACGGTTTTAGTTCTCGAAATACACCTTATCTGGTGATCTGCAAACAAGCTAATTATGTTTGATTTTCCCTCCCTATATCAACTCCCTCTGAACAACACATACAATATTCGTATCCCAAAGGGTGTCGTTGTAGAGAGGGAGCACTGTATATTCCATCAGTGGTAAATTGGTAAATCCATTTTGAAATACATGTAGTACAAAAAAGCTCTAATGCGACCACTTAATGAATTAACAGATGTCTCTTTAAAAGCAAGTGGTTGCTCAATGCATGATGCCATTAATTTTTTACATAACTTCATCAGGTAGTGGTTTAACCCTTTTCACCCCACTGACGCATTTTGACTCCTCATTAAGTGGGTTTGGAAACCAGTGATAAATAGCAAATGCTCTGTTTGTCACAATGGTTTAAAAACTACACAATTCTAAAAGTTTCCTTTTCTCAAGCAATTGCCCCTTTTCGGTAGATTTATTCAAAGAAGTTGGGTCTAAAAATAGTCTAGAAGGGAATGGGTTAACGGGGGTTCCATTAAAAGGTGATCACACAGCATTGTGTTTAATTTTATATATACCGGTATGAATAAGTATATATATCTAAGATCTTTATAAGACGGAATATATACCGTCTGTGTCAGCAATGTATTGGGCTGAGTTTGCATAATAATTCACTGGTGGCAAACCTTCACGTGGAAATATAAGTATGTCGATACCTTTGATCTTCTTTAATATATGAAGGTAATTATAAGCAATTAGCATTTTATAATGATGACTTTGATAATAAATCATTTTTCAAGCGTCGTTATGCTTGTCGCTTTTGCCTGCTATATCATAACCCACTTTAAAAAAGTCCACATGTTAGATCTGTCAACGCGAGTGTTTATTTAACTTTTGTTTCATCACTTTCAGTTTTATTGTACATGTACATTCGTGGCTATTTGCCATTTAATCGTTCACCTATAATGATATCATGAATATTCATTAGCCGAATCTCGATAACGGTATATTGGTACTAATCTTTTGGCAATGACAGAAACTGTATAATTCCATATACAAACAGAGCAGACCCTGGTACGAAGCTAATACAGGAGACGCCTGATCTTGGTCTACACTATTTGCAAAGGCGTTAAAAGGGAACGTCTATGGAGTACAGGACATGGAGCAGTTTCTATACATGGCTTAATGACCCATTTGCGCCCGGTAGATTCTTCCATGCTTATATATTAGATTAATCCATTTTTATACGGCCGTCTTCAGACGGGACGTATTATGTCGTTGCGCCGTCAGTCCGTCCGTCCGTCCTTGACAAATGCAATCCAATCATTTTCAAATTTTGTCAGCATGTATATTACCATAATGTATCAGTCAAGTTCGATAACCAGCAAGATTGCCCCAGACACTCCAGAATTAGATCCCCATACTTGATGAGTTTCCGTCAAGTTTTGCTTGTCCGCTCTCTAACCCAAACAAATATAACCCAATCCTTTTCACATTTTGTCAGCAAGTATATTACTATAATGTCTCAGTCAAGATCGATAACCAGCAAGATTGTCTTTCACACTCTAGAATTATCCCACTTACTTGATAAATTTTGGTCAATTTTTGCTTGTCCGTTCTCTAACTCAAACAAGTGCAATCCAATCCTTTTCAAAATTTGTCGGCATGTATATTACCATAATGTCTCGATCAAGTTCGAAAACCAGCAAAATTTCCCCCAGACACTCCAGAATTATCTCCTATAGGATCAAGATCTGCTCTGTTTGCTTATGGAGTAATATAGATCTGATTCTACAGTTTTCTGCCTTGGACAAATTTATCTTTAAAATTCATGCTGTCATTATTTCTTACATCAGAACATTGTGTTTAATTATATATTTAATCCTTTATACAAACAAAGTAGACCCGGACCAGATGGCTAATTTAGGAGCAATCTGATCTTTGTCTGCTCTGTTTGCAAGTGTATTAAAAGGTGTTTTTATGGAGTACAATTCCTTAAATACCTTCTTAAAGACCCAGGATTAGACTTCAATTTAGTGATCAATTAAAACAGTTTGTCGAACCAATAGTCGAACCTTAAAGGGAATCAATTGAAACTTATATTTGTAACATTGCCTTGATATTAGTAATTTAATTATAAAGTTTTATAAAAATCCCTTCACTAGTTAAAAAGATATTAAGAGATCTTTGTGTATGATATCTATTTTATTTCTACGACAGCCGTTGCCATGGAAACTCAAATTTTAGTGCTTCATAATTGTACCACAATGCTGCCACCCTTCTTCTTTTGATTGTTAAGTCATACTCTTCATTGTCTGAAAGTATCCTGTCATTGTAAACCAGGTAACAAAATTTCGAAAAATGTCCCCTACTACAAGCGTTGCTCTATTTCAAGCCTGCTCTTTTCCATTGGGATCCCATGACGTGTTCTTCCTTTACCTCATATAGACATATTCAATTTTTTCAGCATTGTACGACTGGGCTGCTGTCGAAATCAACTTTAGCCCTTTAACCTTTGGATAATCATGCAAGAAAAAATAACACCACGCTGGGTCTGCTGTGCTTGCTTATAGCAGGCTATGGCTCTGATAACACTGGATGTGCTGTGCTTGCTTATAGCAGGCTATGGATCTGATAACACATCGGGTCTGCTGTGCTTGCTTATACGTAGCAGGCTATGGATCTGAATCTACAGTTTACGGTGTCTCATCAGGCATCGAAGTCGTTTTTGGTACTCGGTCAAAATACTCAGAAAAGCTTGAAGGAATCCAAAGAAGTGAAAATACAAGCAGCAAATCAAAGCTGAACACACATAATTGTTACAGATCAGAGCTGAACAAATATAACTATTACAGATCAGAGCTGAAGAAATATAATTGTTACAGATCAAAGCTGAACAAATATAACTATTACAGATCAGAGCTGAACAAATATGATTGTTACATATCAGAGCTGAAGAAATATAATTGTTACAGATCATAGCTGAACAAATATATTTATTACATGTCAGAACTGAACAAATGTAATTGTAACAGATCAGAGTTGAACAAATAGAATTGTTACAGATCATAGCTGAACAAATATAATTGTTACATCATGATAGGGGTTAAAGATTTATTTTTATAATATTAGTCGGGTTCTTATAAACGATTATAGTAAAAACTCGGTTATTCAAACACTCAGTACTTAATGCAGAGTGAACATCATGCAGAAAGTTTCCTCTGGGAGCTTTCTGCATGCCTTTCACCCTGCAGTAAGCATCCACCTGCCTAAGAGGACCTAACGAATTATCGAGGTTTGACTATACAGTAAAGTCTCGATAATTCGAATTTTTTGTATAGAAGAATTTAGATCCATTTAGACAGGTGAATGCTTAATGCATGGTGAAAGTCAAGCAGAAAGCTCATAGAGGAGCTTTCTGCATGACTTTCACCATGCATTAAGATGCCACCTGTCTTAAAGATCGATAATAATACGAATTTTAGTGTTCGAATAATCGAGATTGTACTGTATATGCATACACATTTTATGCATTTTCTCGCAAAATAAATTAAATTCCACCCAGACCATGATCTTGTAACTATCACTAGACCACCCATTGCTTTTCAAACTTATTTTCTTCTCATGAATGAGGAAAAAACACCTTTTTCATCAACAATTTGAAACATAATTATATTAAAAACACAGTGACATTCAATCATTAAACACGTACAGCCAATGCTGGCATTTTATGCAACAAGCACCTGTTTGCGTTTCATCGATTTTTATCATTATTAACACTTACAGATACAGTAAAATCTCCCCATTATTTATCAACATAGATGTTTTTAAAAGCACGTGGTTGCTTAATGCAGGATAAAAGTAATACAGAATGCTCCTATAGGAGCTTTCTGCATACACTTTGTCCCGCATTCTGCTATATTCTGTTTTAAAAATCCAGAATTATAATTCTTTGGAGTGTTCGAGTAAGCATTTAACCCTTTACGCCTTTCTACGCCTTTGCAAACAGAGTAGACCCAGACCGGACGGCTCCTGTAGGAGCCGTCTGATCAGGGTCTGCTCTAATTGCTTATTGTATAATATAGATATTATTGTTTCTGCCATGACGAAACATTCCTTTTACCTTGTGTTATTATAACAATTAATCTAATTAATATTCATGATGTCATTTCTTACATGAATATTCATAGCCTGCTAATCCCGATCTGACTTGCATTATCTGAATCTAAGTTGTTATTCGCTCGATCAGTTGCCTAAAAACTAGCCAAATCAGTTAAAGGACTTAAATATAAAAAGACTGAACTCTTTCGGCGCCAATGTCGTCTGTTGGCACCATTGAAAACAGTGCAGTCCCAGGTCAGATGCCGCCTTTTCAAGGCGGCATCTGACCTGGGACTTCACTGTTTTATGTATTATTTTAGCCCAAGCATACAGGTTTTTTTTAAAAACAAATGTTTTACTAATATACCTTTATTATTTAGTTTAGAATTATATTTAATATGAAATTATTATTGCAGACGACACTTTTAAATTTGGCGCCAAAGAGTTAAATGTATGCAGACACTCATTTTCATGGCGGATTAGAGTTAGATTATTGTTATTTTTTATTTGAAAATGACATTTTAATTGCTATTATAACAGTTGAATATGCAGACAGGTAGACCACGTGATGTTTTGCCAGTTGTCTAATAACTGTAGACGCAGGTCTGGCTCCATACAGTCGGCCGAAAAGTAACGTTAAACGTCTGATCTAAACTTGGCTAGAATGCGCCACGATCATAAATATGCAGTAACCCGACTCTAAACCGAACGTTTAGTATCAATGCATGTCTGGTTGTAGAAAAGTAACAACAAATGAGCTTTTACATGACTTTAACCATGCATTAACCCTTTCCTCCATAATTACGCCTTTCTACGCCTCTGTAATAACCACTTCTTGAAACCATTGTGATAAATAGAACATTTGCTCCTATAGGAGCAAATGCTCTATTTATCACAATGGTTTCAAACTACAAAATTCTAAAATTGTACTTTTCTCTAGTTAATACATCTTTTCGGTAGATTTATTCAAAGCGGATGAATCTAAAAATAGCCTATGGAGGAAAGGGTTAAGCAGCCACCTGCCGACAAATATCTCAACTCTTCTTTACTAAAAGGCCGGTTTTAGAGGGATGATGATGTTTCGCAATTTGTGTCTAGACTTTGTTCAAGCTGTACATTTGCATGATTGTGTTCAATTTTTATTTGCAAGAAGCTGTAAACTGACAAGAAGTAAATCATTGAATATAACAAATGACCAAGAAACTGAATAGTAGAAAAATCTCGTTATTTATACGACCATTCAAATTGTAAAACATGTGATAGATTAATGCAGGACAAAGTGATACAGAAAGCGCCTATAGACGCTTTCTGTATCAAGTATACCCTGCATTAAGCAACCACCTGCTTTAAAAGACTACTGTGTTAATAACTCATGGGATCGTTTCTACGAGATTTATTGTATTCAAATGTGCAATTTGTTTAATATGAACGTTAAATTTATACTCAAAATTAAGTGAATATGGAGCCAAGACGAACGTTACGCAGAAAATATCCACGGGAGCTTTATACATAACTTTAGTACTGCATTAGGCTACCATCTACCTTTCAGCATCATATATCTTTCTATCGGTCGATTTAGTTGGTCCTTCGGGATCATGAATTTCAATGCTTTTAGTTATGAAAATTGAACACCGCTTAAGCCGGTGCTTGGGGACGTGAGCAGTGCTGGACTTTAAATAACTGCTCATGACTCAGTAAAACCGAGTCTGCAGTTTGCTCTTTTCGCATTGCTACCTTTGCTTTCGAAGGGTCTCCTACTTTCAGAATTTACAACTACATGTATACTGATAGGCAGAGCTCCAGATAAGATGCGTACATTGAAATATTTTCAATAATAGCTCCTTTATTTCTCCTCCAAACCCTATACTGTGACCATTCTTTAGAATCGTCTCTTCGAGACGATTCTAAAGAATAGTCACAGTATAGGGTTTGGTGGAGAAATGACGATTTTAATATATAGGTACGCACCGTGTTCTGTAGCTCTGCTGGTAGGGATTGCATTTAATGCAACAGTGCTCTAAATTGGGGTTCGAGCAATAAACCGCCTCTACAACGACCAGTCAAATGAGGTCTAAACCCCTTCACCTTAAGAATATGTTTTGTTTTGTTTTGTGTTGATCAATATCCGTTTCTGGTAACTATGGGCTAATTGGACGCCTTAAGAATATGTATGTAAAACGTAATGTCATCGTGAATATTTCAAGTCAATGAAATTTATCTTATTTTTTATAATGGTGTTTGCACACGGGGATTTTTGGAATTTGATTTATACAATCTCATAAGCAAACAGAACAGACAGTGGTGTAGCTGAATCAGAATGTAGTGCACGTACCGTGGTTATAGGGATCCGGGGGGGGGGGGATAAATTAAGAATTGTGTTGTTTTGAAACCATTGTGATAAATAGAGCATTTGCTCCTATATGAGCAAATGTTATGTTTATTACAATGGTTTCAAAAGATGACTTTCACAGAGGCGCCAAAAGGCATCAATATGAGGGAATGTGTTAGAGGTTATATGACAAGACAGAACGTTTATCAAAGTCTACCCCCTTAGCCTTCGATGTTTGTTCTTCTCTGGCCATAGTAGTGTTTTCAAATTGATGTTACGCACGTGCGTAAATGCGTATCGATAGCTACACCCCTGGCAGACCCTGATCAGACAGCTCCTATGGGTTATTAAGTGGTCGCATTGAAAAGGTTCTACTGTAATTTCAACCTATTAACAGTTCTTTACACTACAAGTCATTATGTTGCACAATGAATTACATACGTAGGCTATAGAGGTCTCGTTGTATCAGCATTTTGAAAGAGATGAAACATTTTCTTTCAAGTCTTCATGTAAATGAGGGACACGAATCTTGCTTTGTGTTGCAAGGGAGGCCACCTACGTGCGAACTGGCCATCGCAATATATTATCCCTCCCCCTCATATCTCGCTGGCGATGTATTGTATCTATTGCGTCTCGAGAGCTTTGGCTTGATTGTGCAGATTTGTTACAACCAAACCTGCAATTAGATGAAATACGGACCAATTATAACAACCACATATCTATCACAGTTTAAATTTAGAATTGAATGTCATGTACGGGCGTAAATAATATTACCACACGTCACTGTGCATCTGATAACTGGTTTAACCCTTTCCCTCATATAAACGCTTTTCACGCATTTGCAAACACAGTAGACTCAGATCAGACGGCTATTATAGGAGCCGCCTGATCATGGTCTGCTCTGTTTGCTTATGGAATTATAATAGATCTGACTGTACACTTTCTATCAATACCAAAACAATTAATGTGTACATACGCCATTATAAAATTATTCCAGCTAATAAATATTCATGATGTCATTATTTATTAAATGAATACTCAAACAGGGAAATGGTTAAACTACTTCAATATTTGATCTTTAACTCTTTCCTCCATAAATACGCCTTTCTACGCCTTTGCAAACAGAGAAGACCCAGATCAGACGGCTCCTATAGGAGCCGTCTGATCAGGGTCTGCTCTGTTTTCTTATGAAATTATATAGATATGATTCTACAGTTTCTACTATAGCCCAAAACTCATGTGTCAATGTGTCGTTATCAAAATGAATCTAATTAATATTCATGACGTCATAATTTGTTCCATAAATATTCATGGCGTACAGGTTTAATTCAATGGCCGAATCAATGAAATACTCAAAAACATATATATCAGCGCAATCCATTACCTGATAGACACATATACGCATTTGCAAACATAGTAAACCAATATCAAAGAGCCTATGTAAAGCGTTTCAAACACAACGATTCCCCTCTTGTTGTTATACGGTGTGAACATTGAACATTGATCTTGGCAGAACTCATTTGTATAGAGGAATGATGCTACACGCCCTCCGTTCACAAATGGTAAAGTGATACACACCATGATCAGAGAGTTTCACTTTTGCTTTTCTCACAAGCCAACTTGTAAAATTGAATGTTTCCATACAACATGTATTAAATTGTTTTTTAGACTACATACATGTATATCAATTTGAAAACCCCCAGTTTCAGTACATTTTAATGTATCAAGTTGGTCTTGATAACACCGGGATCAGCTGAAAATGTCTAAAATGATTTAAATCTTACTTTATCTGAAATATTCGGATCTTATATATTTATAAACTATAGTGATATACACTTCTGCGCATTTCATGTGTTTCAAAAAACATTTATAGAACAAAAATGCTTTTGAATGTGTTTATGATAAATAATACATAATTCTGCATCTTAACGTCGTATTTCGAAAATTCTATCTTTTACACATTACAAAACTCAAAATACATACATGTATATTTATTCATATTTGTTAAAAATTATCAAAATGCGTATATGTATGTTTAAATTTTGTACAGTGTGTTTATAGTGCATGTACAGTGCATTTTGAGCATTATCAAAACATGTACCAGGTCCTAAAAAAAACACACAAGAAAAATGCAAGAACAAATACAACAAGCGAGGAGTCTTCTGTGCATTTTATTGAGCTGAGAAGAACTACATGGAAATGGCATACTGTATTGTTGACATTGATTCAAATTGTTTCTTTTTCATAGCTTTTGTTTTAATGTATGTTTGTGTTTGCAAATTATTTATAGTGAATGTCTAATATTACAGTACCGTGTCTTAATAACCATACCGAAGCTGTTACAAAGGAGACATAGATTTCGTTCTATATATGGCAATATCATATGTTTTAAGTAGTGTAATGTAGTGGAGTACCTCTAAACCTTTTGTTCTATGTGTTTATATACCATCTGCGTGCATTTTTAAGACCATGATTATTGTCAATACAGTAGTTATTGGCTGGCTTTGACAGGCTACTAAGAACATGGATCGAATAAAGACTTGTTTATGGACAATATGACAATAAAGTATGCCATGAAAGTCATCGAACAGATTTGTACTAACCACTAGGGTCTATGTTGGTGCCCAACCGTACAATTGCTGAGATTACTGACCGCAAATACACATACCTTTATTACCCTATATATTCGGAAAAACAATCTTAAGCAAATAGTGCAAACCCAGATCAAACTGCTTTGAAGGAGCAGTTTGATCAGGGTATACACTACTTGCTACTATGCTACTACGTTAGTCTAAATCACTAATTCATGCAGCTTGACAAACTAGTGGGTAGAGGAGATTAGGGTGTCCGAATATTTATGGTAATCAGTGTATATGCATCGAACGTTGTCATTGCATCACTGGTATACAATGCACTTGTCCTTCTGAAGGTAGTTTGGTCAACGTGTTAAACCGCCAGTGTACCTTTTTATGAATGCAAAATGTGATTATTATTCTACAATTGCTAATGGAACAGAAGAGTTTGGCTATGGCAGAAAATGTAGAATTAGGTCTATATTATTCCATAAGCATACATAGCAGACCCTTATCAAATAGCTTCTATAGGAGCCGTCTGATCTAGGTCTACTATGTTTGCAAAAGCATATAAAGGCGTTTTTATGGAATATAGAGTTAACAAGGTACTATATACAGTAAAACCTCTGTACAACAATCACCACATAGAAGTCTAGTTCTGTGTCTTATTTTGCATATGGTAGCTTAATGCAGGGCGGATGTTACACATCAATCAATCACAAGAGCTTCCTGCATTTTCTTCCGTTCTGAAATAAGCAATATCCTGTTTTAAAACACCCATGTTTATTCGTTAACCCTTTACTCCATTAATACGACTTTCTTCGGTTTGGCAAACAGAGTAGACCCAGATTAGGGCATGTTCCGTTTGCTTATGATATAATATAGATATGATTCTACAGTTTCTGTCTTGGCCAAAATTTTATCTGTCGATGTGCTATTATAGCAGTTTTATTAATGAATGTTCATTATACAGTAAAATCTCGATTACTCGAATTTTCTTTATAGAAGCATTTAGACCCTTTAGGCAGGTGACTACTTAATGCATGGTGAAAGTCATGCAGAAAGCTCCACTAGGAGCTTTCTACATGACTTTCACCATGCATTAAGCTGTCACCTGTCTTAAATATCGATAATAATACGTATTTTAGTGTTCGAATAATCGAGAGTTTACTGTATCATTATTTCTTACATGAATATTCATGGAGTAAATGATTAAGTGGTCGCTTTAGTCAAGTTCTGCTGTATTTTAGAAAACATGTAAAATATGTCAAGGTAATGAAAGGAAGAGTTGACGTCATATAGGCAAGACGAATTAACAACCATCTATTTTCTAAAGAGATCATAATTAATGGTGTAGAGTCAAACCAGTCTAAACCGGAATTTTAGCAGAGAAGAATTTAGATACTTTTAGACATGTGTCTGCTTAATGCAGGATGAAACTCATACAGAAAGCTCCTAGAGGAGCTTTCTGTATGACTTTCACCCTGCATTAAATTGCCACCTGTCCCCGAGACCGATATTAATACTAAAATATTTACATTCGCCCTGCAACGTCCTTATATAACCTTATTCTAAAAAGAAAGTTGCATAACCTCATGAACACCGGAAGCACGCCATTCATTTCTTAAATATAAGAAATACAATGGAATATAAATATAAGAAATAAATGACGTGCTCCCGGTGTTCATGGGTTATGCAACGCATAGCTTTACGAGCAAAGATTCACGTGAAGCCCTTCGGGCTTCACTAACTTTGCTCGTAAAGCTATGCGTTGCATAACCTCATGAACACCGGAAGCACGTCATTCATTTCTTAATTGAACGCCCTGTTTAGAGGGGCTTTACTGTATACGGTATGTATTTACTAGCAACTCCTTATGGCAGAAAATATGTTGGCTATTTCACTCCACTGATCACTTATTGTATATTTTTTATTTTATTATTAAGCAAAACAGATGAAACTTGCAAACCTAATTAGTTACGTATTATTTGACGAGGTTTTATGCACGATAGAACCTCGAACAGTCGCCATTAAATCTTAATCTGATGAATATTCATGTAAGAAATAATGTCTGTATGCATATTAATTAGCAGTATTTTTATAATGGCATATCGAGGGCTTGGTGCAAAACTATTCTAACTCCTTCACTTTGTGAAGGAGTTAGAATAGTTTTGCACCAAGCCCTCGATATGAACTAAGGACATTTGGACGACAGAATAAACTAGAAACAGATCTGTATTATTTTATAAACAAACAAAATATACTCTCTTTGCATAGTCGCCAAAAGGCGCCCCCTGGCAGCTAATGTATAAAATAATAAACATGATTTTGTTTTAAATTCAAGTACAGTAAATCCCCGCTAATGCGACCACCTAAAATATGTATAAGTCTGGGTGCTAGATTCAGGTGGTAGCTTAATGCAGGACAAAGTAAAAATGCAGAAAGCTCCTAGAGGAGCTTTCTGCATTACTTTTGACCTGCATTAAGCAATCACCGGCTTATAAAGACATCCATGCTAATTCATTAAGTGGTCGCATTTGAGGGGCTCTACTGTACACGTAGTTGTCAAATGCAGGATGAAAATTAGAAAGCTCCCGTCTGCATTGCTTTCGTCCTGTATAAACCTACCATTTGCCTTAACCTTTTACTTGATAGGGACGCCTTTTGACAACTTAGCAAACAGAATGGATCCAGATCAGAGGTTCCTGTAGGATCCGTCTGGTTTCGGTCTAATTTGCTTATGGAATAATATATGTATGATTCTAGTTTCTACCATGGTCAAAACGTCCTGTGTTCATGAAACATTATAAAATGTCAGCTTATAAATATTCATGATGTCATTATTTCTTATATGAATTTTCATCAGGTGAAGGATTAAGTACCAAGAAATAAGCTTTGTTTTGTTGGTTGTTTTAGAGACGTGTACAGTACAGTAAAACCTCTCTATAACGACCACTAAATTACATCAAATATTTTGTGTTAAAGGCAGGTGGATGCTTAAAGCAAGGTGAAAGTAAAACAGAACGCTCCTATTGGAGCGTTCTGTTTTACTTCCACCTTGCTTTAAGCAACCACCTGCACAGATTACCAATTAATTTACACAATTTAGTGGTCGTTATAGAGAGGTTTTACTGTACATAGAAGCAGTTGTCTCTTTAACATAGCACATCCTCTCTGTTCTGAAGTATTTACTATAACATAGACTTGCCGCTAGGTTGTCTTCTTGAAGTGTTTTTTTCTGAAAACTAGCATTTGTCATTGTTCTGAGTCAAATACGTGTTCTCTATATTCATTAAGACTAAGTTTTGCAATACGAATATAAAAGTTAAACCTCTCCAAGACAACCACCAAAACGAGGTTAAATTATGAGTCTTAAAGGCAGGTGGTAGCTTAATGCAGAGTGTAAGTTAATCAGAATGCTCCATAGGAGCCTTCTGTATTACTTTCGTCCTGCATTAAACAACTACCTGTTTTTAGAGTCACCCAGGTTCATTCATTTAACCCATTCCCTCATATTGACGCCTTTTGATGTCTCTGTAAAATTCACTTTTTGAAACCATTGTGATAAATAGAGCATTTGCTCCTATAGGAGCAAATGTTTTATTTATCACAATCGTTTCAAAGTTACAAAATTCTAAAAGTTTCTCTAGTTAATGCTCCTTTTCGGTTGAATTATTCAAAGAGGTTGGATCTAAAAATAGCCTATGTGGTAATGGGTTAAAGGTCGAATAGAGATGCTCTTATGTATATTCAGAGTTATTAACATAACTTTAAAACTGATTGTAAATTTGTTATCTACAAATATCTCCAATTTTTGTTTCGGCCGAAATAATCTACCTCATAGCCTATAAAGTCAGCTTCAATATTCCTTTAAGATTTTTCTGCGCTTGGATTTATGGCCGATACAAAACTTGAAGTAGCAACTATATATGTTATTACAAACCTTAAATTTCATAATATAATTTCTTGTGGTAAAGGTAATGGTTTAGCCTGTATTTGTGTTTCGTGAATGTAATTCATGAAGTAATTTTGCAAAATCAGACTCCGATATCTGCCTTTAACCATTTACTCCATGAATATTCATGAAAGAAATCATCACATGAGGGTACAATGACGGTACAGGACAATTGTTTTTAACTACTGATCTGTAAAGGCCATCATTGTTCGGCCGTTGACATTATTAGGGGAACAAAGATTCGAAAGAAACGAATAAATGTCAATCAGAAACTTGTTTTATTTCGTCCAATATACCGCACCTGTACCAAACCTAGCCATAATAAACATACCGGGGGAGAATGTGTCGATATTTTGTCTATTTCACCATACGAGATACGTATTGACACATGGTCATAAATGTCATCTGAAATAACAATTTTCTTTGGATTTGTTTGGTTAACGTCTTTGTTATGGTAATTTTCATATTTTTGTTGTCTACTGTTAACAAATTTGATGGTTTGCTGAAGAAGGAAATAGAAACATTCGTGACGTAAGCAATCCATTAACGTTGGTTATGTCATTAAAACAAAAACTCAAATCCGAGAATATACCATTAGATAGCACATTTTGGTTCACTAAAATAACCCTCTCTAAATGTTGATATTCATGTATCTATGTACATGTATCTGTTCCTTGAGATGAGAAATAGCGTAACCTTTCCTCCACGAATATTCATGTAAGCAATAATGGCATCATGTATATCAAATATAAGAAATTTTAAAACCGCATATTGATTTGTCATGGCAGAAACTGTAGAATCTGATATATTGTATTCCATTAGCAAATAGAGCTGACCATTGTCAGACAGCTCCCATAGGATCCGTTTGATCTGGGTCTACTCTATTTGCAAAAGGCGTTAAACCCGTATTTTATGACTTTAACCCTTTACCCCATGAATATTCATGTAAGAAATAATGACGTCATGAATATTAATGCTACTAATTTGTTATACAGTAAAACCTCTCTATAACGACCACTAAATTTGTGTTCTTTAGTTGGTATTTTGGGCAGGTGGTTGCTTAAAGTAAAAACAGTAAAACAGAACGCTCCCATAGGAGCGTTCTGTTTTACTTTCACCTTGCTTTAAGCATACACATGCCTTTAACACAAAATACTTGATGTGATTTAGTGGTCGTTATAGAGAGGTTATACTGTAATAGCATATTGACACGGGAACTTTTGGCCATGGCAGAAAATGTAGAAGTGGCGATTCTAAAGAGTTTGGTAGAGTATAGTAAAACCTCTCTATAACAGCCACTATAGGAGCGTTCTGTTTTACTTTCACCCTGCTTTAAGCAGACACCCGCCTTTAACACAAAATACTTGATGCAATTTAGTGGCCGTTATAGAGAGGTTTTACTGTATAGGGTTTGGTGGAGAAAGTATTCTGGTACGCATCGTTATCTGTAGATCTGATTACCTAAACAAACAGTTTTGGACAAGAGTAATTCTAGCAAATTGCTACATTGCTATGTGTTAATGAATACGTGACAACCTTTACAAGCAGTTTGGATCCATATGAATCGCTTTCATCGTTTGTTTTTTAAAGCCACGAAGAAAGAAATGGTCTAATTTTAGAATTAACCCGTATCCCTCTAATCACGATCTGGCTCGCACATGTAAACAGCTTGGGTCCAGATGAGACACTGAGTAACTTGGTCAAACAGTTCCTTAAAAGTTGGATTTAATTGGCAGCCCAGTAAACCCCGTTTAACCCGGAATTCTAGTAGCGAATAAGATACTTTTATGCAGGTGGCTTCTTAATGCAGGGTGAAAGTAATGCAGAAAGCTGCCAGAGGAGAGGAGTTTTCTGCATGACTTTAAACCCGCATTAAGCAGTCACCTGTCCCAAAGACCGATATTTATACTGAATTCAACGTCCGGTTTAGAGGGGTTCTACTGTAGTCAAAACTGAACCAGATCAGAATATGAATGGACATTATTTTTGCACATGCTCAATGAAACTTTATTTTGTAAAATAGTGCGTCTTCTCATCCTCTGACATAGATCAATATTTACTAACCATTCACTCAAGCTTTTGATAAACTACTAGCCGAACTTCAAACAACTTAATTCCTAATGAGACGCGAATTTATCCGGCGTCTCACCTGGACCCAACCTGTTTATAAATGCTACTAAATCTGAGCACGATCAATGTTGATAAAGGTATTGACAGTAGTTGCGATAATATAAGTGCAAGAAACCAACCAAAACAAGCAAAAAACAAACATTGTAATATAATTATATATGAGGATTGCATTATGTAAAAATAATGAAGGTATACTACAAAATTCTCTCGGAATGTGCAACCCTTTATCTAATAGATGCATATTTTGACATCTTTTGACACCTTTACAAACATAGTATACCCATATTAGACGTTAGCTATTGGAGGAACATGCTTCTTAACTCTTTACTCCATAGAGTCGCATTTAACACCTTTGCTAACAGAGTTTAACCAAACCAGTCGGCAATTTGGAGCCGTCTAAACAAGTGCACCTCGTTTGCTTATAGCATATCTTAGATATGAATCAATACTACAGTAAAACATCTCTAAACCGGAATAATAGTAGAGAATAATTTTGACACTTTTAAGCAGGTGGTTGCTTAATGATGAGCTTTCTGCACGAGTTTCACCCTGCATTAAGCTGCCACCTGTCTCCAATACCGAAATTTATACTAAACTGAACGTCCGGTTTATAGGGGTTTTATTGTATTTGACATCGCTATGTATAATAGCAATATAAAATAATTAGGCTTCAGAGCTGCAGATAAACGTACTAAAATCGTCATTTCTCCACCAAAACATGTGTTGTGACCACTCTTTAGAATCGTCTCTTCGAGTAGGTGTAGAAATAAAGAAGTTATTATTGAAAATGTTTTAATTTACGAATCTTATCTGGACCTCTATTAGTTAATACAGGTTCATAGTGGGCGGAATCTGCTATGGATATCCATGGAGTAAAAGGTGAAACATTTGCCCTGCTTCACAAAATTTCTTTTGCTGCTTTTGTTTGTTTTCAAAGTAGACTGTTCATCCATTTTAGTCCAATAGCTTGACTAGAGTGTTAAACAACTTGTACTCTAATGAGAGTCGAGTACATCGGTGTACTCTGATGAGAGCCGAGTTCCTCGGTGTCTCATCTAGAGCCGCTCTCAAAACTCTTCCGCAGCTTGCTCAAGTGTAATATCTCTAACATACAATACTTCAACTATATTATAACTTTGTCATGGATAGCATTATATCCTTGTGGTATTTAAGATGACACATAACTGATATTTCACGTATTGATCTCTCGAGAGCTTATAAATATGGTTTGACTAAACAATAACCAAATACAAATGTTTCAGCGGTGTCTTTATAATGAAACATCAAATAAAAGCATCGTATGCATATTTCTTAAAAGAAAATTACAGAAATAGAACTTGAAACAAATTACCCCATGAATATTCATGTAAGAACTAATGAATGCATTAATATTAAACATAATTATTTTGTAAATAAATGAACACAGAAATGTTTGGCAAGAGTAGAAACTAGCATTAGATATAAGAATTACTATGCTAGTAGTTTGGAAGTTCAGCTGTATTTTGGTGAGTTAGAAAACGAGTTCTGACGAGCCAAAATGCAGCTGAACTTCCAAACTACTAGCATAGTAATTCTTTTATCATGCAACACCACGAAAAATGGAAAAAATGAAGAAATAGAAAGATTGCTAAAGCGGTTTCGTCCCCTGAATGAAAATACATGCAAGTACGAATTACGTGACGTCATGTTGGCATGCAGTGACGTCATCGACTTTTACAACATAAACAAACTTAATTTAATCCTTTTATATGGACAGATAGTTGAGACAAAGGTGAGAAAATGTGTTAATTTGATGTTTATGTTTAATTATGCCTTTTTCGTCCTTCTGTTTTCCTCCTATCGGCTTAACCAAACTTGCATTCCAGTCGGGTCAGTACACATGCACTATACCTCACAAAATACAGCGTCGACGTGGAAAATATTATGCTAGTAGGAAGTGACTGTATTTCGTGACGTTGCATGATAAATATATTATTTCATAAGCGAATAGAGCAGACACTGATCAGACGGCTCCTAGAACAGTCGTATGATCTTGGTCTACTCTGTTTGCAAAGATGTAAAACACTATTTACATGTATAGAATGAAGGATTATTATTAATTCCAACTACTGTGAATGTGTTTAAATATAAAACGATGAATTTATTTTCAGTAGCAATTAAAATTCTTTCTGAGAGAATTTTGTAGGATATAGTACATTTATAGTTGAAAAATAAGACACTTCAAACAGTCAAAGAATTATTAATGTTGTTAACATTGAAGACTGTTGTATATTTTGTACTTTATAACTTGCTTTGTATACATATGTATAAAACTCCACATGAGTCTTACCATTAAACCTTTCCCTCCATAAACACACCTTTCTACGCCCCTGCAAATGTCACTTTTTGAAACAATGTGATAAATAAAGCATTTGCTCCATAGGAGCAAATGCTTTTTTATCACAATGGTTTCAAAACTACACAATTCTATCCTTTTCTTTAGTAAATACTCCTTTTTGGTAGATTTATTCAAAGAGGTCGGATCGTAGCTTATGAGGGAATGGGTTAAGAATTGTGTACCGTTGCCTTAGAGCCCAAGATAATTATCTATGAATTTATTTATACATGTGATATATTCAATTTTAATGCTTTATTTCTTTCATATTCGGTAGATAATTTTTATACGGCAAATGATGGTTTTTTTGTAAATCAAGCTCAAACTTAAACCTCTTATATCTTGATTATTTTCCAGAAATAAAAACAATCTCAATAAATGTGTAATTGTTGAATATATATGGTATATGGTTGTATACAGTCATTTTAATGATGAATAGTTCAAAGTGGATTGGGCCCATCATTATAACCAAAGAGTCTAACCACTATGATATAATTAAATTTGCTAATCAATTTTTGATGACAAACAGTGCAGGTGCCAGTTCCCGCTTTCAATTGGTTAATTTTATTCATGTACATTTATATAGCATACACTGCAACGGTTTGCATTCAGGTATCCCCTATTTATGTTCCTCATTGGTAATTAATTATACTTAACATACCTCCCACTAAGCTCGTCCTGACTGACATTTGCAAACAGCTTGGATCCAGATACTTGGATCCAAGCTGTTTGACACTCGGTCAAGAGTATCTTAAAGGCATGATCCTAATAAAAATTGGATCAGTTTTTAGTTTTCTTTAACCCATTCCTCCATAGGCTATTTTAGACCCAACCCCTTTGAATGAATCTACCGAAAAGGAGCATTAACTACAGAAAAGGAACATTTTAGAATGTTGTAGTTTGAAACCATTGTGATAAATAGTTATCACAATGGTTTCAAGAAGTGACTATTACAGAGGCGTAGAAAGGCGTACTTATGGCGGAAAGGGTTAAGCAGACATTATGTTTTTCACAGCAGGAAAGGGTTAAGAAATTTCCGCTTCAATACAGAAAAAAAGTTTCGAAACATGTAACGCAAATTATTTGCCACAAGATCAAAGTAATGCAAAATGAAATATTGGAAAGTTATGCAACACAGGTTCCTGAACTCTAATCACTTAGGCACCATACTTTACAACAACAATGTCTATAACAAAGAGGCGCCGGCATAGGAAATTATGATATATGACTTTTCTCTGTTGAAGTCTTGACCACAATTGGCCCTAGCACCATTGCATCGGTTAGCTTTATGTCTATATTTAATTATGTCATCCATTTCACAATACTAGAGTTGCTTAGGCTGATATTTACACTTAGCGTGCTCTGGGTGCAAAGGTGGTATCATTCTAAAGCAGCTTGGGGATTTTATTAGACGTCTAGTAACCGGGGGTCTTTTCAGGATCCAAACATAGAGATGGTAATCATTAATTTTGAAACAAACATCGAGAGACAATCTACTCTAAGAATTGAAACTGATGACAATGCTTTAGATGACTATTGCTTGTGGTGCTAAGCATTAACTGATGTGAACAGATCTGCTAATGCCTCAGCCCGCTATTGTCGACATGAGGCCCTTGCAGAACCATTGTATATACAGCAGAACAAGCCTATACCGACTGGACAATGAATTGATACGGATGTCGATTTGAGAAGGTGATTGCTTAATGCAGGACGAAAGTGATGCAGAAAGCTCCTAGAGGAGCTTTCTGCATCACTTTCGTACTGCATTAAGTTACAACCTGTCTTAAAACATAGAATTAGGATTATTTTGGGTGGTCGATATAGACCGGCTTTACCGTACCATTGATTCTGTCTGGTAAAGGTTACAGTCGTGGTACGCTCTGCATTATTTATGGGTTTCCTGACATGGAATAACAGCTAAACGACATTGTTTAATTATTTTGAAAGTGGCTAGAATGGGATTGACCCAATGGATTCGAGAAACCTTGTACTATTTTTGTCTCAACGCTTCAAGACTTATGAATTCCTATATTTATTGTTGTTAACGAGGAAGAGAAATATAGTTAAGTTTCGTTTCAAATTTGCACTTTGCTCAGGGGATATGGTTGCTCCTAGTACGAAAGCTTGTTTATTAAGCAGAGAAATAATTATACGAAGCAAATATTAAAAGAAAGAAATGCTGAACAATTATGTTTTTATGTATTAAATATCTACAGAGTTAATATCTATAAATGATTCACACAGTAGCTTGCAGCACAATGATATCTAATTAAAAATCCGCTTTATAACAGTTTTTACATCAACGGTTTTAGAAACTTTTGAATGAGTAGCATACAGCTTTGATCCTAATCACAACGTGTTACTGGCTATATGCAATATACAATTTATTTGTCACATTTTAAAGATTGTTTCAGGGTTTTAATAACATGTATAGTATCTATTATTTAATTGCTTTTGCAATTAAAACGAAGCCATATAAATCAATGAATCTAATGTAATAAACACTGAAAAAGCAATGAAACCAGGATGCAATGAATTTTCGTATTGACAAATTATAACTGGTCTTCCTTTGTCACGTTGATGTGATGATGAGCAATGAATGTTAGACTAATAGCACATACTTAATGATACATATATTGGCGCCTTTGAAAACAGGATAGACTCAGATCAGTCGGCTCATATAGGAGCTTCTGATGAGGATCTGTCCTGTTGGCCTATTAAAAAACCAATTATAGATCTGAATCTATAGTATCCAAGGCGTACAATACCCCTGTTCATAATATTTCATATGCCATAATAAAAATTCAGCTCATAACTAGTTATGCTATTAGCGACAGAGCAACAGATAAAGGTACTCAAATACTAAAATCGTCATTTCTTCACCAATCCCTATTTTGTGACCAATAGTGTATTTTGATAAATGGACACAACATAGTGCTTGGCGGAGACAAAAAGGAGTTATTCTTGAAAATGTTTTAATTTACGCATCTTATCTAGACCTTTGTTAGTAATTCTTACAATAATATTCATCAGGTAAAGACTTTATTAGAAACAACAGAAAAATAAAACAAAATATCTCATACCGGTATATATGTCATAGTGTATGTGAATATGCTATTATAATTATTTACATATGAATTAAAGATGGCATAATAGTCGTCTTAATGTTTTGATACATGTAAAATAATTTGCTATTGTAGACAAATTCAATTATGTAAGGCCAGAATGTCATTTGTTGCAACATTTCGGCAGCATAGTTTTCCTGTATCTGTATTATACAACCCATTTTATATGGATTACAATTGATAATTGTCAAACGTCTTGATATAAACCTATGCTTTAAATCTTACATAAATGAACATTTATACATGAAAATCGCTTCATGAATATTCATTAACTAAAACTTTTACAGGAAATTATCGGGTAAGACAATAACTGTAGGGTCAGATCTAAATAATTTTATAAGCACACAGTACATATTTATCAGGCAGGATCTGGGTCTACTCTGCAAATGCACGAAAGAGCGTTTATTTGTTGGAAATGGTTAACAGGTATCCCTTTAACCCATTACCTAATAGCCTATTTTTAGATACAACCTCTTTGAATGAATCTACCGAAAAGGAGCATTAACTAGAGGAAAGGAAAATGTTAGAGTTTTGTAGTTTGAAACCATCGTGATAAATAGAGCATTTGCTCCTATAGGAGCAAATGCTCTATTTATCACAATGGTTTCATTAAGTGACTTTTACAGAGGCGTAGAAAGGCATATTTATGGAGGAAAGGGTTAACAGAAGAAGAAGAAATTCATGCACTCTTATAATTCAGAATTTTTACGACATTAAACTATACATATGCTATTGTTGTCGGTTATAATAACCCTGTGTATGTTCGCTTAGATTAAAATTAATGTACCTTTCCTTGGTGAATATTCATGTAAGAAGTAATGACACCATGGATATTTGTTAGCTGATTTATTGTGGTATATGAATACGTTTCTTTGACAATGGCAGGGACTACATACTTCCATAAGTAAATAGAGTAGACTCTCATCACACGACTCATAATAGGAGTGGTTTGATGAGAGTGTACTCCTTTTTGCAGAAGCCGTCAACAACCGTCTATATCAGGTAAAGTATTAATTAGCAAAACATCATCTCTTCTGCCACGTATTGTCGTTAATCTTTTGGTTGTTTATTTTCTTCACATCTCTTTTTCAAAAAGCATTATCACTGTAACAAATCTTTGGATCTCTTTTTCAAAAAGCATTATCAATGTAACAAATATTTGGATCTCTTTTTCAAAAAGCATTATCACTGTAACAAATCTTTCGATCCTGATGAGACGCCGGATTACTCGACGTCTCATCTGGATCCAAACTGTTTGCATAGGAAATTACTACAGATTGACAACCACAGTTAAAAGTAACCGTTTCCTCTATTGCTTTTCAAAAAATGGTTTGTAACAGTAATTCACGTTTCAGCCCTAAATATGCTGCACTAATTCATAGAAACTAAATTTTCAAATTGCAATAGTCCACCATTGTACATCGGTAGAGTATATTTATTTAAAAAGGATCAAAGATGGTCTGAACAATACTTAATGACGAACAGTGCAGATCGGACGACACGTTCAGGAAACAACTGATCAAAGTTTACCCTGTTTGCAAATGTCATTTAACACTTTCCCTGCATTTAACTCTTTACCCCATTAATATTCAGGTAATAAATAATTACACAATGAACATTAATTAGCTGATATTTTATAATGGCATAAGTACAAGGGTAATGTAGGTCATGGATCAGACCTACATCATTTTATAAGCGAATAGAGCAGACCCTGATCAGACGGCTCTTGAAGGACTCATCTGATCTGGGTCTACTCTGTTTGCAAAGGCGTTAAAATGCGTATATATGGAGTTACGTGTTGAAGAGATAACTACGAGACGAAGTCATGATGTCTTGACCACTAAAAAACCGCAATGGCCACGCAATTAATACTAATTGCTTTCATAAGTAATCCGTCTACTTAGAGAATGCAACATATTAATAGTGCGTTTAAATACAACGTATTTGAATCGTGTCACTTAACCCATTACCACATAAACTTTTTTAGACCCAACCTTTGAATTAATCTGCCAAAAAAAGAGCATTAACTATAGAAAAGGAGAAATTTAGAATTGTGTAGTTTTGAAACCACTGTGATAAATAAAGCATTTGCTTCATAGGAGCAAAATGCTCTATTTATCACAATGGTTTCAAAATGTGACTTTTATAGAGGCATCAAAATTCGTCACTAGGAGAGAATGTGCTAAGTCAACATATACAAAACAATTTATTAATTTATTATCATGATGCTTTTCAATCAGAATTGAAATGACACAATCCTGTCTTCAGCAGTCAAGTTAACCCTTTACTCCATGGAATTGATTCGATAAAGTTTTATAATGGCACATGAAAGCACACTAAGTAAGGAAAATATGGCCATGTCCGAAATTGTAGAACTTGATAGAGACGCCTTTTAAAATATTTGCAAACAGAGTAGACCCAGGCCAGATATCCCCCGCAGGGGTTGTTGATCTGGGTCTACTTTGTTGCTTCAGAAATAATTTAGATGTGATCCTACAGTTTCCGCATGGTAAAAACCATATTGTGCCATAATAAAATTATTAACCAATTATCTCATTAATATTCATAGAATTATTGTTCCTCACATTAATATTCATGAGGTAAAGGGTTAAGGGGGTTCTACTGTATTCTGTTATTCTAGCTGCTGTTAGACAACTAGAAGAAAAAATCATACGCATATGATATTATATTATAATTTAGATATGGTGTAATTTGGTTTAATTAACCTAATTAAGAGTTACAGTGTAATAAGAAATTGATTTGGTAAGACCGGATGCACTTACTCTCCTTTTAAGAACATAAACTCCTAGAAAATAATTACTTTTAAATTTTTAAAATGTTATTTTTGTCGAAAACACATGTCAGAAAGTTCCCGATAGACACGAATACACCAAGTAAGGTTTGCAAATATATCAAGTAGTGTATTTGGATAAGTTATCGTTTAGAATATTATAAATGCATAACAGTTTATCTGTTTGCTTTAACCCTATCCCCAACGAACAATTATGTTTTTACACAATACACAAATTCAGGTAAAAAATATTGACGAAGTCACAAATTCTTGTATAAATATTCATGAGTAAAAAGGTTAATCATTACTGTGTAGCTGTTTTAACTTCACCCTATTTGAACTTTTATGTAAACAATAATGAATGTATGAATATTAATTAGATTAATGTTATAATGGCATTATGAATAACTGTAATGTTTTACTATGGCGGAAGCTGTAGAAATAGATCTATATTATTTGATAAGCAAACAGAGCAGACCCTGATCAGACGGTTCCTATAGGAACCGCCTGATCTTGGTGTACTGTGTTTGCAAATGTGTGAAAATGCGTCTCTATGACGGAAAGCGTTAATTATTTAGATACTTGCTCTAAAAGTCTGAAATATATTTTGACGTAATTTGTTTCATTGCGAAGTGCATTTAAAAATAACCGTATTCAGATAAATTACATTATTGCGTGATGTTGCGAAAGGCAGCACGTTATTAAAGTTTGAATACATGCAGCTAATATTGGAAACAGAAAAGACGTGAAAGTAAAAATCAATTTTAGAAACTTCATATACGATCAGATAGCCTTTAATATTCTCTTTGCATTACAGCTATAGCGCGCTTTTATATTGTTTATTTTACAGCAATAGCACAGTTCTATATTCTGTTTATATTACAGCTATAGCGCGCATCTATATTGTTTATATCACAGCAATGGGGCGTATTTATATTGTTTGTATTACAGTTATAGCACACTTGTATATGCTGTTTTATATTACAGCGTTAGCAAGCATTTATATTATGTTTATATTTCAACAATAGCGCACTTTTTTATTCTGTTTTATATTATAGCAATATCGAACATTTATATCGTTTATATTACAGCAATAGCGGACATTTATATTCTGTTTATATTACATCAATAGTGCACGTTTATATTCTGCTTTATATTACAGCTAAAGCACACATTTATATTCTGTTTTTATTACAGCAATAGTGTACACTTACATTCTGTTTTATATTACAGCAATAGCAAGCAGTTATATCCTGTTTATATTATCGCAATAGTGCGCATTCGTGTTCTGTTTAAGTTATAGCAAAAGTGCGCATGCATATTCTGTTTATATTATCGTAATAGTGTGCATTTATAATCTGTATATATAACTGCAATATTGCACCTTTGTATTATGCTTATATTACAGCAATAGCGACAACTGACTAGCACGTGGGAACGACTTCCAGTGATATCTAATAATTATGAAATACAGCTTATCAATAGTCATGGCATCATTATTATTTTTACATGGAAAATTCATGGTGTAAATACTTTAAACAAGCATTTTTACCTGGGAACTACATGCATTGTCTTTGTTGTACATGATCCGTGTCTGATCTGTTTGCTTATGTAAATTTCATTATATAGCTTTGTAATGTCCGTAATTCCTGAATTCGTATACAATTATAAAATTCAGGTCTTTAATGTCCATAAAGCCATACTGCTTTGCACGAATAATCATGAGGTAGTGTGTTAATCACAGATACTACACAAGAATTGGGATAATGTGCATAAAAGGTAACCTATTCAATAATAAGACTTGTTTTGAATATATCCTATAACAACAATTGAAATACATGTTATACAGTTTCGATCAGTTTATAAGATTTGCCAGCCAACTTTGTTGTAAAACGCGTTTTTGAATGAATAATAACGGTTTACACCGCCACTCGCATTTTCTTATTATAGAACAAAATATTATTGTGATGTTGCGAAACATACGAAACCAATCGGAACACCTCGGGAACAAATCGCAACACCGCTGAGTATTAGAGACCTAAAATATACACGAATTTGTTTAAGACATCTGCGAAATGGTAATTTAACATCATACTTTCGCAATGGTATCCACAACTACCACCTTTCGTGTAACAAACTACGTAAATTATTTCCACTACCACGTTTCGTGTAACAAACTACGTAAATCATTTCCACACCTACCGCTTTTCGTGTAACAAAGTTCACCTTTATCCATTTACAGACTTTTAAGACACGCCATTTATAGACACAAATTCTTTTATACGTAATACAATAAATCAAAATATGGTATTGAAATAAAAACAGATGATACAGAAATCATTTGATTAAGCAATGTGATCTAAAGGTCGTCGCTGTTTAACTCTTTCAAAATGATTGATAAAGTGTTGCTATCCAATCCAAACAATTTAGACCCAGATGAGAGGCTGCATATGTCATCGTCTCATCAGATATCTTACTATATGGTACACTTACACCTTTTGTTGTAATATTTACTATGAATAGTCATGTAAGAATGGATTAATTGGATTAATTTTATAATCGCATAACAAAATACGTTTACAGAAAATTTTCATCATGACAGAAACAGTAGACCCAGATCTACTTCATTTTATCACTAAACAGAACATACCCTGATCAGAGGTTCCTACGGGAGCCGTCTGATCATGATCTTTTCTGATTGCAAATGCGTTAACAAGGCGTATCTATGGACTAAATTGTTAAAGAAATGCAGATGTTTAGATAAGGGGCGTAAATTTATTTTTTTTCAAGAATAACCTTTTCATTTTTCCACCAATCCGAATGTTGTGACCACTCTTTAGAATCTTTAGAATCGTCTCTTCGAGACGATTCTAAAGAATGGTCACAACATAGGTTTCGTGGGAAAATAACGATTTTAGTATTTGAGTTCGCAATTTTATCTGTTGGTCTGGAAAAGGATCAAGAAATCATCTTTGACAATTAAAGCAGACGCATAAATGTGGCATACGAAAATTACTTAACGTTCAAAGAGTTAATAAAACTGTCATCTCATTATGATCATGCAAAAACATGCAGGGGTTGGCGTCTGTAACGATGACACAGTTCATCTGATGGTGGCGTAATATCGTGTCGCCCAGGTGACACGCTACACAGAAAAGTAATCATGACTACATGTGACCTTTGCGTTCCAATTATATGCTGCTACATTACCCTTTGTGGAGCAAGGCCTTTCAATATCTTGCTACCTTTTACAGTTTACAAATATTAAACTTACCTTTTAACATCTGAATCACTTACTCCATGAATATTTATGAAAAAAAATCCACACCAAGAATGTTAATTAGCTGATGCTTTATAATTACATAAATTATGAAGTATTTGGCGAATGTAGACACTGTTGAATTAGTTCTATATTTTTCACAAGCGACCAGAGCAGACCCTAATCAGACGACCCCTAAAGGTCTGGGTGTACTCTGTTTTCAAAGGAATAATTATCGCTATTTAATTATTAACATTTTTTGCAAAACATTTCGCTTGTTCAATATATAATAGGACTTTTGTCTGCAATTTCGAAAACAGCGACAAAACATTGGCAAAGAACATTTTGTAACCGGGTGAGACACCGAGTTACTCTACGTCTTATCTGGAACTAAAACCTTTTTCAAAGACCATCATTAACTGGTTCATAGTGTTGAAAGAGTTTAAGATCTTGGCATATTTTACAGATATTTTACAATGTTATCTTTCATTGTCCTGGAATATTTTACAATGTGAGATCACCTTTCAATATCTTTGTACCTTGTACATTTATTGCACAAACTTTATCGTTATATATCTGTGTATGTTTTACAATATGGCTCATTTGGAAATTCAAAACACGAGAAAGGACATTACGTTGTTCCCCGGTTACATATTAGATGTAATGATACAGTAAAACCTCTCTATAACGGCCACTAAATTACATCAAGTATTTTGTGTTAAATACAGGTGACTGCTTAAAGCAAGGCGAAAGTAAAACAGAACGCTCCTATAGGAGCGTTCTGTTTTACTTTCGCATTGCTTTAATAAGCCACCTGTCCTAAATACCAACTAATTAACACAATTAAGTGGCCATTATAAAGAGGTTTTACTGTAGTAAATTAGATAAACCCTATACACCATATATACGCCTTTTAACGCATGTGAAAACAGGATAGACCCAGAAGAGACCACTCTTTTAGGAGTCGTATGACCAGGGTCTATTGTTCGCTTAAGGATTAATAAAGATCTAATTCTACAGTTTCTGCCTTGGCCTAATATTCCTGTGTTAATTTGCCATTATAAAATATCAACAAATTAATATTTATTTTTTAATGAATATTCATGGATTAGTGAGTTAATGTTGGAACAGATCGAAGATTGATTTAGGGAGAAACATGTTAAGCTTTGTCTTAGTAATAGCATGTACGCGACTTATAAATTTCGGACTGTACTGAATAGTTTCCTGCTTCAACTCATATGCTATACATTTTAATTTAAAATGTTACACTGTCTAAATAAATATAGCAGAAGTGTTTAAATAAGCATATTTCCAGTACATGTACCAATAAAAATAGAAACTAACATTTCGACATTAACATTAATCATCCCACTAAAGGAAATGTTTTAAACAAAACTTGAACAATCCGATATAGATCTTCTTCAATTATTGTTTTCACAATGCATGCGACATTATGTCTGTTTTCTAGTTGGCACAGTAATGAAGCCCCAGTATTTTCTAACCAAAATATGTGGACCAATCATATTTATTTTTGAAATTCGAAACGAGCAAATTTACATCGAACCTTTCCATATTCTATAGTTAGTCCAATTGTTTTCAGTACATATTCATAGACCAAATAGTTATAATGAAATATGGAAGGTGTACATGTACCATTGCAGCCATTTTAGAAACTAAAGAAACATATCTATCAAATTCCATTAGCAAACAGAGTCGACCCTGATCAGACGGCTCCTCTAGGAGCCGTCTGATCTGGGTCTACTCTGTTTGCAAAAGCATGAAAAAACGTTTATATGAAGGACAGTGTTAATGGTTTGGATATACCATAGGGTAAACCCCATAAAATGTAACAACCAAAAGAGGGGCATTATTTAAGGTCGTAGGGGCAGTTGGTAACTACTTAATGCAGAGAGAAAATTATGCAGAAAAGCTCCTATAAGGTTTTAGTCCTGCATTAAGCTACCATGTGCGTTTAACCCTTTACTCCATGAATACGTCTTTCTACGCTTTAGCAAATAGAGTAGAACCGTCTGATCAGTATCTGCTCTGTTTATTAACCCTTCGCTTGCTATTCACGTCAATATACCTACCTGTAAATAGTGAAGACCCAAGTGAGACAGCTCCTGCAGGAGCTGTCTCATCAGGGTCTGCACTATTTACAAGTTCATTGTGCAACCA
The DNA here is from genome assembly GCA_963576725.1 of Azorinus chamasolen. Taxonomy (NCBI): domain Eukaryota; kingdom Metazoa; phylum Mollusca; class Bivalvia; order Cardiida; family Solecurtidae; genus Azorinus; species Azorinus chamasolen. The sequence goes on along the minus strand of OY755248.1, from coordinate 32,166,820 downwards.
GTGCACTCCACAGCAGTGATTGCACAGAGAAATACTTGTACACAGTGAAGATATATGTATTATACAACAGGGCATGGGTAAAGAAGGAGAAATGTATTTTAAAATTCAGCAAGCGAAGGGTTAAGAAATGATAGATATTAATCTACAATTTCTGTCCTGGCCAATACTTCCAGTGTTCATGAGTCATTGTAAAAAATAAACTTATTAATATTCATGATGTCATTATTTCTTACAAAAATATTCATGGAGTAAAGGGTTAAAGACACCAGCATATATCATCGTGGTCATCTCCAGTAATAACGGCGTCTCTTCTCACCCGTCGTGTAAAGGCCTTTAGAGGATACTACGACGTATAGATACATATATAAATTAAATGGTCAATTCAGAGATGTTCTAGTATTACATTAAGTGGTAAGGCGGTCTCGATCTTTACTGCTTCCCAGTTTCTAAAGGTACAGTGTTTCGTAACAGATATCCATTATTATAGGTTATGTTCTGTATACGTGCAGCGGGCGGTGTTACGTTCGTAAAGGCGTGTCTGACATTTGTATGTCTCATATTTGACTTTACTTTGACACACATCTAGTATCTAAAACAAAACAAACATTTATATATAAAAATTAACAATCATTTAATTTCTGATCAATAAGACATGTTACACTGGAATTATATATAATATATAAGTGTCTGCACGGGAGGAAAAACAACATATAATGTTATACATGCAATGATTATCCGGATAGCAGAAGACTGGCAGGACAAAAATACAAACATTCCCAAAATTAGCCTGATTTAAGTCATATTTTAGTCATCTCAATTTCATAGCAAATAAATATATATCCACGAATCTGCATGATTGATACTGCCGTGTTATCGTTTTATCATTTACAATACAGTAAGTTAATGAACCATACATTAGTCAACTCTTTCCTCGATAAATACGCCTTTCTACGACTCTGTAATAACCACTTCTTGAACCATTGTGATAAATAGAGCATTTTCTCCTATAGGAGCAAATGCTCTATTTATCACAATGGTTTCAAACTACAAAATTCTAAAATTTCCTTTTCTCTAGTTAATGCTCCTTTTCGGTAGATTTATTCAAAGTGGTTGGATATAAAAATAGCCTACGAGGGAATGGGTTAAGTACACAATAATCTGAATCGAACACATCAAAATCAGAGGCCCAGATTAAACCGTAAATTAGATTATTTCAAGTATAGGTGCTTTATTTCTCCACCAAACCCCAGGTCTCCAATAGACTATTGTAAACAGTGGTCACAACATAGGGTTGGGTGGAGAAATGCCGATTTAATTATTTGAATTGGCACCTTTATCTGTTGCAAAATGCAGAAAAGGTCAGATGTTTATAGGTTATTTTGATGAATGGAAATGTGTATGATTTCAATTGAAGTACTGTTGTTTTATTTTCAAAATATAGCAATAGCAATGACTTGGATTAACCCTTTAGTTCATGAACAATCATGTAGTAATTTTGATTGTATGAATATGAATCAGTTTATTAACTGATTATAGAATCAGATACATATTATTTCAGAAGCAAACAGAGCAGACCATGACCAGATGACGCATGCATGTGCCATTTGATGTGGGTCTTCTCCAGCCGCAAAGGCATAAAAGGCGTCAATCAGTCTGGAAAAGGTTAACTGTAAAATGAACAGTATAATCCGATCTATATCATTTGATAAGCAAACAGAACAGACCATGATCAGATGTTTCCCACGGGAGCTGTCTGATCTTGGTCATCCCTGTTTGCAAAAACGTTAAAATATGTTATTAATATGTTTTGTGTTGGTAAATTGATTTGTTGGTCTGAAAGAAAAACGCCTAAATGCACACACATACACATGTATTTCGTTCAACCATTTATATGACAACTTTTTTTTTTATTTCCCTCATAAACGTGTTTTCACACATTTGCAAACAGAGTAGACCCAGATCAGACGGCTCCTATAGGAGCCGTCTGATCAGGGTCTGCTCTGTTTGCTAATGGAATTTGATAGATCTGTTTCTTTACTTTCTAAAATGGCCACAATGCTCCACCTTCCATATTTCATGATAACTATTTTGTCCATGAATATTCAGTATTGAAATTTTGAACACACATAGAACCGGGAAGGAATTAATGCTATACACCAAGTTGTTGTTTTTCTGAATCACAAGCGCAAAATGAATATATATATATATATACATGTACCCCGGGTATACATACACATGATGTGTTTAGTATTCAATCGTCAGTCTTTAAAATGTGCTATGATAAAACTATATGTTGTTTCTGTGTTCTAAATACGGAAATTATTGTATATAATCTTTCTAAGCATTTAGATTGTGTTCAGTAGCAAGTAGAAGTAATCAGGTTTTAGATATCTAGGTTAAAGCAAATCCTATCTTGATGGCAATCAATAGCTTTACCTCTCCATGGCAATTCTAATGAGCACAAACAATATAGGGACTTTTGTTGAGAAATAAGAGAATATGGATATCTACAACACTGGAAACAAAGATTAAATTTGTGTCTTAACAGATTTAATTTTATATATTAGCCTGCCAGTCTCCTGGGTTTTGAGCACAACTTTACCAATAACACAAAGCAACTTTTTACAGTATGTGACAAAAACAAAATATAATAGCTGTAACAGACGTGTTTACATTTAGCATAAGCATTATTGAAAAGAGGAGTATCTGTTCGACTTCACGAGAAAAGAGTACAGTAAAACCCCCTCTAATGCGACCACTTAATGAAACAAACATGGGTGTCTCTATAAGCATGTGGTTGCTTAATGAAGGATAAAAGTAATGCAGAAAGCTCCTCCAGGAGCTTTCTGCATTACTTTTATCCTGCATTTAGCTACCGCCTCTACCACCCAGAATTATACCTCTTTTTGGTGGTCACATCAGAGGGGTGTTACTGTAATCCTGGATGTTGTCTTTGTAAGCAATGTAGGCCTGTATTAGCTGTACATACGCGAGGCTGATCAATGCCTACACTGTTTGCAAATGTCCAATGGCTCTTTTCCCGTTACGAAGTCCATTTTACATATTTAGCTGACGTTTCGTACCTGCGTCGTAAAATTTTAACCAATTATTTTATGAATAGTCATATAGGGAATAATGACACCATGAATACAAATTAGATAAATTGTTAAAATGGCATATTAACCCATTCCCTCATATTGACGACTTTTGACGACTCTGTAAAAGTCACTTTGTGAAACCATTGTGATAAATAGAGCATTTGCTCCTATAGGAGCAAATGCTCTATTTATCACAATGGTTTCAAACTACAAAATTCTAAAAGTTTCCTTTTCTCTAGTTAATGCTCATTTTCGGTAGATTTATTCAAAGAGGTTGTATCTAAAAATAGCTTATGAGGTAATGGGTTAACACAGGAAATGTTTGCCAGATCAATATTATCCCATAAGCAAATAAAATAGACCCTGATCAGACGGCTCCTATAAGAAACGTCTGATTTGGGTCTACTCTGCTTACAAAAGGCGTTAAAATAATATCTATAGAGTAAAAAGGTTTATTTGCATAAAAGCATGTGCATAAAATAACGACTAAATCAAATAAAGATAACGAGACAAAATATTCCTTTCCAAGAGATGCGTAATTTATATTAACTCTTATGCTATGACCTGACATGCATTTGAAAACTGATTGAATCCAGATAACCATACATCTCATAATAATCTAAGCTCTTTAATGCTAGGTTAATAGTATCTCAAACAATTGAACGACCCGGCAGTATGTAAAAATGCAACATAGTTTAACCCTTTCCTCCATAAATACGCCTTTCTAAGCCTCTGTAAAAGACATTTTTTGAAACCATTGTGATAAATAGCGCTCCTAAGGAGCAAATGCTCTATTTATCACAATGGTTTCAGAAATACAACATTCTAAATGTTTCCTTTTCGCTAGTTAATGCTCATTTTCGGTAGATTTATTAAAAGAGATTGGATCTAAAAATAGCATATGAGGGAATGGGTTAACCCTTTCCTTCATGTAAACGTGTTTTCACGCATCTGCATTTAGAAAGACTCAGATCAGATGGTTCCTATAGGAGCCGTCTAACCAGGGTATTCTCTGTATGCTTATGGAATTTGATAGATCTGCTTCTTTAATTTCTTATATGGCTAGACAATGTTCATCCACACGGGTCCATATAAGATACGTAAATTAAACAGTTTTAAGAATGACTCCTTTATTTCTCCACCAAACCCTATGTTGTGACCCCTCTTTAGAATCGTCTCGAAGAGACGATTCTAATGAGTGGTCACAACACAGGGTTTGGTGGAGAAATGACGGTTTTAGTATTATGACTACACACGTTTATCTGTATAGCTCTGTTATCCAGTTTTCACATTGAATGGGAAAATATACTGGTATAAATTATTGAAATACATGGGTTCATCAAACAGTGTTGACCCTGGTCAGCGGAATCATGGAATGGACTCTGATCTGGGTCACGACTGTTTGCATATGCCCCATTCGTGGCACAGCGGGGTTAACCCTTTCCCTGTTGATATTCATGTCAGAAAATCAAGACATCATGAATATTTATTGGCTGAACATTTATAATATAAACTTTTCAAGGACATATTTTGCTTTGACTAAATTATAGAATCAGATCTATATCATGTCAAAAGCAAACAGAGAAAACACTGATCAGATGACTCCTTTAGGAGCCGTCTGATCTGGGTCTGCTGTTGGCACATGCGTGAAAATGTGTTTATATGATGGAACGAGTTAAAGCAGGTATCATATCAATAACAGGACAAAGGTTAATCCACGATCATTAAATGGTCACTGATGCAACTTTCTCGAAACAAACTCCGAGACATATTTTCAAACTAAAATTATTCTGTGTATATTAAATCTCAAGCATGCCCTTCAGGTATAAAGTAGACTTTGACGAAGTGTTTAACAGCGTATACGTTAAGTCATAAGTCATAGTTTAACCCTTCAAGCTCGTGACATGAATGTACTGTCAATTGCAAACAGTGTAGACCCAGATCAGAGGGCTCCCACAGGAATGCTCTAATCAGGGTCTTCACTGTTTTTCATTCATCTAGCAAGTTTAAACCTACCACACTGGACTCTATAGTTAAACACTGATTGACTATTCCATTCTGATACTTCAGTTAGTGGTTAGTGCAACTGTCCTAGTTAAAGATATTATGCATTTAGACACAAATAGCAATTTGTGCTACAAACACGAAATCGACCGACATCAAACGGTGTCTTTGGACACATTACCTGATTGCCTCAATATGTTTTGGCTATTAGTAATTCGTTTTCTTGTGCAATTAGATTTCCGAGTTTCAAAGAACGGTGCCTGTATCAGTTTCGTATCAAAGTTCTGTTCATATAAGCAAGTACTAACCACAAAAGATGCTTCAACAAAGAACGTCTTCTTTCAAAATTTTCTCATGATCCGACTGGTCGAAATTCCGTCTGTTTTAACCCTTTCCCTCATAGGCTATTTTTAGATCCAACCATTTTGAATAAATCTACCGAAAAGGAGCATGAACTAGAGAAAAGGAAATTTTTAGAATTTTGTACATGTAGTTTGAAACCATTGTGATAAATAAAGCATTTGTTCCTATAGGAGCAAATGCTCTATTTATCACAATGGTTTCAAGAAGTGGTTATTACAGAGGCGTACAAAGGCGTATTTATCGAGGAAAGGGTTTACCCTATCACGCTGGTCCGCGGCTCACCTCACATCTGCAAACTGATTGAATCCAGATACGACGCCGAGTAAAACGGGGTCTCATCAGGATCCAAGCTGTTTGACACTCGGTCAATATTCCCTCAAAAGCTTGATCGATTCGGAAATAGTAATAATTGCACCAGATCGAAAATTGAGAAGACATTATTTTTCACAACGAGGTAAGGGTTAACAGGAACAAGATGCCAACACATCATTTATAAACTCAACGTATTTTTGTAATACATGTGTATATTCATTCTGTATCAACGATTGTGGCGTTACTCAACAAATTTGTTGAAACGAGCAATAAAGGATATGCCATCAAGATGACATCTTGATGTACACAGAAACACACAATATACAAACTTATGTCGTTCTCGACTAGAGATTTTTTGACGCAATAGAATATTTTGGCTTCCATCACTGAAACTGAGCACTTTCTGCCTCTGAACACCATTTGAGTGAGGCTTTGACACTGGAATTTCCTTCAACTGTATGTGAATTATTGCACATTGTGTAAAACGCACACCGACATTTATTATATTCACAATATTCTCTAATGACGTCATTAAATATATTTTCACTAAACCAATAAAACATCTTAACAAATCACGTGACCACTCTCAAAACTGACTAGACATTACAACAGGGTGGACATTCCGAAGTGACGCAGGTGGTTTGAAAATATCAACATAAAACCATACATTGGTCCGTTACAGCGACAGGAATTCTTTTTTAAAATAACATTATGCAAACTGTGACCGCAAGTCTTTTTTCTTCGGCTCCCTACCTTGTGTCATGACACATAGCCATCGAATTAACCCCTAGGGAGTCCAAGCCAATTTGGCAATTCTCACGATTGGAGTTAAACTGGGCTTCTCTCATCCTTTTCTTTTGTTTCATTCGCCGATTTTGAAACCAGATTTTAACTTGTGTTTCATTGAGCCCTAAAGAGGCAGCGATTTCTATTCTTCTTGCCCGTGTCAAGTACTTGTTGAAGTGGAACTCCTTTTCAAGCTCAGTAAGTTGTTTGTTCGTAAAGTTGGTCCTGCCCATGTTCGAACCTGCGCCCGCTGGTGTTTGTGCCGCGTATCCAAACTCGCCTGTTTTCGCCACTGGTGATGCAGCTGAAATGCAAATTAGTTAGATTTAGAACATGGATAATAGGACAAGTGATCGGGGACGAGGAACATGCAAAGTTACTTAAAGAAATCCACTCATGGCCGTAATATTAGGCCAATCTTAGACGAATAGTGTAGTCGAAACGGTTCCGAATTAACTCTTTCGTTTCAATGTCGCGTCTTTAGTTACCTATGCACGCAGTTGGGATCCAGATGAGACGCCGAGTAACTCGTCGCCTCATCAGGTGTCAAAATGTATGTTACTGTGACTGTGTTTTGAAACAAAATGAAGAAAAAAACAAAAGGAAAATTGTAGCAGACGACAAGGTTTGCAGACAAAATTTGCGGCGAAAACCTTAAACCTTTTAACGCTGAAAATTCAAACAGGTCAAGTTTACCTTGAATATTCAAGGATTGTTTTTAAAGAAAAATGTAACACGACAAACAATGGAAATCATAGAGGAGCCCTCTTGTCTGGTTCTACACTGGTTGCAATGGACGTTAGTGACTCGTTTCCCACACTGAAAGGCTTAACACTTTCCTCTATAAATACGCCTTTCTACGCCCCTGTAATAGACACTTCTTGAAACCATTGTGATGAATAGAGCATTTGCTCCAGAGGAGCAAATGCTCTATTTAACACAATGGTTTCAATACTACAGAATTCTAACAGTTTCTTTTTCTCTAGTAAATGGTCCTTTTTGGTAGATTCGTTCAAAGAGGTTGAGTCCAAAAATGACCTATGGAGGAAAGGGTTAATAAAACTGCATACACAGTAATGTATGGAGAATAATTAAACATATATGTGTCGGTTCTGGACGAGGATGTGAGATATATGATAAGTATCTACACAAGAAAAGTAAGTTAATAGATGGACAAGTAAATAACTGAACTAGTAGTAAACGCTTTCAAACGGAGAATTGTAAAGAAAAGAGACACTTTGCATTTCTGTAAATAACAAATGGTTGTGTAATACAAAAACCTATGGAGACGTAGGGATAAAACACGTAACAATAATGTCTAATTTTAAAATAAATTGTCACATTTCTTACCACAATTTACTTTGAAATATATTTCTGTATTTTGCAATTTTCAGGTACAAAAACAATAGGTGCTTGTATGCAATTTGCATAGAACATAGGCACTCAATATCGCGTAACCCTTGACCTTTGAAAGTGTCGTTTTTTGTACAACAGTCGGCCTATACGGCCTCGTCTACCTGTATTGCTTAGCGTCGCCATGGAAACAGCAACACTCAAAATCTAATACACAAATGTCGTCTGCATTTAAAATTTAGGCCCACCCAAAAAGTACTAATTAACATTTCTTGTAAAACATAAAACAGAGTCACCACGTCTGATCTCGGCGCAGTAAAATATTCAATGTTTAATTTCACAATCTCACATTTTTAATACCTGTGTTTCTGAAAGTTTTATTTCATGACATTTATGTCCTATTTAGGTATAAACCATTACAATAATTACCACTAAGACATGTTATAGTTTTATGTCATACTTTTACTGTGGGTTACTTTTTGCTCTTAAGTGCAGAATTTGCAAATCTTATCGTAATGACACCATGATTCATACAGGTGAATGCTTAACCCATATCCTGTTTTTAAAAAAATAACAACAACTCAGTCCTATTTGCTGCATCGATAACCTTTAATATGTTGATAATTCATGTAAGAATCAATGACATCATGAATATTTATTTGCTTAAGTTATTATAATGACATATAAACACATGCTTTTTAGGTTTTGGTAGAAACTCTATAGTCAGGCAAATGTATATTATAATTTCATAAGCATACCGAGCAGATCCTGACCAGACGGTTCATAAAGTAGACTTTTGATCTGAGTCTACGCTGTTTGTTTACAAATGCTTATAAAGTCCCATTAAGAAGAGGGCATTATTATATTCGTATTTTGCATTCATGCTTATGTGCAAATTACATTTTGGCACAATGGTTGTTAACCCTTTCGGCGCCAAATTTCTAATTGTCGTTTGCAATCCAATTTTTGTTAAATCATTCGGTACAATAAGGAAATTAGATAAATAAATGCAAATTTCAAAGGAATAAAGCACATATATATAAATAGAGATTGAGACAAAAGTGAAGTCCCTGATCAGACGCCGCCTTGAAAAGGCGGCGTCTGATCTGGGACTGCACTATTTGTCGTGGTGCATTTATGCGACATCGGCGGTGAAAGGGTTAAATGATATACATAGTCGTACATATTGTACTTTTCCAAATTGGAGACGTTTAAGACATTGTCCCCCTCAATTTATTGAATTGTAGTATTATTGATTCTTTACTATTAGTCGGAGAATCCTTACTTAGCTTTTAGTGCGTATGCTAAATCATTTATCAGCTTAACATATTTATATAGTTTCGCCGCAATATTAAATGACGTCACTATTTTCGCTATGTCATAATGTGAAAATACATTGTATACTGTGCGGTGGAAATAACTGAGTATTTAGCCAATCAGTAAGCTGGTCTCATTGTGATATGGATGTGAGAGGTCTTTTAAATCATTTAAATTATGACATTTATCATAATTGACCCTAACAGACTGACTTTAAAATGTCATCTATTTTGTTTTACTGGGACGAATGGGGAATATCAATTGTAAGTCGCTGCACGCTCGTAATGTATTTGTGACAACCAACAACAACAGTATGGAGCCTGATAAGACGCCGATTTAAATTGCATGTTTGAAAAAGAAAGGGCTTGGGAAATTTTACTTGATACATACAGCTGAACTATTATTTAGGTTCGAACACAATAGCTTATGGTTTCAAAAAGGCAAGTAAATCAGATAAGTCGTCAGTTGTCTTAATGTTATACATAAATAACCCATTTATGCCTAGTGTCCCTAACGAGGACACGGACAAACGGTGTAGGTAGGGTTCCTGTATGAGGATTCTGACAAAGATCTGCGCTATAAGGTAACATCAGCAAAATAATTTTTGCAGAAATGTCACTGAAAATGACAATAAGATTCACTCGTAATACATACAGTAAAACCTCTCTATTATTTCATACGAAACCTGGGAAAACCTAGATCAAACGGCTTCTAAAGGAGCCTTCTGATCTAGGTCTACTCTGTTTGCAAAGGCGTCAATATCAAAGCAAAGGCGTCTATCAGTTAACCCTTCGCTTGCTATTCACGTCAATATACGCTCCTGTAAATAGTGAAGACCCAGATGAGACAGCTCCTGCAGGAGCTGTCTCATCAGGGTCTGCACTATTTACAAGTTGATTGTGCAACCAGTTCACTCCACAGCAGTGATTGCACAGCGAAATACTTGTACACTGTGAAGATATATGTAATGATACAACATGGCATGGGTAAAGAAGGAGACATGTATTTTAAAATTCAGCAAGAGAAGGGTTAAAAGGTTGAAAGGATTTTGGCGACTTCTGTATTGACAGGGCTAAGTCGTTCGTCATCAGAATATTACACTTCAAAATTAACTTCAAACAAAATCAACTTATAAAAATGTCGCTCTTTTCACTCCATACGTGATTCGTATATATAACAAACGTGATGACACAACTGTTTCGCGTGTGTGAATTACGTTAATAACCCTGAAAAAACCAGTCTTCTCTGTTTTGGATCTGGTGCAATTTTGACTACTTCCGATTCGATGACGCTTATGAAAAAGTATTGACCGAGTGTCAAACAGCTTGGATCCTGAGTTTGTCGGCGTCTTGTCCGGGCCAAAACTAATCAGAAATGTATGTAAGGTCGAGGATAGTTCGAGGATAGTGGGACAAGGGTTAAATCTCCAGTTTCCCGTAACCTTTTACCTGTTCAATATTAATGTTAGAAATTATGACATCATGAATATTTATTTGCTCAATTCTTATAATGTAAACTTTGCATAGAAATATTTTGCTTTGACAACAACTGTAGGATCAGATCTATATCATGTCAAAAGCAAACAGAGCAGACCCTGATCAGATGGCTCCTATAGGAGCCGCATGATCCGAGTCTACTCTGCTTGCCAATGCATGAAAATGCGTTTATATGAGGGAAGTGGTTATAGGGATATATGTAATGGTGAAGACCCAGCACGGATGACTTCTGAAGGAGTTCATTTTGTAAAATGGTAAAACGTAGATTAGATGATTTCTGTAGGAGCCGTCTGGCCAGGGTATGCTCTACTTGCTTATTAACCCTTCTCTTGCTGAATTTTAAAGTACATTTCTCCTTCTTTACCCATGCCCTGTTGTATAATTACATATATCTTCACTGTGTACAAGTATTTCGCTGTGAAATGCACTGGTTGCACAATCAACTTGTAAATAGTGCAGACCCTGATGAGGCAGCTCCTGCAGGAGCTGTCTCATCTGGGTCTTCACTATTTACAGGTAGGTATATTGACGTGAATAGCAAGCGAAGGGTTAAATAGCACCGATTGGAGTGTACAGTATCTGGCATTCCTTGTTCATATAGACATTAATAATCAATATTCGTACAGTAATTATTTCTTACATGAATATTCATCATATGAAAGTTTAAGGATCGACAATAAACCGCACGAGAGCGATCGCTTCAGGTAGTCTTTATCTTAGTATATTCCTTAATTGAAATTAATAGAGCTGTAAAAATACTTATAAGCGTTTAAATAAAGTAGCTGTCAGGTGTAACAAAAAGTGTGTGAAACGGTACAATATATGTATATTCGTTTCAATTTAATCCCGTAGTTGATGGAAACCCCTCTCTAAAACACGATTATCTCACTTCATTGCAGACATCTTATGTTAAACACCCACAAAAACTTCAAATTGCTTTGCACTGTATGTTTCACTTAAGCGAAACTTAAACAGTCAACTTCTTCATCATCGCCCTCCCAGCGGCTGTTCAGACTTGGCAAATTTCGCTCTTTATCGATAAGATCCGAGTAAAAACTCCCCTCGATGCGAAACTCCCCACCTTGTTTGGGCCGTATTATATCAATCAAACTCACACCTTGGCTCTTGTGACGAGGGGCTAACATGCGAAGTGATGGGGCTGAATTAAATTTTCTCGTAAGATTAATCTAGTGTCGGTCGCAATTTTCTGGCTTCTGTAGCAAAAGTGAGTGAAGGTCCGATTATATTAAGTAAAAGCCTAATCATTCCCCACAGTCTGAGCAAAGAAGAAAAATAAACGGAGGGTTCCGTCTTTCTGAGGTGCGATGGTCTGGAAAAAACATTGTAAGGAAATGTAATTCGGAGAGAAAGGTTGCTTTGAGCAGAAACAGATTAAGCCGACAGAAAAGAGTGTTTCCAATGACGTTCAACAGTTGCTAGCATCCAGCTTACTTAATGAAATCCTTGCCAAGCCGATTTCTACAATGGTACAGTTTGGCCATGGCAGATATTGTAAGCTCGGATTTATACAATTCCATAAGCAAACAGAGCAAATACTGATCAATCGGCACCACCAAAGATTTGTCTCAGATCGTACAATAACATATTGTCTTAATTTAGCATACTTTACACGAAATTTAAATCTGTCTGTGCGAAGTGGTTAAGTGTCATTGACATATTTAAGCAGATCTCTTCAGAACAATAAAATCGGCCCATTTGGAGTTTTTTGTTTTTCGTCGACGAAATCTGCCTGAGTAGTCGTCAGAGGGTTTTAAGTTATGCACGTAAACTGCATTTAACCCTTCGCTTGCTATTCACGTCAATATACCTACCTGTAAATAGTGCAGACCCAGATGAGACAGCTGCTGCGGAGCTGTCTCATCAGGGTCTGCACTATTTACAAGCTGATTGTGCAACCAGTGCACTCCACAGAAGTGATTGCACAGCGAACTACTTGTACACAGTGAAGATATATGTAATTATACAACAGGGCATGGGTAAAGAAGGAGAAATGTATTTTAAAATTCAGCAAGCGAAGGGTTAACTTTCATCTTCGTCCAGGTTTTGAGCTATGTTTTTACGAAACTATTATTACAGAGTGACTTGGCGTCCTAAAAGGACTACACTTGTCATTCAATAGTAAGCAGGTCTTGTTAGAGGGTTTAGAGGTTAAATTTATATTCCGGTAAGCGGCTTTTTGCAGTTATAATTTCGGTACAATAACATTAACTGGTTTTGCTTTGAGTTTGAAATTGTCACGCAAGCTATTTTGTGTCTGTACTTATGATGTCCACATCGTATATCCGACGTTCATGATAAAGTCATCCTCGTACATATATGACTTTAACCCGCAACTCCATGACTATTTATAAAAGGCGTTTATTTGGAGTAAAGAGTCAATGTCATAATGTAAAAAAACATAAATTTTACCCACATATCAGTATAACTTTGCGTAGAGTAAAACCTATGTTTAAGCGACCATTTACTTATTAACCTAATGCCTATGCATGTAAGAAATAATAACATCATACATACTTTCTACATTATGTTACATCCATTATATTACATCTTATATATGAACACAGTATTTCTTGGCTATATCAGAAACTGGTGAATCATATCATTAGAATTCCCTTGGCAAAGAGAGCAGACCCTGCCCAGAAGGCTCCTACAGGAGCTGTCTGATCTGGCTTAACACTGTTTGCCAAATAATCAAAATGAGTTTCTGTGAGGAAAAGGGTGAAATACAAGAGACATAAGATACTACTTAAGATGCATGTGGTTGTTTAATGCGGGACAAAAGTAAGGGTAAACGTACATTCATCCTGCGTAATGCTACCGCCTGTCCCAAACACCCTAAATTTATCATAATGATCGCACAAAAAAAGGTTTGACTGTATGTTCGCAAACAAATTATGAAAATGTAGGGCGCTGTGCAATTAAGATGATACGGTTCAGCTTATTCCACGTCATCCTGCACTTCTCAGTGAGCTCTTGTATTTTGAATTGTTCTAAATTTTATTTTGAGGGACGTTTCTGAGAGACTATAACTTTTGAAAATAAAATGTGATGAGAGAGCTCCTAAAGGAGACATCTGATCTGGGTCTGCATTGTTCAGCCTTGTCATTATCGAGGGACTCTAGGAACAAATGACTCGACACTACGCTACAAAGCATTCCATGAAAGTATAAAACAAATCTTCGCGTGTACTGCCTTACTACCACCATAGAAAACCCATTAGTCATATGACAAAATATGGAAGTGCATCGTTTTAGTTTATCATTATAAATGCGTTCAGATTCTTGTCCGTTAGTTTCACTCAGTTTCACACAGAGGTGTAAAAAGAACCCTTAGAAATTTCGGCGGTTGCTTAATACAGGGCAAAGGTGATTCAGAAAGCTCCTATAGGAGCTTCTGCATTACTTTTGACCTGTATTAAGATGCCACCTGCCTTAACACATTCCCTCCTAGTGAAGCATTTTGGCGCCTCTTTAAAATGTTGAAACCATTGTGATGAATAGAGCATTTGCTCCATGGGAGCAACTGCTCTATTTATCACAATGGTTTCAAAACTACACAATTCTAAAAGTTTCTTTTTCTCTAGTAAATACTCCTTTTCGGTAGATTTATTCAAAGAGGCTGGGCCTAAAATAGTTGATGGTCGCTTATGAAGGCCCTACTGTTGCACTGCTCATTGCAAACAGCATGGATCCAGATCAGATAGCGGTTCACCAAGATCCAACTATGTGACACTCTGATTGCATTTTTGTAAAAAAGGTTAACATGTATTGTGTCTCTTGTATTTTGAAACTGAAGAGGAAGATAAGTAGTGCATGTAAAATTTGCCCAGCAGGCTAAATATTAGTATCCGAAATACTGACGAATAGATCCTGATCACTTTCAAAGTCGTGATGGTGAGGGTTTTCACTTTTGACTATTGTCATACTGAGTAAATGACGTCTACTAAAATTATTTGCAGCTAAAATATTAAGTTTGAGTGATAAATAATTATGAAGAGATGCCGAGTTACTCGGCGTCTTGTTGGGAACCCAACTGCTTACACAAGTAATAACAGTTTCGTCGATAGAATGCAAAGAGTTAAATTGCATTTTCTTCAGTTTAAAGCAAGGCTAAATTAGACTCTCTGGTTTTGTAGCGGCAGTGGACGAAAGTCTTATTACGGAAGGACGACAGCTGATTGATGGATGGTCGGACGGGCCTGGACAATTTGTTCCGTCGGATGGAAGATGTCTCCTCGCCGATCTTCCCTGCCTTAATCCAATACAGTGTTTAATTATGACGGCCATAGGATATGTATGACACCCTTGTTTTAGCCAATGATGGATTGGCCTGTAGCTTATTACTTTTGCCATTGGCTAATAGATCTGTAGTGGCGATTGTGTTGGCATTAATGCTCAGAGACGAGATACTGGAAAGAGTTCTTGCAGAGCCTTGGGAACTAATGCAACAGCTGTTTTTATCTTGTCAAGCGCTTTTTTATTTGTCACAGGTGCCTGGAAAAGTTTATTCTCGGCAACTTTCTGACACAAACTAATTTCATTAATGATCGATCTAATTAAAAAAATACAACATTTGCATTCACAAAATTGCATATGGCCCGAGGTCAGACTGAGAATGGCGTGTATCGATCAGGGTATTTCAGTCGTAGCCATAGACACAAATAGTGTTACCATGGAAAGTATTATATATATTTAAAGTTAGATATGTTTAAGAACGTGCTACATCAAATTGTTCCTATTATTTAATGAAGTTTTAATTTTGTATTTCCTCGGACTAAAACCAGCAAAAAGATCACCGAAACGTTAAAATGATTTCCATATTTCTCAGCAAAACCTTATCTTGGAATTCATTCGAATCACCTCTCTGATACGATTCTAAGTACACGTGTATGTACCAGTAATATATCTAGATAGATGAATTCGTTGCTAAGTTGCAGTTTTGTACATATTTAGTTGCTATAACAAAATTCTTAGAACAATACCATTTTATTGTTTGATGGAAGTCGCCTCTAATTCCAATATTCAGTAAACCCCTCTAAATCTGATTTCAACAAAGAAGAAATATTAGGTCAGTTTGGCAGGAGAATGCTTAATGCACAGTAGCTTTCTGCACGACTTTCATCCTGCATTAGGCTATCGCCTGTCTTAAAGACCGGCATTGGTATTAATTTTAACATCCGATTTAGAGAACATTTACCGTATTTATATATTATAAATTCGTTTTAGGCAACGTATTTATCGATTATTTCAAAGATGAAAGCTGGATTTACTGTGATGCACAGTGTATAGTGATAGTGACAAACTCCCCTGTTCAAAGAGCATTTCCTCGGGGTTGAAACAAGGAAAACGGTTTTGAATAAATTATCTTCAATTCAAAGCAATTCTTACCATTTTCCCTATTTTTGATTCATTATTTTGCCAATTTTAAACGCTTCGCCATGACACCGAATGATAAATGAGACGTACGATACTGTTAGTCGAGGGAATTGTGGGATTGAAACGATAGAAATTGCGTCCCTTTGGTGCCATAAATCAAACTCGGTATTTGCTTTAAATTACGTGTCAATATTTCGGGAAAGTGGACGTTTTTTCGTCGTCGTGTCACTTGCAGAATTGCAGTTTGTGGAGCCTTGGCTTTCTTAGATTGGAATTGGAGAAAGTGGGGTCCACATATTCGCAGTAACTGTAATGATCATTTGAATTCACGTAGTATATTACATATTAAGTATATAGGAACCAGTGCAATACCGGTGTATCGAGCATGCTTACTTAATGTGTACATATTTGTTAGCAAGAAGATTGGGTAAGTATTAATCTGTGTGCGGACATAATATATATCATTGTATGAAACAAACATGAGCTCTATCGTAAGATTCAAAGATACTCTATCAGAACTACGACGCATGCAGCATGGGGGACTATATGAGTTGGGAAAACTGTAATTAAGAAATGTTTACTCATATGCAAAGTGTTTCAAATGCTACGTTTACTGCGGAAAAGAATTAATTTTAGTTCACAACAACCTGTACACGAAAGATTGTCTTTGTAATTAGGGTACACAAAATCTCAAGAGAATACCAAATAAGTTTTCGTTCTTGAAAAGTGAAAGCCTGTTCATAATGCTTCTTTCTTCATTAGAATTTAACCCGTTACTCCATGAACATTTATATAAGATATAAATGACACCATGAATATCAATTGTATCATAATATATTATTATAATAACAAATGCATACTAGAAAGTTTGGCTATGGCAGAAAATGTAAAACCAGATCTGTATAATTCCAAAGGCAAATGGATCAGCTCCAATAGGAGCCTCTATTCTTTATCTAATCTATTTGCGTAGGTGTGAACAAGTATTTATATCAGATACAGGGTTAATCACTATCAAATCACTTACTCCTCTTTTAAATGATAATCATACCTGCATTAACTACTAATCTACTTTATATTATGCTTTAAAACTTTGAAAGTTTAAATCAGCTGTGTGCCACGAGCACTAAAGGCCTAGCAAAAACTCCCGACGGCCCATCTGTTGCCCGGGCACTTTTTGTACCATTTGCTAAATTGCACCATTGCCATTCATTGTCTCTTAGAGTGCTCTAGCATACGTTCGTACTCGTTATGGACTAGTATTAGCGAAGGTTTAATTTCGCAACACACTCTATAAACAAAACCGATGGGACAACGCACGTGACAAGCGCGTGCACCCAGAATGGATGAATGGTGTATGGGAAGCGATGCTCGCCCGTCGGAGAAGGCCAATATTATTGTTGTTGTTTTTTGTTGCGAGTTAGATCCGATTATACCCAGCACATTTAATAGGATATTTTCAGCTTGTCATTTAAGAGTAAACTGCAAAAACAGATATTTGAATACCTGTCACAGTCAGTGTTAAACCATTTTCATTTTTACGAAATTGGATATTGAATTAAATTAGAATAAAAGGGTTTGATGCCATTGTGAAATAGCGTGGTGAAACATTCACTAGCACATTATATAAATAAATGATTAAATCTGAAATTGATCCGGCATGCAACAAAAATATAAATGAAAGTGACCAAAACATGGTAAGAGTATCTTTACGTTTTATATGATATATACAGTAAATATATTCTGAAAATGGGTGATCCCTCGAAAGCAAAAGTAGAAATGCAAAAAGAGAAAATTGCAGACTCGGTTTTATTGAGTCTGTTCATGAGTAGTAATTAAAAGTGCAACACTACTCACGCCCCCTAGCACCGGCTTAAGCAGTATTCAATTTTCAAAACTAATAACATGAAAACTAATGATCCCGAAGCACCAGAAAATATAACAACACTGAGAATGAAGTACGGGGCGACTTTTTACGGCCACCACACAAGCACTTAACACCTGCTGTTGTGAAGTACATATATTCTGAAAATGGCACACAGCTGATTTAAACTTTCAAAGTTTTAAAGCATAATATAAAGTCCATCTAAAGCGACCACTTTATGAATAAGCATAGATGTCTTTCAAGCAGGTGGTTGCTTAATGCAGGACGAAAGTGTTGCAAAAGCTCCTGTGGGAGTTTTCTGCATCACTTTTGTCCTGCATTAAGCTACCACCTGCCATTAAACACAGAATTAAACCGCTATTTGATAGTCGCGTTGGAAGGGTTTTACTGTAGTGTGGTAACATCGGAATCACAGTTGATGCACAGCTGCAATATATTGCTGTACGTGCAAACATGCATCGGTTGCCAATAGCTTATACATTTGGATGCATTAGAATTGAATAGTTTTGCGAAACAACAAATATGTTGATTTATGAACAACAATTGTCGATGAAACAACAGCAAACTACATGAGATATTGTACAGTATATGATTACAAGTCGTATAATTATAGCAACACACATTTTGCCCTGCTGCTCTAGTCAGACGAATGCCACACTATATTGTGTTGTTTTCAGGCTTTTCGTTGTTTCCTTGTCTCTAATAATATCTTATAAATGTTTGAGTTAATGCATGAAGAAATGCAGTAGTTATACTTGCCATGTCTATTTTGTAATGTCGTAAATAAGTTTTCGGCGCCGCATGCCATGTTGTATAATTTGTCAATACAGTCTGTTTTATTTGTTTAGTATACTCATCGTGACATTATTTTTGATAGTACACAATGTTTCGTCTATGACCACCCACCAAAACGTCTAGTACTCGGTTTTATTGTAATTTGAAACCGTAACAAGCTTAATATATGTTTATAACTGTGGCCTAAACTGCAGTAAAACCACTAAATACATTAAATCAAAAGTGACAAGTAACACAGGACATCGATGCATGATCATGCGGCTTTACAAACATGCCATGTTCGTCGTCAAGGATATTAGTATGGTGGTTTTCTTCTTGAAACTTTTAAAACCTACTTTCCGTCATTTGATATACACACCCTGTTCAAAATAAAACCACATGCTGCCGGACAATATTTTCACGATATAGTTTTGATCTTTCGAAAATAATTTAAACATTCATATTCGTAAAATATAGATACAAGGCAAGACGTCAAACAATACCGCAAACTATAAACGATACGAATATAAATCTAAAAGGTTTTTCCCTTAAAAATGAAAGACAAGAGAAGCCGCGAATGGCTTTCATGCTGTTTCAAGGACAGGTGTGAGAGTACGACAAGAACAACAAACCGCGTAATTGAGGAGAGCTTCAGATACAGTAGAACCCCTCTAAACCGGACGTCCAAATAATTTCTGTCTAGGGGACTGGTGGCAGCTTCATGCAGGGTGAAAGTCATGCACTAAGTTCATCCAGGAACTTTATGCATGACTTTCACCCTGCATTAATCAGCCACCTGCCTAAAAGTATCTAAATTCTTCCATACTAGAATTCCGGTTTAGGATGTTTTTACGAGTACAGGATGTGGATTTACAGAAAAACTTCGCTAATTCGAACCTTTAGGAAAAGGCTAATTGAGAACTTATTTAGATAGATGGCTAAACGTTATGTAGAAAGCTTCCAGGAGTTTTCTTTTGACTTTCACCCTACATTTACCTGTCCAATACACAGAGTAATAACTCGATTATCGGAACACTTAGATAAACATCAATATCGATTTTAAATATAGGTGGCAGCTACCTTACTGCATGGCGAAATGCACACAGAAAGCTCCCAGAGGAGCCTTCTGCATGTCTTTCATTCTGCATTAAGCAGTCACCTGCATAGAACGTTCTTAATTCTTCTAATTCTTCTTTACTAAAACATTGAATTAGAAAAAGTGTTATTGTACATGTAGTTGTTACAATGCATTATGCTCATCTTCAAGTACCAATACTAATGATTTTAACACATCTATGGACTTGATGGAGAATCAAAGAAAACATTGTTGCAAAATGTTTAGTTTTCTTCTCTTATATGAAACCCCGAGGACAGTATCAATCAACTACAGTATAGCTCGCTAAAGACCGTATACGAATCAAACTTAACCCTGTATGAAACTATCAACAAATTCTTTATAACAAGTTGGATCAAATGACGCCTCTTATTGGAATTTAAGCTAGTTAATTTGGACAAGAAATCGAAGAAAACTCCACGAAGATGATAGATGGCATTTTGTACCGATAAAAGTTTAGCGTGCTCGAGTAAACCTATGTCACAGTGTGTATTGTGGGCGAACAACAGTCGTCATAATTATACATGCAGGAATGCGTTTGTCTAGTGCGTTGAATTGACATATGATTTAAACCTCATAATGACGTTGGCGAAAGTCTTTCTGTACATGTCAAATTTAAATTGTATTGACTTATCGACAGTTAGGGAGAACGATAGAGATACCGTACAATTACGAGAGTCAAAAGGCAAACCAATTGCATTTTTGTCATTTATTACGAATTATTGTTACAAATACACATCACATTTATGTATTTGTATTTTCTATTAAAGAAAATGTGTAAATGGGGGGAGGAAGGGAGTGGAAAGAGAGATAGACAGACAGAAGCAGAGAGACAGAGAGACAGAGACAGAGAGTGACAGACATGCAGACAGATACAGACAGACAAAGAGACGGACAGAGATAAACAGAGGATGTTAAATAGACTATTTATTATACTATGTGTAATTCACTAAAAACGTCACTCTATGAAACTCTAGAGTTTAGACTAGCAAATCATAGTTTAACTGTTTCGGCTCCCTTTGATTTTTCTTTTGTTTCCTCTTTCCTTTCAAGAACTCATCCGTGTGTACAGCGTTTTTCAATGCATTGTCACTTGCGAATTTTGACATAAACATCCCCGTATGATCTTACAGGAAGAATAGATGAAAATAAAAATTGGCGATAAAAAATAAAAATGTCAAGTTTTCAAAGGGGACATTAGCCGAAATGGCAGCTTGGATTGACAGCTTATGAACTTTAAGCGAATGATGTCGTCCTCTTTTGTATCATTCTCCATATTAATGTATTCATTAATTTGACCCATAAACCCCCTTAGGTTCCGTGACTCTTTGGACTGGGCATTTCGTGTCTATAATCTTTAACAGGCTATAAGCAACTTTGTAATTACATTGGCCAATTGTTTTGACATACATATGTAACGGGATTGACGGCGTCTTTCACCGTCCAAAATATCAAAGCATATCGTTGTAAAGAAAGCGAATTAGTTTGTGTTTTAAAAATAAAGAAGACAATTTCAGTAGAAGAAAATTTATTCATTGTGCTTAAAGTAAATTGAGGCTATAAAACGGCGTGACCATCACATGACCACTAACAGACAACGCATTTAGACGGGATGCAAGACTATACGTGAATACCCTTTATAAGCATTTAACCCTTTACTCTATAAATACACATGTCTACGCCTTTGTAAACAGAGTAGACCCAGATAAGATTCTAAATTTTCTGCAATGGCCAAACATGCCTGTCTTTATAATGTCATTATAGGAATTCCACATAATAATAGTATGATATCATTATTGATTGCATGATTATTCATTGAATAAAGGGTTAAAACATTTTATCCATTTCCTAAATTGTCTAAGTTGGCTTTTCTTTCATTTTTAATTAAAACACTATCCCACTGTAAAACAGTTCGGATCATAATAAGATACTGAGTAGCTCGTCTGTTTCTGATCAACAGATAAAGGTGTGTACTCAAATACAATGTATTAAAATCGTCATTTCTCTACCAAACAAAGTTATTCTTGAAAATGTTTTAATTTACGCATCTTATCTGGACGTCTGTCATAAATTGTAGTAACGACAGTTTTGCCTTATCGCTCAGTTAGTTTTCGCTACCAATCACTTGGCAAGTAATTTTGCTGAAAATAAAAAGCAGATTTATTAGCGCTTTCTCTGCTTGTAATTTCGGCTAAATACACGATGTACATGGGTGGGGTAACAAGGAAACAGCTCATAGTGGCGTGTTTTATCTCAAGTACATTGTCCTGGTGTAATGATAATGGTAGAGAGTCAATTTTTGTGTCTCTTTTCCGTTTGCTTTTTAACTGGCTATAGACATGTAATTTGGTGTAGTTGAATGTAGGGGTCAAATTCTTGTCAGATACGTCATATGTACTGTGGAAATTTAAGTCTTGTATCGGTTTAGTATGAACAAGTCTACAGGTATATAAATACTCTGTAAATGACAAGTTTTACTATTTGCTTATATATATGTAGTGCTAGTTAGTTTTCAAAATGAAAATTTCTCTAAACTGTAAAACCCCTCAAAATTGGACTTTTTTAAAAAACGGGAAGATTTTGGCAGGTGGTTGCTTAATGCAGGGAGAAAGTCATACAGAAAGTATGCATTTCATTGCACGAAGCTATCACATGTCTTAAAATCCGGCATTTATACTAACTTGAAAGTGGAAGGGATCATTATATTTATGTAAGAAGTAATTACTTTATAAATATTGATAAGCTGAGTCTTTCTAATGGCACATACTCACAGAAATGATTATCATAGCAGCAGCTGTGAAATCAGATCAATATTATCCAATAAGCAAACAGAGCAGATCCTGATCAGACAGTTTCTACAGGAATCATGAGATCTGGTTCTACTCTATTGCAAAGGTGAGGAAAGGCGGGTTTATCAGGTATTGGGTTAAGTAAAGTTAGACTTACGATTATATTTTGGATGTACAGTAAAGCTCTAAATCGGGCGTTAAATTTAGTACAAATGTCGGTCTTGAAGATAGGTGACAGCTTAATGCAGGGTGAAAGTCATGCAGAAAGCTCCTCCTGGAGCTTTCTGCATGACTTTCACCCTGCATTAAGCAGCCCCCTGCCTAAACGTATCTTAATTCTGCCCTGCTAGAATTCCGGTTTAGAGGTGGTTTACTATAAATGTAAATATCAATAAATTCTTCTCTTCTAAAATTCCGGTTTATAAGTGTTTTACTGTATTTCATTAATGAGAGATATATAATAACTGGCCCATCTTAAATGACCACCGATATATTGAATGCATATATATTTAACTATGTCTGCTTGGAAACAATGTCTTACACAGCTCCCTGAACTCGGTAATGATTAGTTTTTACTTGTATTAATATATATTTTAGAAAGTATTACAGATAATATTTTGACTTGTATTCAAGTAGATAGTAATTATCTCTTAGAATATAGTACAGATATTTTTTTTATAGTTTTAATTCAAACATATTTATTGCATATAATGGCATGTATGAGATTGGGCTACAAGCTTTTACAACATTACATAATGACCCCTCTCCAGGTAATTTTTATCTGTATTCAAAATTAACAATAATAGCTCGTAGAACGTAGTTTAGATTAAACCTTTACTTATGTAGATTTTAATTTTCATTAGAACGTAGTACAGATTAAGTCTTTAATTATATTCATATGGATTTTAAATCTCTCTTTGAACATGGCACACTCTAAATATTTACCTGCATTCAAACAAATTATAATGCCAAGAAATGACAGTTTAGTACAGTGTAAAATGTACTACGTGTTTTCCTACAATTGTTTACAGTGTAAAATGTATTACGTGTTTTCTTACAAGTGTAAACTATTGTTTCGCCGTTTCAAAAAATATAGAAAATATAGAAATAATCCTTGCAATATGTTCAAACCAGTCATGTCATTTTAAAAAGGGCGATTTTAGTAATATGTTCAAACCAGTCATGTCATTTTAAAAACAGCGATGCTAGCAATATGTTCAAACCAGACATATGCCATTTAAAAAGGGCGATGTTAGCAATATGTTCAAACCAGTTATGCCATTTTAAAAAGGCGATGTTAGCAGTATGTTCAAACCAGTCATGTCATTTTTAAAAAAGCGATGTTAGTATTTCTTCACCCTTCCTATGCGGAAAAATAATGAATGCTCAATCTCTAATCAGCCAAACGTTTGACGGACTTTCGATTCGGTTAAATCTTTGAGAAACTACTGACTAAGAATCCAACAGTCTGACCTCTCATCTGGACCAAGGCTGTTTGCAAATGTCAGCAAGATCTCGCTTAGCACGAGAAAGGTAAATAAAACGATTACTCCAGGCTATGTACTGACATGATATGGCAGATATGTAATATCCATGTAATGTCAATGTGCCGGAAAAAAATACTTCTGGCCAAAACTCCTAGAACACATGAATACGTCCGTGACGATAAATAAAACTATGGACGAGCAACGATCTAATCCTTATCCAACTGTGAAAAAAATCTGTTCATATTTTCATCTGGTGCATTTTTTGACTAGTATCCATTGGATCAAGCTTTTAAGAAACTATTGACCGAGTGTCAATCAGCTTGGATCCTGACGAGACGCCGAGTTACTCGGCGTCTCACCTGGATCCAAGCTGTTTGCAAATGTGAGTAGGGTCGCTGATTGCGTTGAAAGGGTTAAAACGCGTCATTGTGATTAGTTTGACGTGTTATTCTGACTTCATTGTTGACAATTAGGGTTTCGTTCTAGGGTTCATTCGCCCAGTACTGACTGTCTCCATAGCAAAACGATTTTCAGCAGTTGGAGAAAGCGGACATAATGTGATAAGTGCAGTAAAACCCCTCTTAAGGTACCACCAAAAAAAGTATTGGTCTTAGTGGCAGGCGGTAGCTGAACCGATTCCCTTATGGGTTATTTCTAGACCCAAACGCTATGTATAAATCTTCTTAACAAGTTAACAGGACCATTTACTAGGAAAAGAGGGAAAAAGAATTGTACAGTTTTTAAATCATTTTGATAAATAGAGCATTTGTTCATATGGAGCAAATCCTGTATTTATCACTGTGGTTTCAAACAGTGACTTTTACAGATGCGTAAATACAATATTAACAAAACAGGTTATATGTGTTTTTCTGACAAAACTTAAGAACGAATTGCAATAAAATACATATATTTAAAATGAGTAACGAACAGTGACTGGACAAAAAAGAAAATGCTTGGTTATTGACTGAATCATATCGATCATCGATTATTGACACGCGAAGTCGAGTCATTTCGGAATTTCTTTGCGTTGACACGGGGACAGCAAATATGTGCGAAGCCTTTAACATGCTTTAGGCTTATTCAAACAGTTTTGATTCAAGTGAGATGTCGAGTAGTTTGTCGTCTCATCAGAAAAAAACTGTTTTAATATTCTTTTTGGTTTTAAGAAAATGGGAGAATACTCCACTATGACAACTAAAGTAAATACCATTTTTTGTGCCAATTAAACATTAGCTCAACATGCTTAATGTTAAGTGAATGTATGAGGAATTCAGTGCAGGCGACACTGCGAAAAAAGCATGTCTGTAAACTGGCATAAAATCATTTGAGATATACCTTTAAAGTGTCAGACTGTCTATATTACAACCACATTTGTTCTATGAAGAGAGAGAGAGAGAAAAAGAGAAAATCATCGCCATTTGCGCCTTATGTGCCTTAATATGGGGAAATAGAGTAAATCAAGACAAGAATGTAACCCTATGATCAGGGTTTGCATTTTGGGCTTTCAGCACAACTTTCGTCATGCTTTAACCCTTTCCCTCATACAAACGTGTTTTCACGCATTTGCAAACAGAGTAGACCCAGATCAGACGGCTCCTAGAGGAGCCGTCTGATCAGGGTTTGCTCTGTTTGCTAATAGAATTGGATAGATCTGTTTCTTTGCACCTTCCATATTTCTTTGTAATTATTTTGTTAATGATTATTTAGTAGGTATTAACATTTGGAATAAACATAGAACAGGGAAAGGTTTAAGCTACCACTTGCTCCTGTGATCCAAATTAGATCTCATTGTGGCGGTCGCTTCAGAGGCGCTTCACTGTTTATCATTTCATCAACTCTCAGAGGTCCAGATAAGATGCGTAAAACAAAGATGCGTAAAACAAAACATTTTCAAGAATAACTTATTTACAGTAAAACCTCTCTATAACGACCACTAAATTACATCAAGTATTTTGTGTTAAAGGCAGGTGGCTGCTTAAAGCAAGGTGAATGTTAAACAGAACGCTCCTATGGGAGCGTTCTGTTTTACTTTCACCTTGCTTTAAGGTCCCACCTGACCTTAATACCAATTAATTAACACAATTTAGTGGCCGTTATAGAGAGGGTTTACTGTATTTCTTCTTCTTTATTTTTTCCATTTCTTTCTTTATGCCTTTCTTCCTTATTACTCCTCCAAACCCTATGATTCGAAGAGACGATTCTAAAGAGTAATTACAACATAGGCTTTGTAGGAGAAATGACGATTTTAGTTCTTGTGTACAAACGCGTATCTGTCGCCCTGACTGGCCCTTTAATATGCAATACTTTGAACTCGCAAAATCAAACAAAACTCATGAAAGTTCAAATGAGCACATCCCCTGTCGTCATGATTCGCACATTGCAAACATAATTAAGATGTTCCAAAGATTATTAAATTAAGATAGCTGTCCAAATGACAGATTGGCTCAATATACCAAAGCGGGTCATCATTTTGTTATTTGATTAGCTTGACCATGATGGTGAAAATATGCTACCGTAATACATCGATCATGTCTAACAAGAAAACTACGCTTATTCCGCAGTAATTGTGCGCGCTTCACATTATGTCGTCTGCTGCAGTACTATAGTTCGTCTAAAATATTATACTTAACATATTTGCTTTGGACAGAAATGTTGTACATCTGCACAGCAGTTCAGCTTCAGATCAGGTTCCACGCGTTTCTCGGTGTTCAGGGTTAAATGAGTCACGGAGGTCACCGAAATTATGACGAGGGCCAAACATTTGATCCAATTAATATGTAAATGATTTGAACCTATATTCGTATATATGGCCTGATGGACCAACACTGGTACAACAAGCATTTCAGTAGATGACATAATTGAAGCAGACCGTTGTGATTTGAAACAGTCAGAAATGAGAAATGAGAATTATGCTAACCATTTCTCTGTCCAATATTCATGTGGCATCATGAATAATTATTAGCAGATTTTTTTTATAACGGCATACGTGTACACGATTGTTTGTTTTTGGTAGAAACTGTAGAGTAAGAAAACAGAGTAGACCCTGATCAGACGGCTCCTACAGAAGCCGTCTGATCTGGGCCTTCTCTGTGTGAAAAGGTGTTTATGTGAAGGAAAGGGTTAACCATTTACTCCATATATATGTCTTTTAATGCCTTTGCAATCAGACACTGATCGGGGTCTACACTGTAATTATAGAACTGTTTCTTCATTTTCACCAGCGCCGAAACTTTTCTTGTTCATTTGCCATTATAAATATTAAGTTAATTAATACTAATACAACTACAGTAAAACCTCTCTATAACGGCCACTAAATTACATCAAGTATTTTGTGTTAAAGGCAGGTGGAAGCTTAAAGCAAGGTGAAAGTAAAACAGAACGTTCCTATATTCCTGTTTTACTTTCACCATGCTTTAAGTAGCCACCTGCCCTAGATACCAACTAATTAACACAATTTAGTGGCCGTTATAGAGAGGTTTTACTGTATTAAATCTACAATGCACATTCACGCAGTATAAATGTAAATCAATTTCAAACGTACTGCACTGTCAATGCTGTGAGGCATATGCCTGTTCGATTCTAACTTATCATAACTCATTTTAAGATTGTTTATATAATTCTAAAATGCCCGTCTACCATTGCTGTAAAATCCATTACAAACATTTTAACCTTGACCCCGACGAAAAGTGATGTTTGCTTAAATTCTGATCTGCTGTTGGTTTTACTTACGTCAATTTCGTTTAAGCTTTTGAGGACATGCCGACTGGGCGCCTAGCACATTGCGTCTTGATGAGATACTGAATTGCTCGGCGTCTCATCCGGATACAAGATTTTTGAAAATATAAGTCATGTCGCGATTGGCCATGATAAGGGTAAAGAATAGCGGTGTTTGGCATGGTAAATTCACGTTTATTTTAGAAATATTATACAGAAGCGTTTCATAACAGAGAAAAACAGGAAGTAAGTGATATGCCTACACTAAGTAGTCTTGTACAGAAAACAATAATTACGACCTATTTTGCGACAATGACGTTGTCAAAGAGTAGTCTGTTTCCTGTTTTAAATGGCGGCAAAACGTGTCTGGGACTGGACGGATGAAGGTACTTTACGGAAGGAAACACAAAACGAAAACATTTCACAAAACCTTGCTCACTAATGACTCGGAATGGATGTCATATTTGCATGTCTTGCAATTATTAATCCTTTATGATACTTAAAATATCACCGGGTTAGCGAAACATCGTCTGCTCTTTGTTTTTAAGAAGAAGAGATACATACTAAAGGCTGGCAAAACGGAAAACGTTTTTTCCCGAGGTTTGGCCAGACAAAGAAACTCCAATTTACAGATTTTGATCCAGAATATCTGCCATAAAATGCTTTGATTGATTAGAAGTCGTAAAAAATAAATCCGTACATACAATATATGATTAATAAACTATATTTCAAGTATTGAATTTCTGATGTGTAGAAAAGTTTTAATTCATCTATTGCTGCATTAATTATGTCCTGCAATGGGCACATACATGTATATATATTTATATATAAATATTAAAAACGCACAAGGAACTAGGATAACAAAATGTTATGACACATATATTCGACGTTAACTTCATGAGTTTGTAAAATTCTTTGTAGTGAATTTTGTTGAATATGTATTCACAACTATCTTCTCTTATCTATCAATCGATCTGCCTCTAAATCATCAGTTTTCGTAATGTGCTTCGGGGAGCCTCATTTAACGTTTACACGACGATGTTTCACCGATATTATCCGAGGCCCACAACGAACGTCTACGAATTTTAACGCCGACATTAAGACATCGTTTGGATCGCTTTATTGTAATATGAATATGTCAAAATACGAAACCGAAATATTTTAAAAAATGGTGGTTTATGAGGGAAGGAATCAGTCATAGGTGAGTGTAACAGTTATAGGAGAAAATGTTTTTATGATAAAAAGGTCTATTTGCATTGCAAAAGATTAGTTATCAAAAAAGAATATATCATTAAAATTGTGATGTTAATAGCTTTATTGCAACTACGAGAGTCACACGTCATCATTCTCCGATTAATTTCAAAATTGATTTGCATTTAGACAGTTGTGTTATACTGTAGAATTTCGATTATTCGAATTTTCTGAATAGAAGAATTTAGACACTGTTAGGCAGGTGACTGCTTAATGCATGATGGAAGTCGTGTAGAAAGTTCCTAGAGCAGCTTTCAGCATGACCTTCACCATGCATTGAGTTACCACCTATCTTAAAGATCGATAATGACACGTATTTAGTGTTCGAATAATCGAGTTTTTACTGTATTATGTTTTTGTTGACACTCATTTATGACATGTACTTTGGACTTCTGATCCTTTTTAACAATTAATTTTCAACAGATTTATAAACCACATTAAAACATTCTCTTGTTCTTCGTGACAATTGCAATTAACTCTGTCGCTGCCAGTGTCGCATTGTGATTACCTGAGCGAACAGGTTGGCTCCAGATGAGACGCCGAGTAACACGGCGTCTCATCAGAATTCAGATTGTTTGTTTCTATGATAATAATTTGAAAAAAGGTGAGAAAAAATAAACAAACCAAATTTGTAGCAGACGACACATTTTACAGACGACAACACTTGGTAGCGAAAGAGTTAAAGGACAATATTTCGACTATGTACGGAAAAAGCCATAATGGCTGATATCGAAATTCAGGAACTGCTTTTTCCCGCTCCTTTCAAGCTTCCGTTTCACGCAGATTTTTGGTCTTTCTCTCCAGGCGCTCGCTTTTCTCACACGAGATGGCAATTTATTCATCAATATCGCAAAACGCTGCGCTGTGCTCTCTGATTTACATGAAATATGTCACATTCAACATGGTGATTACGGTCTGATTCGAGGTGAAGTGAGTTAAATATTATGGTATACTGTTCCCCTAATTTGAGAGACTGTCTAAATATGTTTATCTTTTAAAACGTCTGTGAGCTTTCGCAGATGGAATAACTACAATCCTGTCACAAAATACCCGACATATCTGACTGGAGCGGCTTTTAACCCTTTGAATAATACTTCACAAAATGGAATTGTCCATCGTTGTATTACAGTAGAATCCATTATGTATGAAATGTAAAACGTACTGAGAAGAAGTTGGAACGGCACACAGTGCTGCTTGTTCAAAGGCTCCAATTAAAACCTACATGTATGGACCCTACATTGTTTGTAGACATCAGATAATTTGTGTCTCGCATCTCAATGGTTGAAACACCTTTTACATGCTCGTGGTAAGGACCCAGTAATTTTCTCAGACATTTCTATCTCTGCTAAAACCCTACTTTGCCTCTGGCATTGTACAGCAACTACGAAACTAGCACACAAACATTTATTGCGATATGAAGGCCTTCAATGTTTGACAGTTTTCAGTAAATCTTACACGCGAAATTCAGCGCGCCAAGCCAGATATTAAATTTCATTTTAAATACTGAAATATCTGAATACAAATGCATGCTCTTAATTGTTTATGTTCGCTCACATTGAACAATAGTTGAATATTTCCCCACAGTGTACTACATTTTGGAATATATGATATAGAGGAACAGAATTGAGAATTCCAAGAATATATTTATATCTACAATATATATACACACACTATATATACGCGGGAATGTATTCTGACTCAAATTCGGAAGTTTATAACTACGGGACAATGAGAATGAACGCCAATCAGCTGTCCTCATCTTACACACTTAATTACTATATTAGCGTTACATTAATACCTGTTTGAACACAATGCTTAACTTTAGGGATAATTAACCCTTTATGTCATGAATATTCATGTAAGAAATAAACGACTGTGAATATTAATTAGCTGAATCGTTTGTTTTCTTTTTGCCAAGGCGGAAACTGTAAAATAACGTCTATATTATTTCCTACAGGATCCGTCTGATCTGTGTCTGCGCTGTTTGCAAAGGCGCTAACGGCGTATCTATAGTAACGGTTTGAAATGTTCTTCAAATGGCAAACACCCGGGTGTCTTTTTATTACTACGCAACTATTACAAGTGCATGTACAATGGAAACTAACCATTTCAGTGGGGAACGGCTCACTTATGTCCTTTGCAAACAGTGTTGACCCAGATGCGAGGGCTCCTAGAGGAGCCTTCGCATAAGGGTCTGTACTGTTTGTCATGTTACACTTTAAGTTTGTTTTTAAAAAACTCTCTGAATACTCGGGGTAAAGTTGATCTTTTTGAATTTTGTAATAGTCATTTCGTAAAGTCAGCGTTGAAGGAGTTCAAACGAATTGTTATTTTAGTCAGTCAGTAGTTTCTGCTATATGCTTTGTTGTGCATATTGTCCCTTATCCCTTTCAACACTAAATTGTCAAATTATATCATTATTTCTTACATGAATATTCAACAGGGAAAGGGTTAAAGCGAACGACCATTATCACTTACCCTGTGGTATATAAGAATGTTGGCTTAAGTCATTTCCTGTTCAATATTCATGTAAGAAGTAATGACATCATGAATATTTATTAGATGATGTTTTGTAACATACAGTAAAACATCTCTATAACGACCACTAAATTACATCAAATATTTTGTGTCAAAGGCAGGGTGAATGATGTTTTGTAACATACAGTAAAACCTCTCTATAACGACCACTAAATTACATCAAATATTTTGCGTCAAATGCAGGTGGCTGCTTAAAGCAAGGTGAAAGTAAAACAGAACGCTCCTATGGGAGCGTTCTGTTTTACTTTCACCTTGCTTTAAGCAGCCACCTGCTCTAAACACCAACTAATTAACACAATTTAGTGGTCGTTATAGAGAGGTTTTACTGTAAACTTTTTAATGGAATGTTTTTGACAAAAACTATAGAATAATAACTATGTCATGTAAAAAAATAGAGCGGACCCTGATTAGACGGCTCATATAGGAAGCGTCTGATCTGGGTCTACTCTGTTTACAAATACATGAAAAGGAGTTTATATGAAGGAAAGGGTTAAACTGAGTTTGGTGTAATTTTTACTTCTTTTGATTTGAGAAACTATTTACCAAGTGCCATGACACAACCTTTTAAGAAACTATCGCCCGAACGTCAACCAGCTTGGATCCTGATGAGACGTCGAGTTACTCGGAGTCTTATCTGGATCCACGGTGTTTGCACATGTCACTTGAGGCGTGGTTAGCCTGATAAGGGTAAAGGTGCACTAATTTATGGCCAGACGTGCCTAGGAAAATTTACATGAAAAAGACTATGTGACTATATCGTTTTTTCTGCATCTTGTTCTTCACGGGACGCTCCCTTTGATGCATACCTATTCGGTTTCATTGCTAAAGCATCATAGAGCAACGAACACGGTAGAGGCTGCAATGATCTCGATCCATCATAATTTTCCACGGCTAGCCATTAATATTGAGGACGAAGGTGACAAAACTGATAAAAAGAGTCTGAGACGAACTTTCTGAGAGTGTAAAAACAATCTCATGAACTTCTAGCAATCGCTCAACGGAACCCATTCTAGCTGTTCGGGAAATTGACACGAATAGTGAAGTAATTAAGGGGCCCATTTATCATGGCCGTCTCCAGCGTCACCCTGAGCGACCCCGTGCGACCCCTGGCGGAAATTTGGTGGCAACTGTTGTTTTGCTTTGTTAAGAAATATGTTTATTTTAAGTGAGAGAGAAATGCGAGATGGCTTCGTCGGAAAGAAGATGCGGTTAGTATTGCGTTCGGCGTCCTTCGGTGTGATTCGTTCACGGGTACAGTTGCTAATTGCGACTAATAAATGTCCAAACTGTAGCGACGTGTTAAGGTAATATATTAATTATGCTATTGTCACGATAAGTAACGAGGAAATCCGAAACTGGATCGGGATAGAGATGCAACGAATAAAACTCCACACATGTTTCAGTGAAAGGTATTATTTAAGATGCAGAGGATAGTGGTGAGGCAATATGAACTGTAACATTGGCGTAATTAACAAGAGTGCTAATATAAAGTTTCACATTCATTGTAAATACAGTAAAAATCCGATAGTTCGAACACCAACACCAGTATCATCATCGGTCTTTGAGACATTCGGCAGCATAATGCTGGGTAAAAGTCATGCAAAAAGCTCCTTTCACCCTGTATTAAACAGCCGCCTGCCTAAAACGTTCCCATATTTTCATTGCTAAAACGTCAAACCATTAAGTTTATTTTCTGTTTATTTCCTATAGACGTTGGAAAACTCGAAATACGAGTATGATAATTACGTTTAACTAATATAAGGTGTCTTCGGAAATAAACTGAAATGAACGGACAATACGTCCCTTTCATTCCAGTATTCATAACACAACAAAAAATGAATGAATATACCAATGAAAGAATGAATGAATTGATATAATAACAATAAAAATGATGATGATGATGATGATGATGATGATGATGATGAAGTGGCAACGAAATTTATTGTATCGTTAATAAAGAAAATATATTTTAGAAATTCAATTAAAATAGTACGCATATATTTTCACTTTATCTCCAGGATAAATAAATACTATACAAAGGCATTTTAACAATTAAAATAAGCTAGTTCTAATTTTGCCAACTCCATTAAAAAAACCAACATGAGCGTTCATGAATGAACATTCATTTTCCCCCTACAAATTGCATTTAAGGGTAACAGACAGTTTGGATCCTGATGAATCACCGAGTAATTCGGCTACTCGTCAGGATCCAAACTGTTTGCAAATGTAATCAAGGATAGGCATGCAGCAGGCTTAATATTACATGAGCTAATGACCCGTTACATTTTTGATAAATGAAATAGGTAGTCTGGTATGTTATTTAGTATTTAAACCCTATCTTGTTTGGTCCTTATTCTAATGTAGAGATATTGTCTGTTCAAATATGAATCCGGTGCAATATTGACAACTATTGATCGAGTGTTAAACAACTTGGATACTGATGGGGTGCCGAGTTACTCGGTGTCTAAGCTGTTTGGGAATGCCAGTCAAGTGGCGGATTATCTCGTTCCCTCATATTGACGACGTTTGACGACCATGTAAAAGTCATTTTATGAAACCATTGTAATAAATAGAGCATTTGCTCCTATAGGAGCAAATGCTCTATTTATCACAATGGTTTTATACAACAACCTTCTAAAAGTTTCCTTTTCTCTAGTTAATGCTCCTTTTCAGTAGATTTATTCAAAGAGGTTGTATCTAAAAGTAGCCTATGATGTAATGGGTTTAATATTCAAAGGTATTGTCAGAGGTTGAATATAATATTATTGCGTTTTATATGTAGACTATTTTTTATGTACTTTGTCGCCACAGTTTGCCATATACCATTGTCCCTAGCATACTATGGTTAGAACTGATCATTGCTCCTTTCTTTCAAAGACTCTTCCAAAGCATTATGTCTAAGAATATTGTCACTGAAATCCGATCACCTGGGCACGTTTTCTCGTCTTCAGATACCCTTAGTGGTGTGGTGATACGGGGTTTACAAAGCCTCAAGTGATATTTACTCAAGGTGTTTGTTTCCATGTCCGGGAAATATTTAATTCCAAAGTAAACGACGGAGACACCAAGTGCAATTTCTTAGCATATTGATTATAGCATTAGAATCTAACTTGTGTGAAATGAAAACTATGGGGATATTA
Organism: Azorinus chamasolen; assembly: GCA_963576725.1. NCBI lineage: Eukaryota > Metazoa > Mollusca > Bivalvia > Cardiida > Solecurtidae > Azorinus > Azorinus chamasolen. The sequence continues at coordinate 32,132,006 of OY755248.1, read as the reverse complement.
TTAGATCTTGTAATGACGGAGGACTCGGTAGCCTAGCCACACGTCGGAGAGGAAAGTTACTGAACAATAAACAGTGAATGCGAGAATATGTGTCTTTAACCCTGTCGCTCTTGAATATTCATGGTAAACTCCAGTCACTGATAATATTAACTGTTTTCTTTACTTGTGCAACGTTAAAAAGAAAATAATCACTTCTAAAATAGTCTATAACCAAACAGTAAAGGTCCTGGTGACACGGTTTCTACAGCAGTCGTCTAATCTGGGTCTACTCTATACTAAAAGCGCCTCTGTCAAGTAATGTTTTAAAACAACAGAACCACAGAAAACTCCTATGGCAGTTTTTTCTGCATATATTTCATTTGCAAATCTGCGAAAGTAGTTTAAATAAAATATGCGAACTTTAAGTACAAGATATGACCATTGTTGTATCTTTACAAAATAATTTCAAAAGATTGCCTTAATAGTTTATATATGCAAGTATTGAACTCTAAGAGTGACCTGTAAAACGAACCACAGTAACACGACAAATGGCTTGTATACATGTGTTTACCATTTGTCACAGAAGTTTACCTCATTTCTCACATAAGTTAAGTTTGGAAATTGCTTCATATTGTAGTATTATGGAAACATTGTTTTTGACACTACGGGCCCAAACTCAATTAAAGTTATCACAAGAACGTCTTGAAAGGCATTCTGACATCTTGGAAAAGTGGATGTGTAATCATCACATTATGAATTACATCGCAAAATGCGAGTACAGCAGAAGCTGTCTTATGTACCTATACTGAACGGACACAGGAATCTTAAAAACAGGTGGTTGCTTAATACAGGACAAAAGTAATATAGAAATATCCCGTTATATGAAGGAAAGGGTAAAGACAGCTAGCTCCTACTTCAGTTTCTGTAAATATCAATAATATCAAATATCAATAATGGTCTATTTTGTTTGTAATTAAGATTGAACTATCACAAATACGTATTTCTCAAATATATAACTGACATCATAGGTCAACATTTTTGTTTCAGACGTGCTTAAGCCATACTGAGGGCAGATATAATTGTGTCCAGTGTGGCCAGTCTTCCGATGTCCGGACAAGGCGATTGCGACTGGCTTTAATTCGGTCCAGCTATAATAGGAAATCAATCCCGTGTAATTTGGTCATTATAGGGGCAGCCATTTGTTTCTTAAGACCATAGGACGGACATTCACAAAACTTCATTTATCATCATTTGGGTAGAAAAGGTCACCATATGGTTTCTGAGTTGTGACATTTGCAAAAAGAAAAATGTATTTTTCGCGGCTAATGAACCAGCAGGCACGGACCCGAGTGAAATCATATCCGGGAGTAGGCTAAAACGTCGACATAATTAAACACTACCAACGTGATTATCGGTACAGCGTAGGGGTTGGTCATTCGCGTTAACACAAGTGTTAACCTATTCAGCTTTGAGAAGCTTTCGTTCAAATAGTTTGAATCATGGCGAGACGTCGGGTTACTCGGCGTCTCATCTGGATCCATGTTTGTTTGGTAAATGTAGTCAGAGATTTGTCATTGATTGAAAGTGATGTATAATTTATGATTTCACATTTTACCAGTTCTTGGTAAATACGCATTAAAATAATAATGTTGACGATGACATGCTATTTGAAATTTACGCAATCTCCTAAAGTGTAGTCTGAATAAGGTCTACTCTGTTTTCAATAGCGTAATAGAGTAAAAGTTTAATCGTTGTAAAATCGTTGGTTTTCAATGATAAACAGCGACATAATGAGAATTATTCTTTGGTTAAAAATTTAATTTACCAATTACGACAAAACCAAAATCACAAATAAATAATAATATTACTACAGTATCTGACAAAAGCAGACGCTGATCAGACACCCGATCAGTGACGTCAGACAGGTCTTAATTTACACTTGCTGCAAAATTCCGATTTCATTTTTTTTCTGCTAATGCGACTTTAGAGATGGAAATAACACCCCAAAGTCTTGGTTAGTTTTGTTAACGCATTTTATTACTGTGTACTGCTAAGTCCTAATTTGGATCTGGTACAATTTTGATTACCTTTTTATTCAGTCAAGCTTTTGAAAAACTATCTACTGAGTGTCAAAGAGCTTGGATCTTGATGAGATGCCGAGTTGCTCGGTGTCTCATCTGGATCCAAGCTGCTTGCAAGCGAGCCAGGTCGCGTATGGGATAGTGGGGGTGGGTAAGGGGGTGTTAAGGCTTAAGGAGGAGGCTTTTTGAATCAGGAAGTACCGTCCATGACCTTTTCTAGTTCAGACAAGTGCGCTCTATGCTTGTTAAATGCAGCAACGACATGCTCAAGAAGAAAAAAATAAACATACAAAAAAATATTTGCCATATATTTGTCTCCAGTGTCCATTGACAATCTCTAAATATGTACAATTTGTATTCAACTGTCAAGAAAGGCAGCTCTTGTCTCGCCATTTTTCGGTTTTACCTTTTATCGTTCTAATTCCCCTAATTTAAGTAACTTCGTCAGTGTCATTGCCTGCGTTTTGTTTCTGTATAACACATTATTACCAACGTTTGCTAGTTCCTCGCAAATACAGAAAGCATGACTAACTTGATTAGGTTCCAAACTGATTCAACCACCTGACCTGTTTATTATCGGCATAACAAAGCTTGTACTCCCACACTGAACTACTATAACAGCGTTTGTACATTTGCACCTAAATTAAGATGAAGTCGAGGAAAAAATATTAGTTTATTCCATTTTTATTTTTAAAACACGACAGGTTACAAAAGTTTTGTTATAATGTTTTTGCCGCCATGAGGGCAGCAAGTTCGTGCATATACCACTACAGCAATATTGTCTTTTCTTTATGCTTTAAGAAACATTCTCGTAACCCCTTCCTTCAATCACGCTTTTGCAAACAGAGCAGATCCAGATCAGGCGGCTCATGTAGGAGCCGTCTGGTCAGGGTCTGCTCTGTTTGCTTATGAAAATATAATAGATTTGACTCTACGTTTCTACCAATACCAAAAGTTCCTGTGTACATACATGTATTCAGCGAATATATATATCCATGATGCCATTATTCCTTACACGAATGTGCAACAGGAAAGGACTACAGGGGAAGAAGTATGGTTTAAGATTCTGTACATTTTAAAATTAAGTTATCTTCAGACATTAATATAGACTTTGATCAGGGGATTCATTCTGAGGTTGCCACTGTTGGCCGCGTCAATCTACTTCACTGGCTAAGACATGTTAAAATTATGTTATCTTAAGCCATTTACTACCATATTTAGGACATAGGCAAACAATGTAGACCCTGGTCAGAGGGCTACCGAATGAGCCTCTAATTAGACTGCACTGTTCGCTGAACATATTTCAATGGTTTATAAACATATATTTTGTTTACTATGCCCCCCCCCCCCCCTTAAATAGGAACAAATGGATGGGTTAAAAAATCAGTTTCCCGTAAATTAACCAATTTCCTTCTGATAAAAAATGAAATGTGATAAAACTCTGATCTGTTACAATATACAATTAAATCCGATTCGTTCATTTGTTTTGCAGAAACTATTGTCTGCGTGTCAAACAGCTTTGATCCTTATGAGACGCCGAGTTACGCGGCGTCTCATCTGGATCCAAGCTTTTTGTAATTGCCTGTCATGTCGCGCTTAACATTAGAAGGGGGCAAGACAATATGTAGACAAATTTCGTCGCCGCTGTCGCGTAGATCTTAAACGTCTGGTGTAAATTTCCTTGTCGTGGGATGGCGTCATATTCGGAACATTAATTGTGATTGTTACAGCCTTGTAAACAGTTTTTAAGTTTTAAAATATTTAGCTTCGTTAAAGTTTAAAGGCCATTCACCACCGTATATTTCAGATTCATTTGTTTTAACAGTATAGAGGCTACCAACTATGTTGTATATGATCAACACCTCAAATGCGAAGCGCGACCTGGCTCGGCGTCTCGTCAGGATGTTAGATGTTAGACACTACTAGGTCAATAGTTTAGCCGAAGCTTGATCGAATCAGAAGTCGTCAAAATTGAACCAGATTCAAATGTGAGCAGATATATTTTACAGTAAAATTTCACGAGCACTACTTTGCTATGTTACTAGAAATATCACCCTATTTATTGTAAAAAATCTAGGAGTACAGTAAAACCCTCTAATTTAATGAATAAACATGGCTGTCTTTATAAGCAGGTGGTTGCTTAATGCAGGACGAACGTTATGCAGAAAGCTCCTATAGGAGCTTTCTGCATAACTTTCGTCCTGCATTTAGCTACCATCTGCCTTTGCCACTGTTAGTTATGCCCTTTTTGCTGGTCTCATTAGAGGGGTTTACTGTACTTTAAAACGACCAGCCAGTTCATTTATACACAAGCGCTCGTTATTGCTTTTTTCTAGCCTCGAACTAGACATGACCGGTTGGTTCCGCTCTTTTTGCTTAAATTCCATCTTACATCTGATTCTATACGATCGCGGTTTTTTTATACAGCAATATAAGAAACTTTGTTGAATAATTTTCGTAAAGAGTGAAAAAACATTTGTAAATATGAAAGAAAGTTCTTAGTAATCTGTAAACAAAACAAAACCGTCTAAACTCTCAACGATGACTCAAAACAAAAACAAATAAAATGAGAATGCATATTTGAATACGCGAGTTTGTCAAGTAATACAGAGACATTCACATACTGCATTAAAATTCTAACTTAACCAAGATCGTCTAATTATCAAATTCTACAAAGATGGAGTTCAATTTTCCCACATGTTTATTCTGGACAAACAACGGCGCGACACTTGTGTATACATGTGATACAAAAACAAATGTCAAAGTCTGCGTCTATAAAACAGATGGATGAAAAACTACATATTAAACTGCAGGATGAAAGTTATGCAGAAGCTCCCAAGCAGAGATCCAGCTAAGATGTGTAAATTAAAACATTTTCAAGAATAAAATCTTTATTTCTCCACCAAACATAATGATGTGACCACTCCTTAGAATCGTCTCTAAAGAGGGGTCACAATATAGGGTTTGGTGGAGAAATGACGATTTTAGTATTTGGGTACGAACCGTTATCCGTCTCTGCTCCCAAGGGAGCTTTCTGCATTGATTTCATTCTGCACTAAACCTTTGAATACGAGAACCGAATATACAGTAAAACCTCTATAACGGCCACTAAATTACATCAAGTATTTTGTGTTAAAATACCAACTAATTAACACAGTTTAGTGACCGTTATACCGTCTGATCAGAATCTGCTCTGTTTACTAACGGGATTTTAAAGATCCGTGTCTTTACGTTCTAAAACGGCAACAATGTTCCACCTTCCATATTTCATTATAAACATTTTGCCCATGAATATGCTGTAGGTATTGAAACTTGGAATAAAGATGCATATATAAAAGGGAAAGGTTTAAGGGACACTGGGTTAAGCAGATATGTGCTTTTAAGGACTCTCACATTTGTAAATCAAGTGATATCTTTACAGTGGTTATACTGTAATATCTACCGAACGTTGATCTGGACCCAATCTGTCCGCAAGAGAAAGTGTTTCATCAGTCGAAGCATGCTAAAGATTACGCTGTTTTGCTCTTAATGAGACACAAAAATGCTTAGCATTTCATGCGATACCAAACTGTTATCAAGTCACCACAAGTATAAAGAGTTTCTATCATTACCAGATTTTGATTGAAATATTTGATACATGCATATTTTATATCTATCAATTTTGAATTTGAAAAAGTATGAAAACGAGACAATTTGCCTTGAAGGTGTAACATTTTCCAAATATGGGAAAATCATCTGAATCGTACTTTTACTAAAGCAGAACATGATATGCGGGCTCAGATGAATTACAGCTGAACATTTCTAAAGCGACTATTTTATGAATAAACATTAATGTAGGCCGAAAGTAATGCAGAAAGCTCCTACAGGAGTTTTCTGCATAACTTTCGTCCTGCATTAAGCTCTTACCTAATAACCCCCTCCCATAATTAGGCCTCTTTTTGGTGGTCACATTGCAGGGGTTGTACTGTTTAGATGTAATTTCAAAGTGTGCTAATGTAGAGGATATTATTATGCGGATAAGGAGACATGTTAAACATTGAAAAGGGGACAATACAGAGAGGAAAATATCAGTTAGATAAATATACATTACTGAGGGATAGGATGTTTTAAGTGCTTGTCAAATATGAACAGAAAGTATCGTGCAATGAACTGGGACCTCCTTGTAAGTCTTTCTGTCGTGTCTTTTTTCCCAAACGGCTAACTATTTGGGAGAACTTTCCAAAAAGGATCCACCAGTTCGGATCTTAATCAGTCGCCAAAACACCTGGACTTGGTCCAAGGCGATTGAAAAATATTGAACACCTTCTATATTTGAAGCAGATAGAAGATCGTAGTATTAAAATGATAATACTTGTGTTATATAATATAAAAATGAAGGAATATTCGTGTAAAAAACTGGTATAATGGATATCAATTAGACGATTTTTATAATGAAAAACGAGATGTGTTAGCCATGACAGAAACTGTATAAGCAAATTTATATCATAAGCAAATGAAGCAAACGAAGAAGACCACTCTGCAATAATTTAATAGACATACAAATGTATTTATGTAATAAAAGACTGGTTCAGTTTATCAACATTTGAGAAATTAGTTATTAACAAATCCCACTGTTTCCATATTTAGAGTAGTTTGATGTAGTTTCGTATGTCAAAATAATTCATATGAAATCAAAGTCCCTAACAAGGTTGATTTCTAGTGAGATGTCAAGTTACACGATAGGTCTACATTGTTGACAATTACTCATATTTGCAAACAGCTTGGATCCAGATGAGACGCCGAGTAACTCGGTGTCTCATCAGGATCCAAGATGTTTGACACTCTATCAATAGTTTCTCAAAAGCTTGATTGATTTGGATGTACAATGTAGTCGAATTTGTACCAGAACCAACTGTGAGCAGAGGTTATTTTTTTTCATTGCGGGATAAGGTTTGACGTGGGTTCGCTTATCATTTGATATTACCACAGACAAATGAAGAGGGAGCTGGCAATTACTTCCCATTTTCTGGTCGGACAAGTGTTGTGTTAACTCATTCCATCATATTGCCGCCTTTTGGTACATCTGTACTACTTTTTTTGAAACCATTGTGATAAATAAAGCATTTGCTCCTTCGGAGCATTTATTTATCACAATGGTTTCAACTTCGGAGCAAATGCATTATTTATCACAATGGTTTCAAAACTGTAGAATTCTGAATTTTTTACAAGTAAACGCTCATAATTATTCAGTAGATTTATTCCAATAAGTTGGGTCTTAAAATAGCCTATGAGGGAATGAGCTGAACCAAATCTTATTACAATCAACATATCAGAATTGGTTTTAACTATTTACCTCATGAATATTCATGTAAAAAATAATGTTACCATGAATATTTATTATCTGAGTTTTTAATAATGGCTAATGAACAGATGCATATTTGGCTATAACTGTAGAATGAGATTTATATAACCCCAGAAGCAAATAGAGCAGCTCCTGATCAAACAGCTCCAACAGGAGCCCTCTGAGCTGGGACTACTCTGTCGTTTAAAAAGGCGTCAACATTCATATAGAGTAAATGGTAAAGATTGTTCTCTTTATCGAAATCATAGCTTCAGCAAAACATCGCGAAACTAATTTTATCTGATTTTAAAGGAGTGTTACTGTAATAATCTTAGATCTATATCACGAAATGATATGTACAGACACTTTTGCATTTTTGTTTTAATCAAAGAGATTGTATGACAGATTACATAAAACAGATCTGGTTTGACGGTATCAAATTCTTTAGTTGTTATCAAAATACATATTTATGTACATATTGATCTTAAGCAAAGCAATTAGATAATGGAAACTGCAGATGTATTATGGGTGTTTCATTCTTTTAGACAATCTGCTTCAGATCTAAAGTACAGTAACTTTATATGTGATCTATTATTAATATAGAACTATTAATTGTTTCAACGTGTCGTTTTCTTCAAAGTTATACGTATATAAATATATGTATATTTGAAATGCATATATAAAACATGCCGATTATATGTTCGGTAAACTTGGATGAAGAAATATGAAATTAAACATAGAATTTGAAATGTGGTATACAGTAACGCCTCCGGCAAAACGAGTTCTAATCTGGGTCTAAAAGGCATGCCATAGATTAATGCAGGACGAACGGTATGCGGAAGCTTATGCAGAAAGGTATGCAGGAGCTTTCCGCATTACCCTCGCCCTATATTAAGTAACTATTTGCTTTTAAAGACACCTATTTACAGTACAAAGATGCTGATGTAACTCTTGTTTGACAATCATGGATAAAAACGAAATTTAAACCGTTAATGTGCAGGGGTCGAATATTTAAGACCTTTGCAAACAGTGTAGACCCAGATCAAATGGCGAGCCCTTTGATCTGTGTCTATATTGTTTGTCAAAACAATCATTTTTTAATGATTAATTTTGATACAATTTTCTGTTTAACATCCAGAAAATAGGAATCAGTTTAGTTTGATTTATTCAGCAGATAAAGGATTAAAAACTATGTCTTCACAAGCACCTCGAAAGAGTTCGATGATTGACACATTTCTAACACTTCAAAAAGTCAGTTCAACAAATAAATCGACACGCAACAGTTTTCTTTTGCTTTCCTTTTTAACAGACTTAAGCGGTACCCCAACCATTAGAAATTACAGCAAATTAGCGCGATTCACTCGTTTCCTTTTATGTTCGATTCCGTCATTTAAGATCGCATGCCATCCCATTGTAATAAGCACTTGTCCCATTCAATGACGGCGAATTAAAGACACTTGATGTGAATGAACGGTGGCATATCACAGTCAACATTAGTTGTTACACTGTGTACAAATAGCACAGTCGGTGGACGCCCGCTCACCGGGCCGTATAATACAGGGTCAGACTTTTAGCCCTTACCCTGATAAACAAACAGCGTTTGCGTTTTAGCGCTACCCAGGAGCCCTCTAAAATGGTGTCATACATATCATTTAAGCACTAACTTACAGGCACGTAATGATTCATCTAAATTGTAGGTAGAATCGCCAGTATTGCATCGTACTAATGTAAACCTTAACTACTTGAAATGACAGCAATCCCAAAGCCAGCAACATAGGGATGGGCTGTCTTGAAAAACCGCCATTGACAATAGGAAGATTTGCTTTGACAGCACTTAAACATCAATAGGAGAGAATCCGGTTCGATTTAGTAAGGCAGTAAGGTTGATCTTCGATCTAAGATTTTGTGCGAATGCTAGTTTAGTTGGAGGGGAATAAAAGGCAAGGAGAAAGTAGTCGTATGATGAAGGCGCTTTGGAATGTTTTAGTTCCCATAGAACATTTAAATCGGGAAACTAAATCAGTATGACTGAACAGAACAAACTACAAATGGTAGCAGATAATAAGTCAATGAATAGATGAAATGAAATAAACACGTTATGAATTCGGTAAACTTAGTGGCATAATTATGGAACTTTGAAAAATATGGCTGTGCATGTATTCGTATAGATTTGATCGAAAGTGTAATAGTTAATATGCATTTTAGAAAATATAAGTATTATTGAGTTTTTAACAAAACATATTAAAACAAGTGTTGAATCAGTAAATAATCATAGCGTACAATAAATTAATGTGGCTAATTATACTCTTTAGAATATATACGAATTATGAAATATAAAACTAGATACAAAGCAATAGATAACGGTGCGTACTTAAATACTAAAAGTCGCCATGTCTAAACCAAACCCAATATAGTGTCCAATCTATAGAATCGTCTCTTCGAGACATTTTTAAAGAGTGATCACAACATAGGGTTGAGTAGAGAAATAAAAAAGTTATTGCCTCATAGAGACGCCTTTTTGGTACCTCTGCAAACATGGTTGACCCAGATCAGACAGCTCCTGTACAAATCATCTGATTATAGTCTGTTCCGTTCGTTGATATGAATCTACAGTTTCTATCTTGGTAAAAAAATGCCTTAGTTCATAATGCCATTATAAAATGCTTATTATTATTTATGTTGACATTATTTCTTACATGCATATTCATGAGGGAAAGGGTTACGTTATATATGTCACAGTGTTAATTTTATTTGTTTTTCAAAATGTGATTTTTTGTGTGTTTAATAAAAGCTCCTCAGTCTTGACATTGATGACCGCACTTCGTTGGCAAGTGGTTGTCAAGATATCATCTTATCAGGAAACGAATAACAACAAAAACAATTGTGAATCAATACAAAATAACGCGGACGTTTGTGAAATCTCCGCTTAAGGGTACAGTATTGACCTTTACGGGTTAAATGTTTATCAGATTTTAAATAAGCGATTGCAATTATTACCGTATTGTCAGGAGATGCTTATCATTAACAATAAATAAACAAATATTAGCTAGTCGGAATAATATCAAAGAGATTATGTAGAGTTAAGATCGAATACTTGAGGTATACTAAGCGAAAATTCTGAAATAATTCAGATCTGCTGCAAATTATTTAACCATCTACTCCATAGAGATGGAGTAAAATAAAATATTTACCGACACATTATCAGTAGGCAATCGCTTTATTGATACTATGTGTAACCCCTTTCAACATGAATATGTATGCAAGAATTCATGATAACACGAATAGTTACTAACTTGAATGTTTAATCGTTTATGAACCCATGATCTTTAGCCATTGCAGGACGGTCAGACAATTACACAAAGGAAACGTCTGATCTGGGTCTACTCCGTGTGCAAACGCGTTTCAATCAGGAAAACGGTTAAGTTATTGAATGTTTTCATATGTATTACTCTATTCTTGTACATTCGAATATATCTGCAACTTGACACGTGCATTTGTTCGGTCTAGTATAGACACAAATTCAAACAATCTGACAACAAATAAACCCTTACAACAAAAACAAACAGAGCAAGGGTTCTTCTTAGATTTAAGTACATAATTTTAAAACTTTGCAAACATCAATATTTAAACTTAACCACATCTCCTTTACACGCGTCAATACACACGCGGTCATGAATGTCAGTGTACATGTCCTAAAACCCGGAAACCATGATTTGGTCAACACGACCAGTCACAGTGTTCGAGCAATATTGTGCTCTCAAATCTGCAGTCTATGATTGTAACTAATGATTTGATCAGGGTCACTATTTTGTCAGACTCATATTGTATTCACAGTCTTTACTGTAGATCAGCATTATCCCTAATCCCGCTATCCGCGACCTGGCTGACGTTTGCAAACAGATTGGATCCAGATGAGACGCCGTTAAACTCGGCATCTCATCAGGAACCAAACCATTTCAAGTTAAGTCAATAGTTTCTTAAAACCTTAATCGATTCGGACGTAGTCAAAATTATACATAATGCAATCTGGGTCAATAAGAGTTAGTAAATTATCATTCTAATTTTTTGACGCAGGTCCGTGTACAAAACCAATTTTCACATATCTCTTACGTTAAGGTTACGATACATATCCAGCAACATCGAAATTAATGCATTACTTCAATGACTTAAATTCATGTACACAATAATTGTAAATTTTGCTTTCCCTCCTTTTCTGAATTTAAAGATCACGCACATGTTTGAAAATGTTGAAATAGATGCAGAAGGGTGGTCAATGATAATCAGTGCCAAGCCAAATTGTCTTCATGAGAATTTATAATTATATGAATTAACATATGCATCTATATAAAGGAGTAAAGTTGACATCAAATTACTCATGTTTTCTCTCTCGAATAATAATGTTGAAGTTGCTGATACCAGATAAGGTTTTCCTTTATACACTGGCAATGCAAACACATTGTTTCTACAATTAAACATCTTTGGAAATTATTTCAAGTAATTATTAAACTACTCTGTAAGCATTTCTATCAATATACCTTAAATTATCAAACCCAAACATTGCAATTTCAAGCCCATTTATGGCCTGTTATTTTCCGATCAATTTTAATTTTGGGGACAGTTCCCATGTAATTAATTCGGTTTTAGACTCATTTAGATTGTCCAGAATGTGTCAGAGACGAGAGTGTTAATGCGTAGCCCCAAGTGACAGCGAAAGTGAGGGATTTAAACGATAATTTGTTTGAGAAGATTGAAGTAATAGCACAGATTTGAAGACTTGTTATTTGGAATTGTTCTGGGAATTGGTTTGCCAAGGAAAAAATACGGTAAAAGACTAAAGAAGAAATATGTTCTTTCTTATTAGCCTACAAGCGGGATCGCAAGAAAACGGACTATAAATCCAACAACATCAACATATGTTATAATGATGATGATGATACTTGTGTTATAAAACCAATAATAATAATAATAATAATAAAAATAATAATAATGATATCGATGAAACTGATACTACCACAAATGGTAATTTTAACAATAATACTCATGACAGCATAAACAACAATGATAGCTATAATAATGATGAAAATGAAAAGAATAGCAAATAGAACAACACTAACACTATGAAATGCTACTGCTACTGCTACTGCTACTGCTACTACTACTACTACTACTACTAATGCTGCTACTAATTTTGATGATGATTATGACGATAATAAATGATAATAATGATGATAATAATAATACTGATGATGGTGATAATAATAATAATGACATAGTAATATAGTAATAACAACAACAACAACAAATAATAATAATAATAATAATAATAATAATAATAACAAATAATAATGATAATTATAATGATGATTAAGAATTAATGATGGTTCAAAATACTACAACTAAGACGACGACAATGACTACTACTAATGATAATTATATTTGAGTTATAAAATTATGAGTTTATTATAATGATAAATATATATAATATTGTTAACGATACTCTGACATAATTTGTCAACAATACCAACAACACCACATACTCACTAAATTAATAATGCTTATGCTGGTGTTGACCGTTGATAATGATGATATTAAAGATGATACTAACAATGACACTAATAATGATACTAATGATGATACTTATACTGATACTAATGATGATAAAATAAAAGCGATTAAAATATAACAATAACTATAATAATTCTACAGGTACTCTATTGTTTGTTCAGGTAATAATTATGATGTATTTCTATTCATTTCGACAGCTTTCCCCATTAGATAATTTTAGCACTTTAATTTTTTACAATTATGTTCATCAAAGTATTTTGTTGTATTTCAGTCATAAAACATTTTGCAATTTATATTTGATTCTGACCCAATACGACACATTTTCCTTTTAAATATTCGCCTATTGACTCGCATTTACAATGAGCTTGGATCCAGATAAGACGTCGAGTACCTCGGCGTCCCATCAGGATCCAAACTGTTTGACACATGGTCTACTGCTTCTCAAACGTTTAAACGAACCGAAAGTAAAACAAAATTGAAACATCGCGACACCAGGTTAATGGTTAAAAGGACCTTTGTAAATAGGACTGGTTTATTGACCAGTCGGCAACGTAAAAATGTAGTTAGTATTTTTGTAATTGCATTTTCAACTTTTGTTTAGTGTTACATAAAAACAATTTATACGGCAAAAAATGATCTGACACGAGACACCCTGTCCAAAAAAGTTTGAAACATGACATGCCGTGTTCAAATAATTACAATATAAAAACCGTCGCCAATACACTGGAGAACTCTGAAAATGTTGTTACGCAAAATCAGTTTCCTCGTCAGAGGTCATCTGTACATTTTTGTTTATAAAAACCTAACGCTTTAGCCCATGACTATTCGTGTAAGAAATAATGACACCGTGTATACTAATTACCTGACTATTTATAATTTTGTTTGAACATAAAATGTTTGGTCATGGCAGAAGCTGTAGAATCAGATTTATATTATTCTAAAAGTAAACAGAGTAGACCCAGATTAGACGGCTCATGTATGCTCCTGTTTGAAATGTTTTATGGGGTCAAGGGTTAACAAAATAGCTTACTTCTCTCTCTCTATATATATATTTGTTGAGTATGAGGAAGTCATGTTGATAAGTCAAACATGGTTTGAAGTACATTTGACCCTTTCCTTCACACAAATGCTACTTCACACCCATTGCAAACATAGTAGATCCAGATCAGATTATAGGACCCGTCTGATCAGGGTCTGCTGTGTTTGTTTATGAAAGTATAATAGATATGGCTCTACTATTTCTGCAAATATCAAAACTGTATGTGCACAAATACCATTATAAAAAATCAACTAGTATATATTCATGATATCATTATGTCTTACAAGAATATTAAAACAGTATCACAATTATAAAATATTAAGATTATACTCGAATATTCTAATATTCTACCAATGCCAAGATAATTTCAAATAACCCTAATAGCTTCACATTTGGTTAGAAGCATAGGTTACACCTTAACGTTACTGATTAAAGATTAAGAGACCTTTGTTAAGTTTGCAAGCTTGATTTGTTAATTTCACTTCAACTCACAAATATGTCACAAAAACGGTGATATTTATTTCTACTGAATTTGGAATTGGAGAAGTGTAACCTGTATACTTGATTTTAAATGTTAGATGATTTTAAATATTAGAAGTGCTAATTGTTTGCATAAATCCATAACTGCCAACCTATTTTATTTTATATCATTGAATTGAGCCTGCCCAAGAATATCTGATTGAACGTTTGTAATTTATTTAGAGAAGTAAAACATTCTTACAACTAGAAACAAGTGCTCAGAAGTCGGCCTTTATATTGCCCAGGTGTTGTAATTATTTTAATATGTTCTGTAGAATGTACAAAGCTCTATATACAAACGTAAATGATATAATTTAAGTAATTACTTGTTAACACTATATGAATTTCGAGAAAGCCAGAACCATTGATAGAGCATGGTTCAAATGTGAAGAAAACCCTTTGTCATCCCTACCTTGTTTGTTACCGGGATTCCGTTTTATCTGCATCCACCGAAAAGGTTTGGCTTGCAGACTTTGAGGTGACGGTGATTCTGATTTCACCGGCGACGGCGGCGTCATTTGTGAGAGGTAGGCATTATGGCTTCCGTTTGGCATTGAGCATTGTCCAATACTATCCACACACGGGGTACCATACAACGCCCTTCCTGCCCCGGGAGAGTGGGGCGGCACGCCGCCGTGAGAAGTTTGAGTCTCGCAGTTTATTGCAGATAGTCCAGAGTAAGGGTCCAAGCACTGTGCAAGTTGACCGTCCAAATCTTGATACCCCGTGTTTCTTATGTTCCTACCCATCATAGAGTTATTCACGTTCACATTATACCCCAAGTTTTGATGCTGTGAAACTGTGTGTCCGTTCACAAGAGATAGGTCTATTCCTCCATGCGAAATGTTGATGTTTGCGTCAGTGTTATAATATCCATGTTGTCCAGTGTCAATGGTCCTGTTTGGCACAGAGTACCCGTACAAGGCACCCGATCCATCCGAGCTGTTAACATTGTACCCGGACCCATAAGAATGTGTGTCTAAATTGCACAAAGTGTAATCCGCATCGGCATTCATTATAAAAAGGAGATTATACACAGTGATACCTCTCTAAGCTGCTACCTCCTTGTCAAGTTCCTAAGACTTAAATTAGCTGTCTAGCGCGAGATGAATCTGAAATAAATGAAGGTAAATTACGATGCGAAAATGACAACATTAGTAAAACCCATCGAAACCACGTGCCACACAAGAGCCAATCGGATGAGCGCTTTAGGCATGAACGATGAAAGTCCTGCGTTGATAGATCGGTCGGTGATGTATGGCTCGCAGCATTTTGGATATTTCTAAAACCACCAGTTCAAATCAAACGCCTGCAGACATATTCATTTTTATATTTAAAATCTCCGTAATATTGGACAAAATGACAACACACTTCAAATAATATGCGCGTTTGTCGCGAGAAAGTCCACTTTTACAAGCAAGACATGCTCAAAACCCCGTCTACATACCAAGGTGTATTCCGAATGACGGGCTGCATATTTAGAGCGATCATAGGTAGTAAAATTTGACTTGCTCATGATCTAAGGACGTAATCATATGAAGGTTTTATAGTGAAAACCACGGGATAACACAAGGGACGGTGATGGTTAATATGCTTTTCTGTGGGACACTCCGTATATATTAATATACCGTAATTTACATGATCACACGACTTAGTTTGGAGACATTTAATTTAAGGGGTCGTTTTGAAAGCGTCAAGCTGTGTGCAAAAGCAAGGAGTTTCTATACCATTACCTTCACTACTTCTTTGTATGATTTAGAGAAGTGACAAGATCGACTGTGCTGTTAAACTCTAGAAGTTTTTGTCCAAATCCCACGCGCCATAAAAATCTCAAAATTTTGAATATATAATATAAAGGCATTTCTATACCATATATTATAAAACGCACAAAACACATCTCGCAACATTATGCAGAAGTTAAATATATAGTTTAACTTTGTCATATTTCATTAACCTTTACTATGCTAGTATAGTAAAACCTCTCTATAACGGCCAGTAAATTGAGTTTATTAGCTGGTATTTAGGACAGGTGGCTGCTTAAAGCAAGGTGAAAGTAAAACAGAACCTTGTTTTAAGCAGCCACATGCCTTTAACACAAAATACGTGATTTAATTAAGTGGCCGTTATAGAGAGGTTTTACTGTATTTGTAAACAGCTTGGGTCCAGATCAGACACCAAGCATCACCACGTATTATCTGGATCCCAGAGGTTTAGACACTATGCCAGTAAAACCTCTCTTAACCGGAATTATAGTAGAGAAGAATTTAGATATTTTATGCAGGTGACTGCTTAATGCAGGGTGAAAGTCATGCAGAAAGCTCCTCTAGGAGCTTTCTGCATGACTTCCATCATGCATTTAGCTGTCACCTGTCTCCAAAACCGATATCTATACTAAATTTAACGTCCGGTTAAGAGAGGTTTTACTGTAGTTTCTTCAGAGTTTGAACGAATTGGAAGCTGAGCTACTGATAAAGGTGGGTACCCAAATATTAAAATCGTCATCTCTCAACTTAACCCTTTACTGTGACCACTCTTTAGAATCGCCTCGAGTATAGGGTTTGGTGGAGAAATAAAGGAACTATTCTTGAAAATGTTTAAATTTACTCACCTTACCTCTATTGGAAGTAAGTAAAATCGCTCCAGATCAAGATTTCAGCAGCCATTATTGTTACAGCATGATAAGGGTTCAATGTTAACTCTTTGGCTGCAAATTTTTGTCGTCTGCAAAACTTTTCGTCTGCTACACTTTTCATTTGTTTTTATTTTTCTTCCTCATTGTTTTAAAAAACAGTCACAATAAATAACAGTTTGGATCCTGATGAGACGCCGAGTTACTCGGCGTCTCATCTGGTACCAAACTGTTTGCATAAGTAATCGCAAATGCGACATTGGAAGAGTTAAAACCCTTACCCCGCTGTGGTAAAAAAAAGTCCGCTCAAATTTAAGTCTGGCACACTTTTGACTTGTTCCGATTCGACCAAGCTTTTGAGAAACTAATGAACGAGTATGAACAAGCTTCGCTCCCGAATTACTCGACGTCTCATCTGGATCAAAACAGTTTTCAAATGAGAGTCCATTCGCGGCTGGTGGTATCAAAGTTACAAAAGCCCTTTATGTTGGTATATTAGCTACTTAAATGTCCTGCCTGATTATACCAAGACATTTTTATGTATCAAGAATTTGATACAAGCTGATGAATATTCATGCAAGAGCACGAATAAATAGATATGTAACATTAAGAAAATGCCCGCATTTATGGCTAACATCTATGAGATTCTATGAATTCAAGCTGTAGCTGTAACGCAATAACCAGTTTTTAAATGTAGAAAAACGTTGTTTAACAAAATATCCTCATATAAATGCTTTTTCATGCATTTGCAAACATAGTAGACCCAGACCAGGCAGTTCCTGTAGGAGCCATCTGATCAGGGTCGGCTCCGTTCTTTAATAAAATATTTAATAACGATATACAGTAAACCCTCTCTATAACAGCCACTAAATTACATCAATTATTTTGTGTTAAGGGCAGTTGGCTGCTTAAAGCAATGTGAAAGTAAAACAGAACGCTCCTATAGGAGCGTTCTGTTTTACTTTCACCTTGCTTTAAGCAGCCACCTGCCCTAAATACCAACTAATTGACACATTTTAGTGACCGTTATAGAGAGGTTTTACTGTACCTGACTACCTTTTTCTACAAACACCTAACAAACCATGAGCACATGTGTCGTTATAAAATTTCAGCTAAAACATATCCATGATGTCATTATTTCTTACATGGATATGCAACAGTGAAAGGGTTAATAAACCCCGAAGGTCATTGGATCTGATAAGGCAGCTGAGGATAACATAACCTTATATATACATGAATGGAATACTATCATGCATCATTTCATTTATGTTGAACCCTTATAATACTCACCGCATTTGCAAACAGATTGGATCAAGATGAGACGCCGAGTAACTCGATGTCTCATTAGGATCCAAGCTGTTTGACACTCGGTCAATAGTTTCTCTAAAGCTTATTCGAATTGGAAGTAGCCAAAATTGCGCCAGATCCGGATTTGAGCAATCATGATTTGTTCATACAGTGGGTTAAGTGACAAGCCCTACCTATTTTTTCCAATACAGTAAAACCCCGCTAATGCGACAACCTAAAGGAGATATAATTATGAGTGCTAGATGCAGGTGGTAGCTTAATACAGGACGAAAGTTATGCAGAAGCATTACTTTCGTCCTGTATTAAGCAACCACCTGCTTATAAAGACAGCTATGGTTATTCTTTAAGTGGTCGCATTAGAGGGGTTCTATTGTACCTTGTGCACATCTGTATATTTGTTCCCATGTTCTGCAAGCAAAGTTAGTAAGTTTTATGTGAATATTATGCTAATGAGTAGAGTCATGTGACGATAGAGGATTCTCTTTATTCATGATTGCGAACTGACGAAGCACTTTATAAAGTACTTGAACAAACCACAGATCTTATACTTATTTCAGAACAAATCTGACGTAAGTGAAATGCAGTAAAAACTCGATTATTCGAACACTGAAATACGTATTATTATCGATCTTTAAGACACATGGCAGCTTAATGCTTTTCACCCTGCATTAAGCAGCCACCTGCCTGAAAGGGTCTAAATTCTTCTACACTAAAACTGAATAAACAATGTTTTACTGTATTCTAGTTCAGATATTTGGGCAGGTATCTTTGTTTGTTTTACAACAGGATAAGCGTTAATATGAAGAATCAAGGGAGTCCAGATTCACTCTCATAAAAGGACATTTACAATGAAACGTAGCACTACAAGGAATTGGCTGAAACACTCTGATTCTGATACTAAAAGTAACAATTTCGTTTAACATTTTACACTATGAATATTCATATAAGACATAATGACTTCATGAATATTAATTGACTGAATTTTGTAGTGGCACAAGAAGACAGGACAGTTTGGCCATGGGAGAAACTAACTGTAGAATCATATATCTATTATGTCATTAGCAAACAGAGCAAACCTGATCATATGGCTCCTACAGGAACTGTCTGTTCTGCGTCTACTCTGTTTGCAAAGGCGTTTAGTGACGTATACATGGAGTAAAGAGTAAATGATATACCCGTGTTGCAGACAGTGTAGATTCTGATGAAACTCACATTTAGTCAATGTATGATCTAGGTCCAAACCTGTTTTCTTTCTGAAAATCAATGTATGCGTACAATAGTAAATTAGTAATAGTCCAAAGTCACACCTCTGCTCACTTACTAACTCACTCCAACTCATCGCTGTAGTGGTTTTGTTCAGTGATCTCGGAGTGTCATTTATGATGTCACCTTCAAGCCATTCACCACTGTTTTACGAGGTTTGTATTAAGACAGTTTAATACTTATACGACCACATCACTGGACTACGAGCCCATTATAGTCTTACAAAATGGGCATACATTGCGGTCAGTAAACTCAAAACTGTATTGATTCATAATAGCATTACACAATAATGGTCAACTTTATATTTCGTTTCAGCGACGCCCTTTCTTCACCTCTCTTATATGGCACCGAGCACTTCACAAAACGGACATATAATGCGGTCAGTAACCTCAAAACAGTATTGGTTAATACTAACATTATGATAGAGACTAATGGTCAAAGTTATAGAACAACATATAAAAGTGCATACCCAAATACTAAAAGAAAGCCCTATTTTGTGACACGATTCTAAAGACTCACTCATACCTTTCCAATTGTGTTTTAATACTTTATCTGATAAATATTCATGGCAAAGATCAACCGTCATGAATATTGAATTACCATTTTTTCTGCTGTTGTAATATAAGAGAAGTGGATGCGTTACTATGAGAAACATTCTAAAATAAAGTAAAGTACATGTATCTAGTTAAAGTCTACTTTCAGTCCGAATGACCGCTCAGTCGACTGTACATTTACTCCCCAAGTCATTGAGTCATTGGCTTACAATATTGAGCGCTGCTAACATATGGCACAATCATGCAGCCGCAGTACCGGCGAGTGATTCTCACAGGTACCCATTTTAACCCCTGGGTGGAGAGGAGGTGCGGGTGGGAGACACTGAAAAGCGTCTCTGAAATTTCCGGGAGGGACCGGGATTTGAACCCCGGAACCCCGGACTGATAGTCAAGCGCGTTACCACTAGATCACCGCACACCACGGTCAGACCTGAATTGCCCTATAAGCAAACAGAGCAGCATCTTGGTTTACTCTTTTTGTAAAAAAAAAGCGTCAACGCGTCTCTAGCAAAAGGGATTTTAACCCTTTATTCCATATACACGCCCTTTCTACGCCTTTGCAAACATAGAAGACTCAGATCAGACGGCCCCTATAGGAGCCGTCTGGTCAGGATCTGTCCTGTTTGCTTATGATATAATATAGATATAATTATACAGTTTCTGACAAGGCTAATAATTCCAGTATCTATGTGCTATTGTAACATTTAATCTAATTAATATTCATGACGTCATTATTTCTTACATGATTATTGATAGAGTAAAGGGTTAGTCATGAAAGCAATCAAAGTCACAGGTTTGTCATTCATTTAAAACATATTTAAATATAACTAAATGGTTCATATGTTATAATATTTATTTGCTTATTTCTTATTCATTTTGTTACAAATTCTTACACGACTGGTCATGGGGTAAAGTATAAGGTATGTCACTATGTCAATGTTGTCAATGTTATATATACAGTAGAACCCCTCTAATGGGACCACTTAGTGAATCGACATGGGTGTCTTTATAAGCAGGTGGTTACTTAATGCAGGACAAAAGTGATGCAGAACGCTCCTCTAGGAGCTTTCTGCATTGTTTTGTCCTGCATTAAGCTACCACCTGCATCTAGCACCCAGAATTATACCTCTTTTAGGTGGTCGCATTAGCGGGGTTTAACTGTATCACAATAACATGACAATAACGTTAACCCTTACAACGCTGACTTTTCAAATGGACTATTCCTAAATTCAAACAGGTCAAGCTTATGTTGAATATTTGGGGATTCTTCTAAAGAAAAGTGTAACATGACAAACAGTCCGGGTCTGCACTGTTTACAAATGACATTAATGACTCGTGTCTCGCACAGTAAGAATTAACATCATCTTGAAAACTATGGTAAAACCTCGATAATTTGAATTTTTGATAAAGAATATTGGAGATCTTATGAGGCAGGTGGCTGCTTAATGCAGAGTGGACGTAGTGCAGAAAGCTCCCAGAAAGGTTTTCTGTGCGACTTTCACGCCGCATTAAGCTACCACCTGTAACACAAGTGCGTTAATGATACTTATTTGAAGATTCTACACTATACATATTTTTGGAAGATACTAATTCTTTTTTATATTACTAATAGCTAAGAATTAATTATTCTATTAACAAAGGTTAAGGGTTTACTGTAGGGTGCAATATTACTTTTTTACCCAATCCCTCATTTTGACGCATATGTTAAAGTCACATTTTGAAACCATTGTGATAAATAGAGCATTTGCTCCTATGGAGCAAATGCTATATTTATCACAATGGTTTCAAAACTTAGGAATTATGAAATTTTCCTTTTCTCTAGTAAATTTTCCTTTTGGGTAGATTAATTTAAAAAGGTTGGATCTAAAAATAGCCTATGAGGGAATGGGTTAAGTATACAAAAATAACATTGCTGCAAAATGTTTTGATTAACAAACAGTGCAGACCCTGATCAAACGACTCATCTTGGAGACCTCTTCCTGGGTTAATAAATGCCAGTATCGGTTAACTCCTTTAGCACTTGTCCTAATATATTTCAGCGTCATGAGAAAAACCGTCCTCAGAGTTCTGTCCAATTAGGTTCTACATGAGTTTGCACCCCAGGTCATCTGCGCTATTGTATAATTGACCTGTCGCATAGTGTACATCCAGGTCAGATGCCGTGGCACTAAAGCGGCGATCTGGTTTGGTTTACATTTGTGGATGCCAAAAGACACGATCTCAATTTACGTTGGTTACCATTTATTTATGTATTTGTTCATTGTACTTTTTTCTTTGTTTTAATCCTTATCTGATACAGGCGCCTTTTCATGCCTTTTGCAAACAGAGTAGACCAAGATAATTCCATAATCAAACAGGACAGCCCCGGATCAGACGGCTCCTATAGGAGCCGTCTAATCCGGTACTGTCCTGTTTGATTATGGAATTATATAGATCTCATTCTGAAGTTTCTGCCATGACAAACAAATCCTATAGAATTAGCTAATAAATATTCATAATGTCCATTATTTCTTACATGAATATTTTACTGTTTATTGAAGAACCGAAAAGTACATACGCTCCTACAGATATAAATATCTATACATGCATGGGCTTATCAATATACATGTACATTTAATTGTTTAGATTATCATAGTACGAACGGCTTGTTCCTTGTCCCATGTTAACTAACCCTTATCCTCCTATTCCCATGCTAACTAACCCTTATCCTCCTATTCGCGATGCTAACTAACCCTTATCCTCATATTCGCGAACTAACCCTTATCCTCCTATTCGCCACCTAACTCGCATTTGCAAACAGTCTGGGTCCATGCTTATAAAGCTTTTTAGTTGAGTCTGAGTTCGTTCTCAAGCTTTTGATTGGTCAGATTTGAGCCAAAGGCTCAAATCTGACCAATCAAACGCTTGAGAACAAATCTCATCGGGATCAAAGCTTCTTGACACTCGGTCAATAGTTTCTAAAAAAAAGACTTATTCGAATTAGAAGCTGCCAACATCGCACTACATTCAAATTCAAGCAGACATTTGTTTTTATAGCGGGATAAGTATCAAGTCCTACCTATTTTTTTTCCAGTACCTTGTGCAAATAGGTTATTTGTTCCCATGTTCTGCAAGCTAAGTTAATCAGTTTTATGTGAATATTATGCTAATAAGTACAATCATGTGACGATAGAAGATTCGCTAATTCATGAATGCGAAATGACGAAGCATTTTGTAAGGTACTTGAATAAACCACATATCTTATTTAACTGACGACTGATTTCAAATAATCTTTGCAGGGCCTTTAAGTGTTTACCCCATGAATATTCATACAAGAAACAATGTATTTATGAATATTTATTAGCTGAACTTTTATAATGACATATGTAAAACAGGAAATTTTGTTCTTGGCAGAATCTGTAGAAGTAGATTTATACTATATCATAAGCAAACTGAGCAGACCCTGATCAGACGGCTCCTACAGGAGCCGTCTGATCTGGGTCTGCTCTGTTTGCAATGGTATAAAACGGCGTATTATGAGGTAAAGGGTATACGTGTATATAAATAACAATAAGCTGCTTGCTTGTTAAATTGTCAAAGACAGAACAGTGTCGTCTATTTCAGAAGCGGACATTCCTTCATTTTTATTCGAAAACATAATTAGACTTCCAAAAGGGATCATAATGAGACGCCGAGTTTACTAGACGATAATAGACGATTATGGCGATAATAAATGCAGTGAATGTTGATGTGCGGATATCAGTTCAAACCCAAATCAGATGAGGTGTTTCTAAATAGCGAAGGTCAATCGTGGTCTGCATGGTGATCCCCTTTATCGGAACTTTACTGAAGGTACATCTGCCTCAAAGAGTTAAGGCAATTCAAACAGTTTTTATACTAAGACCAAGACTTTATCATATACCGAGAGAATCATCAATGTATATTCCGCTTGAAAATAACGGGCAACAGGGATTAAATTAACCTGTTATCTAATGAATATTCATATAACATATATAGACTGTATGTATAATTTTTTATACGTAAACTTTTAATGAATGTTTTACCTGGGTAATCTCTATTTGAAAATGCGTTCAATGGTATTCAAATTTTATCACTAAAGAACATAATTTGAATGACAAACAATACAGACCCTTATCAAAGGGCTCCCTCAGACATTTGCAAAATGCATAGACTACGATCAAACGACCGAGGGAATCCTTTAATCAGTGTCTGCACTGTTTGTCATACAAAATATTTTCTTCAGCGATAAACCTTAATACAACTTTTTGGTGTTTAATTTATATTCAGAATAGAAGGAGTGAGCAGATTAAGTGTTAAATAATTTCTTACATTCATTCGCATTTTGAGCTGACAACTTGGGTATTGATAAGCTCCTGAGATGCTCGGCCGCTCATCGGGAGCCAAGCTATTTGCATATGCTGCCACGAAGTCGCTGCTAGCGAGCAAGTCGTTTAGGTATAAGATACAAATGATACATGTAGGTAGGTGTACAAGGTGAAGATACCATAATGATATAGATAAAAGATGAAGATACAGTAATAATATAAGACAAAGATACAGTAGTAATAATAGATAGACGATGAAGATACAGCTATATAATATAGGATGAAGATATAGTAGTAATAATAGATAGATGATAAAGATACAGCTATAATATAGGATAAAGTTATAGTAGTAATAATAGATAGAAGACGAAGATACAGCTAAAATATAGGATGAAGATATTGTATTAATAATAGATAGATGATAAATATACAGCTATAATATATGATAAAGATACAGTATTTATAATAGATAGATGATAAAGATACAGCTATAGTATAGGATAAAGGTACAGTATTAATAATAGATAGATAATAAAGATGCATTTATAACATAAGATAAAGTTATAGTATTAATAATAGATAGAAGATGATGATACAGTAATAATATAAGATGAAGATACAATAATGATATAGACAGAAGAGGAAGTTACAGTAATAATGTAGTAAAACCTCTCTATAACGGCCACTAAATTGTGTTAATTAGTTGGTAATTAGGGCAGGTGGTTGCTTAAAGCAAGGCGAAAGTAAAACAGAACGCTCTTATAGGAGCGTTCTGTTTTACTTTCACCTTGCTTTAAGCAGCCACCTGCATATAACACAAAATACTTGATGTAATTTAATGGCCGTTATAGAGAGGTTTTACTGTATAAGATGAAGATACAGTATTAATGATATAATATGAAGATACAGTAACAATGATAGATACAGTAATGATATGGGTAGAAGATAAACATACAGTAATTATATAGGTAGAATGTATTAAAGAGATCTAAAATAAAAGTACATTCGAAAATGCAAAACACTGTAAATTACACTTTACCTGTTCAACACGGGACTGAGGTTAAAATTTCAAAAGCAAAAGTCTAAATATTCTAAACACAAAATTGACAAGCGCGATGCCCCTACAGCCACAACAAAGGGCCTTGGTTTGACAGTCGACGTGCGAAAGCGTTCATATAACTATGACACAAACTTTGACTTAACCATCTCGGGATTAAAATTTAATGTCTACTCAATCTCTGATTTACTGAAATTTTACTGAAATCCATTCATTCAATCCTTTGAGAAACTAATGACCGATTGTCAAACAGTTTGGATCCTGATGAGGCGCCGATTTACTATTTGTTGTAACTGCCAGTCAAGTGGCGCTTAGCACGCGAAGAGTTAAAATAAACAGAAAGCTCAGCAAGTGTCGTCTGCCAAAATTGTCACCTGCCTCAGAAAGTTGTTTCAAGTTGGAAAGAAAATGAAAATAAATCAGACCATGGAAATTGTTGCAGACGACAATTTTTGCAAACGTCGATAGTGGCGGCGAAAGTATTAATCATTAGATGCTATCTGAGTCGCATTTGCAAATTTATAGCTTGAATCCAGACGAGACGCCGAGTAACTCGGCGTCTCGTCTGGATCCAAGCTGTTTTGCACTCGCTCAATAGCTTGATCAAATCAGACAATGTTAAACTTGCACCAGATCCAAATTTTAGCATTTATTTACAGCAGGATATGGGATAAGGGGTATAAGAGAGAGAGAGAGAGAGAGAGAGAGAGAGAGAGAGAGAGAGAGAGAGAGAGAGAGAGAGAGAGAGAGAGAGAGAGAGAGAGAGAGATAGAGAGAGAGAAAGAGGAAAGAGAGAGACATATCTAAAGGACAATGTGAACTTTATAGACGGAAAACATTGAAGGAGTAGACCTGTCTTAATGGACCATTAATATAATTATAAGAATAAGTCCTTCTGGTAGGTGGTGGCTACAAATGTAATACAGACAACTCCTTTGCATTAAGCATCCATCTGTGTTTAATCCGTAAGTCGTCGTTTATAATCGGTTTACTGTATTTGATTCAAAATGTCGTCTGCTTCAATACTTATCTTGTGACGCACGTTAACCCTTTCCTTCATATAAACGCCTTTTCAGGCCTTTGCAAACAGAGTAGACCAAGATCAGACGACTCCGATCAGAGTCTGCACTTTTTGCGTATTACATTATAATAGATCTGACTCTACATTTTCTATCAATACCAAAATAGCTAGTGTACATATGTCATTATAGAAATTCAGCTAATAAATATTCATGATTTCATCATTTCTTACATGAATATTCAACAGGTAAATGGTTAAAACTTGATCCCATTTGCTTCTCTGTTATTGTTTACAAAAGATTTTTGATTCGCCTGTAATACTTTGGCGGGTAAAACACAGCTGTATATTCTTTGAGGATAATCTATTATGTCAATATTTTATCACAAAACATGGGTATTGATTCAACCAATATTTGCAGTAAGGGATGATAGGACAGTGTTGACTGAGTCTGTAAGCTGTGCACTTGTGTTCAGCAAGCTGTAGTAGACTTCATGTATGTTTAACAATGACGTATAATGTTTTTGTAATAACTTTACAACCAAACAGAGCAGACCCTGATCAGACGGATCCTACAGGAGTCGTCTAATCTGGGTCTACTCTGTTTGTAAATGTGTTAAAATGTGTTTATATAAGGAGTCCAGGGTTAAACCGTGTATAAATACAGTACAACCTCTCTATAACGACCACTAAATTGTGTTTATTAGTTGGTATTTAGGGCTGGTGGCTGCTTAAAGCAAGGTGAAAGTAAAACAGAACGCTCCTTTAGGAGCGTTCTGTTTTACTTTCACCTTGCTTTAAGAAGCCACCTGCCTTTAACACAGAATACTTGATATAATTTAGTGGCCGTTATAGAGAGGTTTTACTGTAATTTAGTGGCCGTTATAAAGAAGTTTTACTGTAATTTAGTGGCCGTTATATAGAGGTTTTACTGTATGTTGGAAACGACACTATATAGCTTCAAAAATTGACTCATTGCCCGCTAGAATTAAAAAAATAGCAGGGTGTATTTTTTATACTTTTAACTCTACTTCGGTCATTGATATTTCCCATACAATTATAAAAACACAATATGTTAACCACCAGCTCGCTTTTCGCGACGTCACAGCTTGGATCCTGATGAGACACCAAGTAACTCGGCATCTCATAAGGATCCATTCAAGTTGGTACTCGGTTAGTAGTTACTCAAAAGATTGATCAAAAGTGCACAAGATCCAATATCTTTGAGCAGACCACATTTTTTTTCACAGTGGGTAAGGGTATTATTTTTAATTAAACAGCGTACGACAGCTTCAGAAAACTGCAATTTTCATATCAGTTAATAGTCAATATTTCTATCACAGACTGCACACTGACCGATGCGACTGAAGCGAATATCAACACATTGTGAGGGAACTTACTTAAAACAAAGTTGACTGACCTATCAAATATCTTATTTTTCTGCCAAACCATATCTTGCTGCTGACTGGGTAGCTTCAGGGTAGGGTTTGGTGGAGAAAATAGGAGCTTCCTGCATTACTTTAGCCCTGCATTAAGCTAGCACTTGTCTTACAAATCCATAAATATACCTCGTCTTGATTATCGCTTAAGACAGGTTTTACTGTATTACGTTTTATGATTGTGAGACAAAAGAACTACAGCAAACCCTCTCTATAATGGACACTAAATTGTGCTTATTTTTTTGGTATTTAGGACCAGTGGCTACTTAAAACAAGGTGAAAGTAAAACAGAACGCTCCTATAGGAGCGTTCTGTTTTACTTTCACATTGCTTTAAGCAGCCACTAACCTTTAACACAGAATACTTGATATAATTTAGTGACCGTTATATAGAGGTTATACTGTAATTTAACGTTCTATTGTTCTTTGCACAGTGGTTCCTACAGGAATCCTCTCATTGATATCTGCACCGTTTATCATGTTACACTTTTCTTAAAAATTTGTCCCTGAATATTCACAGTAAGTTTGGCCTTTTTTAATTTTAGAATAGTCCGTATTTACAAATAGGAAAACAGTCATGTGCTTAACCATTTATTCAATATATCAGTACAACCTCTCTAATGCGACCACTTAATGAATTAACATGGGTGTATTTATAAGCAGGTGGTAGATTAATGCATGACAAAAGTAACGCAGAAAGCTCCTCTAGGAGCTTTCTGCATTACTTTTGTCATGCATTAAGCTACCACCTACATCTAGCACCCATACTTATACCTCTTTTAGGTTGTCGCATTAGCGGGGTTTTACTATAATATTATACACTTATAACGGCTTTGCAAACAAAGTTGACTCAGATCAGATGGCTTCTGTAGAAGCAGTCTGATCAAAGTATGTTGTGTTTACTTACGGAATGTAATATAAATCTGATTCTGCAATGTCTGCAACAGACAAACCTTAAAACGCCTTTGGAATACACGTGCGTAACCCGTTACGTAATATGCCTTTGCGCTAGGCCCATATCAGATGACTTCTGTAGAAGCAGTTTGATCAAGGTCTCTTCTGTTTACTTACATAATCTGATATAAATCAGATTCTACAGTGTCTGCCATGGCCAAAACATCCGGTGTTCAAATGTCATAATAGCAATTCATTTAGTTAATATTCATAAATACATTGTTTCCTTTCATTAATATCCATGAAGTAATGGGTTTAAAACAATACTTACCGAAACACACTCATTTCTGTTTAACGTCTCCACTTTCTTACACCTTCACATGCAAAGTTTATACGAGAAAACAAGAATGACAACAATCATTGTTTAATCATATAAAATGTCTCGGTCTAGTGAGTCTTCTTGACCTTTTTTCAACATGTCACTGTTTTGAAAGTGTAGCCACCATCAAAGCAGGGGAACGTCATCACCATATATGTCACTGTCAAATCTTGGAAGCTGAGTTATTTTTTCTACCACACAGTGTGTCAAAATTACTTCCGAGTGAACGTATAGTCTGTACCTTACGGACAGTACAGATCCAGACACTTAACTACCTGGGGTATTAACAGAGTTTTATTTACCATTTTCTCAATAAATGTGCCTTACTACGCCTTTGCAAACAGAGTAGACCCAGATCAGACGGCTCCTATAGGAGCCGTCTGATCATGGTCTGCTCTGTTTGCTTATGATGTAACATAGATATGATTCTACAGTTTCTGTAACTGTAGTAAAACCATTATACAACGGCCATACCCTACATGATATGTAGGAGCTCCTTCAGGAGCAGTTTGATCAGGGTCTACACTATTTACTACTATGTCAATCCATTTTGAATATATCAAAATGGTTCCAAAATGACTTGTTCAGCTTTACAAACCCATGGAGAGGGTAGATTGGGTGTCCAACTACTTACATGTAGGATAGTTCGGGTATAGTGAATTTATAATGACATTGCTTAGATGGAGGAATCTTAGTTGTCTATATGCCTACCTGTTTGTCTTTCCGTCTGTCTGTCAGTCTTTCATTTAGTCTGTCTCTTTCTCTCTCTCGTCTATTTTCATACGTATGTCTGTCTATCGGGCTCTTATAACACTGTTAACCCATTCCCTCATTTTTAGATCCAACCACTTTGAATAAATCTACCGAAAAGAAGCATTAACTAAAAAAAGAATTTTTTAGAATTTTGTAGTTTGAAACCATTGTGGTAAATAGAGCATTTGCTCCGTAGGAGCAAATGCTCTATTTATCACAATGATTTTAATAGATGATTTTTACAGAGGCGTAGAAAGGCGTATTTATGGAGGAAAGGGCTAATAAAAAAATGCAGTGATATCTACTGCATGTAGTATATGTATCTGGTGTTACCGCATACCACGATTTAATCCTTTACCTAGTGAATATACATGTAAGATAATAATAATATATATATGCATATTAATTAGCTTAGTATTTATAATGGTATATGACAAGGACAATTTTGGTCCTGGTAGAACTGTAGAATCAAGTCTTTATTATTCCATACGCGAACATGGAGCTGTGCGATCTGGGTTTACTCTGCAAGGTGTTATAACACATTCCCTCTTAGTGACGCATATTCGCGCCTCTGTAAAAGTCATATTTTGAAACCATTGTGATAAATAGTGCATTTGCTCCTATGGAGCAAATGCTCTATTTATCACAATGGTTTTAAAACTACATGTACACGAATCTAAATTTCTCCTTTTCTATAGTTAATGCTCCTTTTCGGTAGATTTTTTCAAAGAGGTTGGGTCTAAAAATAGTCTATGAGGGAATGAGTTAAAAAGAGTATATAAAATTATGGAGAGAAGGGTTAGTTCATCTCGATGTTACTTTGTAATGTATACATGTATTTGAATTTATAATGAAGTTTCTGCGGACATGCAGGGTTTGTCCTTGTCTTTCCTCTCTCAATTCCTCCCTCCCTCCCTCCAAATCTCTCTATCCCTCTCTTTTCAGTGGTACCCTTTAATTATTTCATATTTCAGTTCATCGGTGCTATTTTCTAGGTGCACTGATTTAAACAGTCACATGTATGACATTATTAAAATATACATTTTCGTACATTCTTTCATCTTAGTTCAAACTGGTTTATTTATAAATCTGAATATGGATTTAACCCATTCCCTCATACTTTTAACGACTTGTAAAAGTCACTTTGTGAAACCATTGTGATAAATAGAGCATTTGCTCCTATAGGAGCAAATGCTCTATTTACAATGTATCACAATGGTTTCAAACTACAAAATTCTAAAATTTTCCTTTTCTCCGGTTAATGCTCCTTTTCGGTAGATTCATTCAAAAAGGTATTTAAAAATAGCCTATAGATGAGGTAATGGGTTAAAGGATATTTCCGAAGACACTTGTCTGTTTCTGTAAGGTTTTAGTACCTATCGCCGAAACACATGGTAAATATTTAGAAGCCTCCAATCTTTGTCTTATTTGGGTACTTTCTGTATTACTTTCGTTTTGCGTTAACCAGTCACCAGCTTTTAACCCGTTACTCAATAAATACACATGTTAATGCATTTGCAAACAGAGTAGACCCAGGTCTGACCGGGATGTGCCCTGTTTGCCTATGAAATAATATAAATTTGACTCTGCAGTTTCTGCCACGGCCAACACGTCTCCAGTATTCATATGCCATTAGGAATAACCATCCAATGAATATCCATAAGGACACCATTTCTTACATGGATATTCATGAATTAAAGGGTTAATACTCCATATTTGTTCACTTAGGGTCTTTGTGAAGAGATTATCATGTATAATTTGAGATGAGCCGTCACTCCATTGGACCATACTGCCCTACCGACGGTTTCAAGGGTTCCCGGCGTCTATTCATTTAACCCTTTGAATGCGGGAAACGAGTGTACAATCATTTGCAAACAATGTTGACATAGATTAAAGGGCTTCTAAAGGAGCCCTCTGCTAAGGGTTTGCATTATTTGTCATTCCAAATCCTCTCAAGATTATACCGTCTCATATAGAATGGACTCTTATCTTTAAGCAATGATGGATAATTATCAGCATTCAAAGCGTTAACATTTTGCCTGCTAAGTAAAATTTCGTTATTAGAAAATACTGTCTACACTTTTTTCCATTTTATGTTTTTTTCAAATTCACCACCAGAGTGCCAAACAGTTTGGATCCTGATGAGACGCCGAGTTACTCGGCGTCTCATCTGGATCCAAACTGTTTGCAAAGGAAAATACCGCTTTGCCCATAGCATGCTAAAGACTATATAGTTGTACTATTAAATTGATTTAGAGCAGTTACCTTCGCACCCAGCTGGGTCTACTATTGTACAGTCCTCTAAATGGCACTTGAGCAAGACAACTGGGTGACAGAAGTCAATAGTTAATCATGAACATGTGCCGAAGAAATTGACTTAACCCTTTTGCTGTTCTATATTTAGTCCGATTTTCAATACCTACTGAATATTCATGGACAAAATAGCTACAATGAAATATTGAAGGTGGGGCATTGTAGCCATTTTAGAAACTAAATAAACAGATTCATCAAATTCCATAAGCAAACAGAGAAGACCATGATCAGACGGCTCCTATAGGAGCCGTCTGATCTGGGTCTACTCTGTTTGCAAATGTGTTAAAGGCGTTTATATGAGGGAGAAGGTTTAACCCATTACCTCATGGGCTTTATTTAGATACAACCTCTTTGAATAAATCTACCGAAAAGGAGCATTAACTAGAGAAAAGGAAATTTTTAGAATTTTGCAGTTTGAAACCATTGTGGTAAATAGAGCATTTGCTCTATTTATCACAATGATTTCACAAAGTGACTTTTACAGAGTCGTCAAAAGTCGTCAATATGAGGGAAATGGGTTAACACAGAATTGCTCGGAAAATCATTGTCCATAAATGTTTTCGATATTCACCGAGTATGGTGATTATCAGAAGCGTACTAGCGTCATTGAAGATTGAAAGTATGAATGTTCTTCTCACTTCTTATTATAATTATACGTCTATGTTCCGACTAATAGCGACATTTGTACTTATTGCAAAATGAGCTGAAATTTACGTTCATATTTTTGAGAATGTTACCCTTTACCCCTTTTCACACATTTGCAAGCAAAGTAGACCTAGATCAGACGGCTCCTGTTAAAGCCGTCTGCTCAGGGTCTGCTCTCTTTGCTTATTGAATGATAAACATGTTGATATGATTATAGTTTCTGCCATGGTCAAAAAATGCCTGTGTTGATATACCCTTAATAATCATGATATCATTATTTTTTACATGAATATTTATGAGATAAAAAGTTAAGTAAGATAAATAATCAATTATCGATAATCGAATGAGTCTTGTCAGCTGGACTAGAAACGATACGGCCTCAGGTTGCAATAGTTCGAAGTCAAGCGATATCTTATTTCTGTCTTTATGTTGACGTTACAGGAGAATGTCAGAATGGTTAGTTTAATGTTCACTATATAAATCATTTCGTACATGTATTTATATAATTGTGTTAAACTTTAAGCGCTCTCTATCCAGGGTATATTTTGTCTTCCTTATTACCTCTGTCACAAGTTCAGTTGGTTTCGTAAATGTGTTTCTAAAAATACTTACTTTTCCCTTGATTTTTAAAGTTCTACTATATTTTAGCATAACTTTTCCTTGTAAAAATGGAATTATTATCATTATTTTGTCAAAAACAGGTTTAAGGACTAGCTAACAAATCGCGTTTCATAAAAAACTGTTTCATTTCGAAGGAAGTAACGTGGTTTATCACAGGAATCCCTAGTTTACGAGATCGTCCACAAAATGCAAATGAGCTAGTGTAACGTAATCATCACGTGACGTCTGCGCTCAAAGAAAGTAAACAAACATAGCGATTAAAGGCATAGTCGGCATTTAAAGCTGATAACAGAAACGAATGGAAAATATTTATCGAGACAGTGGTTCCAGTTGTGGCACATCGTCCGTTTAAACCATTAAACGTGGGAAATATGGAACCAGCTACTTACCTTTTTTCAGTTCTAGTTTCTTTTTTGTTGTTTGGTCGCGCTTATTGACATATTAACAATATAATGGAATTTCTACATGTATATAAGTTAGTCCATGTTCACGTGATTCACTGATATCATATGCGCTAAATTAAGAATGTTATGCTTGTGTCGCGATATTTTCCCAAGGTCGTTTTTGAGCAAGCAAAACGTAAACTGATGTCATCCTTTATACAAAATTTCATGTGTATCCATTTGACAGCTAATTGAACGCAGAAATTAATTCACATAAAACTACAATGTAAACAGAACCTTAAAGTTGTTTTGTTGCAATTTTTTTATAATATGCTCGTGAAAACAGAAAAGTAAGATTTATCTTATTGTAAATACAGTAACACCTGTCTATAACGGCCACTAAATTATGTTAATTAGTTGGTATTTAGGGCAGGTGGCTGCTTAAAGCAAGGTGAAAGTAAAACAGAACGCTCCTATAGGAACGTTCTGTTTTACTTTCACCTTGCTTTAAGATGCCACCAGCCTTTAACACAAAATACTTAATGTAATTTAGTGGCCGTTATAGAGAGGTTTTCCTGTATACCAAGACGTGACGGCATTTAGTACAATTTTACGTGGGTCTATTTCAATGCATTTCAATTTGCAAAATGTAAATAAACAAAATGGGACGTCACATCATATATTGTCAAACTCTAATCAGATAGCTCCTGTGGTTGTTAAAGAGTGAAAAGGCGCCTCTATAAGGTAAAGAGTTAACACTACGTGGGCTAATGTAATGAATGAGAAACTTTAAAGTGTGAATTGTATATACGTGTAGTAAAACCGCTCTAAACCGGACGTTAAATTTACTAAAACATCGGTCTTGGAGACATGTGTCAGCTTAATGCAGGGTGAAAGTCACACAGAAAGCTCCCAAAGCAGCTTTCTGCATTAATTTCATCCTGCATTAAGCGGCCCCCGGTCTACTAGTATATAAATTCTTGTCTACTAGTATTCCGGTTTTAAAGGTATTTACTGTATTCGAATATAGTGAATGTTTTTGAGCATTAACCCCAAGTTTAATACCTTTTTGCACATAGCAACTGTCTTTCTCTTTGTTTCAAACCATTCTTTGATCTTCTTGTTGATCGTATATGTTGCTAACCAACGATTTCTTTTCACGTTTTATTGTTGAAGTAATTGATGAGTATAGTTTTACTGCAAGCGAAACGAATACGTCTATCTATTTCGAAACAATCTTGATTTTTTGTTGGTTTTCGCTTCAATTTATTATACACAAACCACGCCAAATATACTGGGTTTTGCTTTGATTGTGTAACTCTTACCCAATTGTGAAAAACACAATATCTGCTTAACCCATTCCCTCATATTGACGACTTTTGACGAGTCTGTAAAAGTCACTTTGTGAAACCATTGTGATAAATAGAGCATTTGCTCCTATAGGAGCAAATGCTCTTTTTATCACAATGTTTTCAAATTACAAAATTCTATATTTTTCCTTTTATCTAGTTAATGTTCATTTTCGGTAGATTTATTCTAAAAAATAGCCTATAGGGGTAAATGTTTAAATTTGGATTTGGTGTAATTTTGACAACTTCCGATTCGATAAAGCTTTTGAGAACCACTGATCACATGTCAGACAGCTTTGATCCAGATGAGACGCTGAGTTACTCGGTGTCTCAACTAGTATCAATGGGTGTGCCAATGCGAGTCAGGTCGGGGTTAGCATGGTAAATGTTTGCGCTTAGACGTTTGAGAAGGGACACTCGAATATAGAACTATTTTTGTGGGTTCCTTATGTCTTTAAAGTACCTTTGTAAAGACACAGTTAAGCGTTAAGCGAGAGGTGTCCAGTAGCATGTTAACTCCTTAACTCCCGTACTATACAGAGTTAACTCGTCAATATTGAAATTTGGAACTCATCAATTTTTCATGTATGTGTGTGCGTGCATGCGTGCGTGTGCTCGCGCGCGCGTGTGTGCGTTCGTTTGTGCGTGCGTGCCCGCGCACGTGTGTGTGTGTGTGTGTGATTGGAGGGGGTCTTGCGATGGAATAGCGTTAATAAACATTTTTGATATAATAGATAAACGCATTTCCTTTTACAGCTCTAATAAACACCTTCTTCCACCTAAACCTAGAACTTCATTTAGACATCTTAAAAAGGGTTTACAGGATTTCCATTCAAAATACGTTTTTGTTCCTGCTGATAAGGCATCAAATAATGTGATTATTATTTGACGATTACATTATATCGATGTCTTGAAACAGGAAATTATTAATACCAAGTCATACATTTCAGTTACCACTGACGAAAAGACCATCATTTCAGACCATGTCAAAAAGTGTGAACAATTTGGAACCGATATTAAAATTACACAACATAAACTTCCTACTATGTATTGGTTACCAAAACTACATAAAAAACCATATAAAGCGCGTTTCATTGCAAATTCTAGTTCATGTACAACTACTAAATTGTCTATACTTTTGACTTCTTGTTTAACGAAGGTAAAGGAACATGTAAAATTTTACTGTGATAAGACTTATGAAAATTCTGGAATAAATCTCTTCTGGTCTATTAAGAACTCTTCAGAAGTCTTAAACAAACTTAAGAACAAAAGGTATCTTGCATCCACTGTAAGCACGTACGATTTTTCTACTCTGTACACAACTCTTCCTCATATTTTAATTAAGGATAAGCTTACTAACTTGATCCAGAAAGTATTTGCCCGAGAAAGAACATCATTCTTGGCATGTAATGCTGAAAAAGCTTTCTTTACTGACGAGCAAATGAAATATTACACCAATTGGACTTGCTCAGAAGTTTGCGAAGCACTAACCTTTCTTTTGGATAACATATTTGTACGTTATGGGAATGCTATATACCGTCAGGTAATTGGTATTCCCATGGGTACGAATTGTGCACCACTTGTCGCAGATTTGTTTTTGTACTGCTATGAGAGAGATTTCATGTTGAGTTTGAATCCTCAAACACAAGAAGATGTTATAAAAGCCTTCAATGAAACTTGTCGATATTTGGATGATATTTTTAACTTAGATAACCCTTTCTTTGATGCTCTGATTCCTACAATTTATCCTAAAGAACTCAAATTGAATAAAGCTAACCCGTCCGACAATTATGCAGCGTTTCTTGACCTAGACCTTAAAATTAATAATGGAATGATTTCTTCTAAAATATATGACAAAAGAGATGATTTTGATTTTAATATTGTAAATTTTCCTCATCTTGACGGGGATGTTCCCCGTGCTCCATCTTACGGGGTTTATATATCTCAACTTATGCGTTTTGCTAGAGCTTGTTCATCTATTGACGATTTTAACAGTCGAAATCTCATTTTAACTGATAAACTGCTTAAACAAGGATATAGATACCATAAACTAAGAAAAACTTTCTCTAAATTTTACTATCGAAATCTCTCGCTTATTGGCAAGTACAAATGTAATCTCAAGGTACTTTTGCGACACGGTATTTCACATCCGGAATTTTATGGTGATGTGATTTACAAACTTCGTAAAATTATTGGACATACCCATTTTCTCACTTTGTTCATCAAATATATAAAACAATTCATTAAAAAGGGATATGATCCTGTATTACTACAACATACTGCATGTTTGGTTGTGAACCATTTTACAGTTGGCAATCACGCTGGCCTCTTTGCATGTACGCCGACAAGAAAGGTTTAGTACTCTATGAAGGCGACCTCTTAAATCCAGAAATGGAAGGAGAACGTCGGATATCTGTACTATTTCATTTTTGTCGTACCCTTTATTACTTTTCTACAGTTACTCTGTTTGCAGCTCAATCATTGAGTACAATAGCGATAGGTGGATACAGTATTTTCAATAAAATGTTTTTTTGTTATACATGCACTTTACCACTGTATTTGCTGTCGCGGTTGTTGTAGATTAGTCGGAGAGGGGATACGTTTATTTACACTGTTTGTCTTTTAGGATGGGGATGGAATAAGGGTGAGGTTGGGCGCCCATAAACCGGTTTAAACCCCCGGTGACTTTTGTCACTGACCGTTCCAAGGCGGTACTTCCATCTTCCTCCTATTGTATGTTTGTTTTGTCTTTGTGCGTCTCTTGTTGTTTTTTCTACCTATGTACATTTGCTGTTTCCTTGTGTTGCTGTTCGGGCGAGTGTTTGTTCTGTATGTGGTGTTTCCTGCATGACTCATTTTTGTACTTTTAAAAGCAGGTGGTTTCTAAATTTAGGACGAAAGAAATACAATAAGCTCTTGTTATTTCTGCATAACTTTTATATAGTTGAACTTCCATATCTCGAACTAGAATAACTCGACGTGTAATAACTAGAAGTAAAAGTTCGGTCATTCGAAAATATGCAATACAGAATTGCGTATATCTAGAAACACGTGTGAAATATTAATGCAGGTCTAAAGTAAAGTTTAAAGCTCCTATAGGAGCTTTCAGCATTACTTTACACCTGCATTAAGCTGCAAACTTATTAGGATTAGAAATCGGATGACTCGAACCTCTGTTATCTCGAAGTAGTTTATATGGTCCCTTGAAGCTCGAATAACGAAGTTCAACTATATTTTCAGTTTATCGTACTATATCGATATGATATTTGAAGATCATTCTGCATGACGCAGACTTGTATCGCCGCCTAGTTGTCTTTCTGCCCCCAAGCTTTGAATGTTCTGTATAAGAGACATGGATGTGAATCATACAACGTCGGTTTGTGGTATGTGTGTGATATACTTATAGAACTTCGTATGTGAAAGTTATTGTAAATTTTGCATACTATTCGTTTGATATATTGGCCTTATCAAGGAATGAAAAGTATAACTGACGACAGCTGTTGCTGATGAAATTTGCTTAACCCTTTCCCTGTTCTATATTTTTCCCAAATTTCAATACTTACTGAATATTTATTATATGGACGGCGGAACACTGTAGCCATTTTAGAAACTAAAGAAACAGATATATCAAAGTCCATTAGCAAACAGAGTAGACCCTGATAGGAGCCGTCTGATCTGGGTCTACTCTGTTTGCAAATGCGTGAAAGGGTGTTTATTTTAAGGAAATTTGCTTAACCCTTATCGGATGAACATGCATGTCGTGCATACTTTGTTTTTATAATGGTATATAAAAATAGGATATTTTGGCCGTGGCAGAAGCTGCAGAAATACAATTCCATAAGCAAAGAGAGTATTCCCTGATCAGACGGCCGTCTGGACTGGGTATACTCTGATTGTAGTCGTGAAAAAGCGTTTCAATCACGTAACTAGTTAAGGTGCATAACTGTTATGAATCGTTTTTTGTTAATCGTTTATTTCTTACACAGATCTTCCTAAATTGTCCAGCACCATCAATAACTGAGTCTAATTCTGGGGTTATAAGACAGGTTGTAGCTTATTTCAGGAGCTTTCTGTATTAATTTCGACCTGTATTCAGCAACCACAGGCTCTTCTATACCTCTATATTGATTCATTATATGGTCGTTATCTACTGTATATCGTGTTTACAATATATTTTATATATAATGTTTATTATTTACAGTATCTATTATTTACAATATATGTCATATATAGTGTAAAAATACTGGTTACAGTATTTATTGTTTACAATATATGTTATATATAGTGTACAAATACTGTTTACAGTATTTATTGTTTACAATATATGTTATATGTAGTGTTTATTGTTTACAGTATTTATTATTTACAATATATATAGTGTACAAATACTGTTTACAGTATTTATTGTTTACAATATATGTCATATAAGGTGTTTATTGTTTACAATATATATTGTTTACAGTATTTATTATTCACAATATATGTTAAAATACAGTGTACAAATACTGTTTACAGTATTTATTGTTTATAATATATGTTGAATATAGTATTTATTGTTTACAATATATATTGTTTATAGTATTTATTATTTACAATATATGTTATATATAGTGTACAAATACTGTTTACAGTATTCATTGTTTACAATATATGTTATATATAGTGTTTGTTGTTTACAATATATATTGTTTACAGTATCTAATATTTTACAATATATGTTACATACAGTGTACAAATATTGTTTACAGTATCTATTGTTTACAATATATGTTATTTACAGTATTTATTGTTTACAATATTCAATGCATTTGGGCAAACCTTTTACCTAAGTATTTTTATTAGTGTAACTCTGTATCATTGAATAATCATGTGTATATGTATCGAATAGACTCATTTTTAATTCTTTGATTAAAGCGCTTAATTGTTTGAATGTTTAGTATTCCAATTGGAATGACCCAACAATGCACACTAGGAACACTCTGATCTGGCCCTTCACTGTTTGCAAAACACGTGAATAATAGGAATCTAGATAAGACACTGAGTCAGAGCAACAGATAAAAAGGTGCCGACTCAAATATGTAAATCGTCCTTTCTTCATCAAATCCTGTGTTGCGACCTGATATGAGTCTACAATAAAACCTCTCTATAACGGCCACTAAATTTTAACAAGTATTTTGTGTTAAAGGCAGGTGACTGCTTAAAGCAAGGTGAAAGTAAAACAGAACGCTCACCTTGCTTTAAGCAACCCCGTGCCCTAAATACCAACTAATTAAAACAATTTAATGGCCGTTATGGAGAGGTTTTACTGTATTCTGCTTGCAAAGATGCCAACATCGTCTACAGGAGAGAAAGGGTTAAATCTAAAACGGTCTTCTGGAAAAGTCAAGACATAAATGTGTTCGCAGAATACTTGAAGGAAAGTCTCTGTATATACAATATCTGTCGTTTTTAATTTAGGATATGTGATGTCAAAGCGTACATAAGAAAGTGTAAATTTCTCTCCTTTTTCAAATAAACACACGGATAGATTGATGACTTATGTTTGTCTCTGCTCGTGCGCGACCACGGTGATCGATCTTGTCTGGGTGATTGATTTGGCGATATTGATCTTTCGGCACAGAAAATTTGTCGGGAGTCACAACTTTAAACGCCTCCAATCAGTCATGTTACAAGTTTCGGTAAAGTGATTCATGTCTTAATTAGTCAAGACGAACGTTTTCTAATACTTATTTCCATAGTTAAACGCTTTCGCTGATGAATATTCATGTAAGAAGTAATTATATTATGTTATTAGCTGGATTTTTGTAATGGCATATGGACAAAATGGTTCTTGGTCATGGTAGAAACTGTAGAATTAGATCTTTTCCAATTGCATAAACAAAATAAACCGACTCTGATCAGATAATTACTATAGGAGCTGTCTGATCTGGATCTACTCAGTCTGCAAAGGCGTGAAAAGTCGTGTCTTTGTGGTAAAGGTTTAAAAGGGAAAAGTCGTCGCCTTTTATGGGATACAGCAATAGAGATTCTTGCCACAGTAACCTGTGTACTACATGTATAAAACCTCTTTACAACGACCTATGATAAAACACGTATATTCTTAGCCTTCAACATTTCCCTCATATATAACGTCTTTTCACGCAGTTGCAAACAGAGTAGATCCAGAACAGCCGGTTCCTTGCTTTTGAAAATATAGATCTGAATATGCAGTTTCCACAACAGTGAAAAAAAACTTTTCAATGTTCCATTTTATTGATTCTGTGCATGAGGTAAGGACAATTTGAATAAATACATGTGTATGAAACAGGGAAATACTTACCGCCGATTATTATTATTAATGTAATTAGTCCCTTATTAAAATTTAAAATAAGGAAGTTTATTTCCATAGCAATAGACAATGGGATCTGTAACATATTGGCAAACAGACAAGACTCAAATTAGACAACTCTAATGGTATCTGTCTGATCTGGATATACAGTAAAATCTCTCTATAACGGACACTAAATTACATCAAGTATTTTGTGCCAAAGTCAGGTGGCTGCTTAAAGCAAGGTGAAAGTAAAACAGAACGCTCCTCTAGGAGCGTTCGGTTTTTCTTTCACCTTGCTTTAAGCAGCCACCTTCCCTAAATACCAACTAATTAACACAATTTTGTGGCCGTTATAGAGAGGTTTTACTGTACCCTGTTTGCGAAAGTGTAAAAGGCGGGCTTGTGGAGAAAAGGGTTAATGTAGATGTAATGCAGAACAAACGTTGTATCAGACACCCCCTCCCAATGATTTCTGCATTACACAGCCGCCTGCTTCAATCCGTTCCCTGTTCAATATTCATAAATAATTACATCATGGATATCTATTAGTTGAATTTGTATAATGGCATATGTACACAGGATGTTTTGGCCCAGGCAGAAACTATAGAATCATATATATATACTATACCATAAGCAAACAGAGCAGACCCTGATCAGACGGCTCTTATAGGGGCCGTCTGATCTGGGTATACTCTGTTTTCAAAGCGTATTTATAGAATAAAGGGTTAAAATTGCGACCTGTCTGCACGTTCATTTATTCCCTATTTCGTTTTCGAAGAGACAATCACACAGTTTGAAACCTGAGGACACGGCGTCTTGTTTGACTCCAGATAATTTGCAATTTACATTACCAATTAGCCCGCAGCAGCCTAAAGGTAAACAAATCATAACATATTTACCGAGATAATTAGCCGTCGTATTATAAAAAGTCAGACATTAGCACACAGTGCAGACTGTGTTCAACCACTGCGTCTGAACGCATCGTCTCATCAGGATGTACACAAAGTATTCAGTCACACATACGGAGGAAAATAGTGACAACTCAGACCAAACTGCTCCCGAAGGACCATTTGCTTCTATGTCGGTCAAGTTTAAAGTTATTAAAATTGTACCAAATTGGCTTAGTCACATTTATAAAAGTGTAGAGAGGGAGGAGATTGTGTGTCCGAATACTTTGGGTAATTATGACACTCTGTCTCTTATCATAAGACAATAAAAGGAGATAATGTCCACTATAACTGCTCCAAAACAGGGCAAATCTTGACCACAGGTGACGAGTCAATACGGCGAATGAGCTGAGTCTGCACTTTTTGAATGTTCAAATGTTCGTTTTCAGTGATGCTGGCCAACTATAATATAACTCACTTGAGTCTCGTTATCTAACTGAACTCGTTTGAATATATACTGTGAAGTTGTGAACTTGAATGAGTGCTTTGCTTTTGCCGATTCGACCTTTGTTAAATACAGTTAAACCTCCCTAAACCGGGAGTTCAATTTAGCATCATAATCGGTCTTGGAGACAGGTGGCAGCTTAATGCAGGGTGAAAGTCATGCAGAAAGCTCATCTAGGAGCTTTCTGCATGACTTTCACTCTGCATTAAGCAGCCACCTGCATAAACGTAACTAAATTCTTCTCTACTAGAATTCCGGTTTAGAGGGGGTGTGCTGTAATTGGTGAAGCAAACAGTCCAGCCCCTCTATGAGGGTCCCCTCTAGGACATGGTTTGCCAATGTTTCGTCTTAGGGTCTATAAGCATAGCTGTGTCAAAAGCTCAAATTCATGCTTATTGAAATTATAACTACACATGCGTAGTTTGTTGATGTACTTGTTTATACATGTAATAATACTTACTCACTTAGAAGACAATTATAACGTGCAGTAATACCTGTCTCAAGCGACCATCAAAAAGAGATGTAGTGCTGGGTCTTTAAGGCAGGTGTTAGCATACTGCAAATAAAAAGTAATGCAGACAGCTGTAGCTTTCTGCATTACTTTTGTCTTGCAACCACCTGTTCTTCAAGTTCCCTGTGCTCATTTAATGAATAGTCGCTTAACACTTTCATTTCCTTCATATAAACGTGTTTTCACGCATTTGCAACCAGAGTAGACCCAAACCATATAGGAGCCGTCTTGACCAGGGTCTGCTCTGTTTGCTAACGGAAGTTGATATTTGTGTCTTTACTTTCCACTATGGTAACACTTTTCCACCGTTCATATTTTGTTGTAACTATTTTGTCCACGAATATTCAGCAGATATCGAAATTTGGAATAAACATGGAACAGGGAAACGGTTAAAACAGGTTCTACTGTAATTCGGACGCAAACAAATACGTTCATCAAACATTTGATAACAGAAGCTAAAAAACTACATTCACTGATAAGTATATTAACACCATGAATAAATTAAGGCATGGTTTTTGTAGATTGTTTTATTCATTTGGACTATGTGGCAAGTGTTAACAGTAATTGGCAAAGTACGTCATATAACCAAAATGAAAATCGTAGTATATCGAGCAACTCAGCGCTGCAAAAAAAAATAAAAATAAAATAGAATAAAAATATAATAATGTAAACAAAACATAAACCCTTCGGCTACACTTCCCTGAATTTGACAAGTAAGACCTCCCTTTGACATGTCTTAAGGTGTTTTCAAATTCAGGCCTCAGGACTTTAAACGGTTACATCGAA
This sequence comes from Azorinus chamasolen, assembly GCA_963576725.1. Taxonomy (NCBI): domain Eukaryota; kingdom Metazoa; phylum Mollusca; class Bivalvia; order Cardiida; family Solecurtidae; genus Azorinus; species Azorinus chamasolen. The sequence continues at coordinate 32,087,575 of OY755248.1, read as the reverse complement.
AATCACGTCAAAATGGAGAAATATTAATATCACATTAGTACTACAATTGTATTAAAAGGCATGAAACCGTCACTTCCCCTTGTTTGACACCTGCCCACCGGTCAAAGTAGACTAGCAAAGACTAGACCAACAATGATTTATGGTTGTTTATACGCGTCATAAATAAGTCATAATATTTAAAGACACGAGGCGAGTGTGTGTTTATTTGATAAAATCTTAAGATTGGTAGATATTAAGCATAGGCAGCGGGGAGAGAAAAAATAACCTTTTCAATGCAGGAGTCACTAATGTCATTCGCAAACAGTGTAGATCCAGATGAGAGGGGCTACTAGATGAGCCCTTCTGCCAGGGACTGTGCTGTGGTTCATGTTACACTCTCCGAATATTCACGGTTAGCTTGGTCTTTCGAATTTTAGAATAGTTCATTTGTAAATTCAGTGTTGGAAGGGTTATGAGATCAGATTATGAATAATACAAGGATAATACTGTAATGCGCTTCAAATTATAGGAACTTTGCAGAGAACTATGGATGATGATTCTGCTTCTTGTGTCAACACCGTCGAACCCATTCCTCCATAGGCTATTTTAGACCCAACCTCTTTGAATGAATCTACCTAAAAGGAACATTTACTAGAGAAAAGGAAAATTTAGAATTTTTTAGTTTGAAACCATTGAGATAAATACAGAATTTGCTCCTATAGGAGCAAATGCTCTATTTATCACAATGGTTTCAAGAAGTGGTTATTACAGATGCGTAGAAAGGCGCATTTATGGAGGAAAGGGTTAAATGATGCAAAACTAGTTTGTAACGGGTAGGCTCGTCGTATTCTCATCAACCCTACCGGTGTTAGAACTCACAACCTCAAGTTCACAACTGCACATTCTATTCGTCACCACAGTGAGGAAAGAGACATATAAGATATCATGATTACATTTTGTTCAAAACACTGATAACGATTTAGAACGTTTCAAACAATGTGAAACTAATCAAGAGCTACTGATGATAATTCAGTTTCTTCTGATGCGGATTCTGTTAGTTTAATATAAACAAGACAAATTAAACAAAATTGTAACGTGTAACTTATAAGTATTTTTCAGCCGCCCTATCGGGGCTCTCATAATCTTCCACGTCGTCACAAGGTCAGCTTACACAGCGAGACAGTATAATAAACTGTTATACTCATGTCACTACATTACTCTCCCTTTTTCCGAAGTCCTTCTTCATCCGGCACTACACCTTAACCAGTGCTTGTCAAGAACTGTGGCCTGACGAACCCACAAATAATAACGAATTACCTATTCATCGACGTACCGGATTTCGAGCTCACAACCTCGAGTCCGCAAGTCAGGCGTTCTACCATGTCGCCATAAAAACCGGCTTGAGCAGCAACGCAGTATAATCGCCGTTATAACCTTGCCGCCACACTTCAATCAGCAAGATAACAAATGGGATAATATATTCATAATTAACTTCCGTTTGATAGAGTTGAAACATACAAAGTTTATAGATTGGCTAACCGTGATGCCATTGGCCAGCCATGCATCAGAGACCCTACGTCTGACTTGTGTCGTAACCCTTACTGTGCGGGACTCGTGTCACTCATGTCATTTACAAGCAGTGTAGACCCAGATGAGAGGACTCCTAGAGGAACCCTCTCATCAGGGCCTGTACTGTTTGTCATATCATTTTCTTTAGAAAAACAACCCCTTAATATTCACCATAAGCTTGACCTGTTTGGTTTTTGGAATAATCCATTTGAACATTCAGCGTTGTAAGGGTTAACGTTGCTAACGTTTAGATCAATGATGGATAACTAATAAATCTCTGCATTATGTTAGATGCAGTAGAACCTGTCCGCAGCGGCCAATCATTAATTGAACATACAGTAAGACCTCTCTATAACGGCCACTAAACTAAATCAAGTATTTTGTGTAAAAGACAGGTGGCTGCTTAAAGCAAGGTGAAAGTAAAACAGAACGCTCCTATAGGAGCGTTCTGTTTTACTTTCACCTTGCTTTAAACAGCCACCTGCCCTAAATACCAACTAAGTAACACAATTTAGTGGCCGTTATAGAGATGTTTTACTGTAGGAGTATTAAAAACAACCGGTTGCTTGATACAGGCCAATTAATACAGGGCAAAACAATGCAGAAAGCTTCGATAGGAGTTGAACTTTGACCTGCATTAAGCTACCATCTACATTACAGACACATAATACTTTTTTGATGACCGCTTAAGACGGGTTCTACTTCGACTTGTTCATGGGTAACAACAATAGGACACGACTGGTTCTAAAACACTTGCTCATAGACAACAAAAAATAATTTTATGCTACGACATTTTCTAAAACATGAATTTTGATTGGACGTGTTCATAGACAACATTAAAATGGGATACGACAAGTTCTAAAACAATAAATGTTGATAGGACTTATTCATACACAACAAACATATGATACCACTGGCTCAAAAATACTTAAATTCTGATTGGACTTGTTCACAGGTAAAACAGAATATGATACGACTGATCCACACGACATAAAATATGACACAAATTGTTGAATATTGAACGCAGGGTACGAATGGTTCTGCAAATGAAAATAACATCAAATTCATAACAATACAATAGGTTTCGACAGGTTCTTAACCCATTTGCTCCCACGATCCCATATATGGGACGTAGGCAAACAGTGTAGACTCTGATCATAATAATGCGGCGTCTGATCAGAGTCTACATTGTTTGCCTACGTCCCATATATTGGATCGTGGGGGCAATGGGTTAAGAACCTACACTGTTTGCTGATAGGAAATCAATATTAGACAAAACAAAAATGAAAATTTAGACCAGACATCCCTTAGGTAAAAGATAGACTAATCCAATATATAAGCATGTAAGAATTCACTGGGAGCAAATGGGTTAATATGACACTGCTGGCCCATAAGGATTGAAAGATAGAATACAACTGGTTCTATTAACTCTTTCAACCCGGGACACACATGCACTGTCATTTGCAAACAGTGATGACCCAGATCAGAGGACTTCTAGCGGAGCTCTTTAATCAGGTTCTGCACTAGTTGTCATTCAAAAACCCTTTAGCAAGTTTAAGTTTCATAGACATATGATAAAACTGGTTCTACAGAGTCGGTACAAAATATACAGAAATAGTAGAAATATACCATTGTATGCTGAGTGCTTAAATTTCGTCTGTTGTAATGTTACTACTTGACACTCTACTGACCGAGTATTAACCAACTTGGGGAATGTCTTGGAATATCCCCCACAGCTATTACCGCAATATCTCGGAATGGGAGTAAAACCTCTATAACGGCCACTAAATTACATCAAGTATTTTGTGTTAACGGCAGGTGGTTGATTAAAGCAATATGAAAGTAAAACAGATCGCTCCTATAGGAGCGTTCTGTTTTACTTTCACCTTGCTTTAAGCAGCCACCTGCCCTAAATACCAACTAATTAACACAATTAAGTGGCTGTTATAGAGAGGTTTTCTGTACTAAATATCAATGGAGGCAATGTCAAAGGTATTCCGATTCATTCCGTGGTAAGGGGAGCTATTCTAGGATATTGCCCTAACTTGGATCCTGATGTGATGTACCCGGTGTCCCATCTGAACCCAAGCTGTTTGCAAATGTCAGTCAGGCATCGCTTAGCTTGATACTAAGTAAATAGCTAACTATTGTATGGACACGATCTGTGGCCAACTGATCCACACTGTCTGGTTCTACAAGTAATGTTGCTGCATATCAGGACATGGGTGCCATTGAAAACAGTTCGGGTGCAGATGAGACACAAACAGTATTTCGGTGTCAAATCCGTCTTCAAACTGTTTGACATAATGTCAATGATTTCCATAAAGAATTAAACAAATTGTATAATGTTTCAACATGCCTCAGGCGAGATATTAACCATTTCCCTTATGTTAGCGCATTTTGACGCATCTGCAAACAGAGTAGACTCAGGGTCTGCTCTGTTTGCTTATGGTGTAGTATAGATCTGATTCTATAGCTTCTGCCTGAGCCAAAATGCCCTGTGTTCATATGCCATTATAAAAAATAATCTTATTAATATTCATGACGTCATTATTTCCTACATAAGTATTCATTAGGGAAAGGGTTAAGAATAAGTCGATTTTAATAGTAAACGAAAGTTAAAGGTTATGTTATGATACGAAGCATCATAGTTTCTGACATTTTGGAAATTGCAATACTGTCTGATAAGAGTGTTTACACGGTTTGCTAGTTTGATTTAACCCTTACCCCGCTGTAATATTAATGACTGCTAAAATTGGGATCTGGTGCAAGTTTGTCTTCTTCCGATGCGAACAAACTTCTGAGAAACTGCTGACCGCAAAATATGTTCCCTGTTGCAATTAAATATTTCTTTTAGTTCAATTTTAGAGCAAAATATGTGTCAAAAAGGCTGCACCTTACTTTAAACTTACTTTATTCTTTAATATAACATTGGTAGAGTAGAAACCCTTCAACAATTTCCTTATAAAAACTCACTTTCACACCTTTGTAAAAAGAGTAGAACTAGCCCAGATAGCTCCTGTAGGAGCTGTCTAATCCAACAGGGTCTGCTCTGTTTGCTTATAAAAATATATAAATCTACAGTTTTTGTCTAAGCCAAAACTTCCTTTGACAATGCTACAATATGAAAATTAAGCTAAATGCATGTATTCATGAAGACATAAATTCACGCATAAATATTCATTATTGAAGGGTTAATAGACACACTTTAGCAAATAAGTTTGGCTACAGGTTCAAGCAGCTATAGCTATGACCATGTTTGAAAGTATTTTCTCATCTGGATCCAAACTGCTTGCAAAGCAAATCACGTAACGCGCCACTAGCTTGAACACGTCTATATATTAACCCTTCTCTTGCTGAATTTCAAAATACATTTCTCCTTCTTTACCCATGTCCTGTTGTATAATTACATATATCTTCACTGTGTTCCAGTATTTTGCTGTGCAATCACTGTTGTGGAGTGCACTGGTTGCACAATCAACTTGTAAATAGTGCAGACCCTGATGAGACAGCTCCTGCAGCAAATGAAGGGTTAACCTTCACCCCAGGGTGAAATAAAATAATGACTGCTCAAAGCTGGTGCAATTTTGACTTATTCTGATTCGACCAGGCTTTGAGAAACTATTGACATACTGTCAAACAGTTTGGATCCTGATGAGACACCGAATAACTCGGTGTCTCATCCGAATCCAAGCTGCTTGTAAATGCAAACCAAGTCGCGTATTGCGGGAGAAACATTAAGACGTGGGCGTCTAGAAAATCGGGCTATGTCGACACTGCAGAATCGTAAACAAATGCCAGACCTGTCCGCGAGACATGTCGGCTACATAAACCATGAATGAATACGTCCCGGGCTGACAGAAGACAGACGGACAACAATTAAGGCTTGGTAGTGTGGGTTCCATCGGTTCTGGGAAGCTGCTGCTCATTTTCCTGTGAATGACTTTGGATTGCACATCTTAATAATTAACAACATCAGCTCCAACCCAGTCCAAAATGTCAATAAGGCAATGCTTTAAATACTAGTAATGTTGACGACCAATTCTTCGACGAACTGACAGTTACAATGTTGTAATGATTCAACAATGTTGAACAATATTGTATTATTAACATGCCCATGACAGTTTGAGAATTGTAGCTTAAAGATCGACATGCAAGGCGGAGCCGAAATATTGCCGACAACGGCACGACTGGTCCCCATTTCCAATAGAATAGGACGGGAACAATTTCAAATAATTCGGGAATCAGCGTCTGGGTTTGTTTTGCATTTACAGTGATCAATAGATGTTGATTATTGCACCAGAGATTTAAACGCATACGTCTAAACCCAAAAATGGAACCAATACGAAATTTGTCCTAATTAGAATGTTATGTCTGTTTTGATTTTTTACCGTATTATAGCGAGTGTTTCAATGTCGGTACAGACGTGGAAATTATACGTTTATACTTAATAATTAACCCTTCGCTTGCTGAATTTTAAAATACATTTCTCCTTCTTTACCCATGCCCTGTTGTATAATTACACATATCTTCACTGTGTACAAGTATTTCGCTGTGCAATCACTGCTGTGGAGTGCACTGGTTGCACAATCAACTTGTAAATAGTGCAGACCCTGATGAGACAGCTCCTGCAGGAGCTGTCTCATCAGGATCTTCACTATTTACAGGTAGGTATATTGACGTGAATAGCAAGTGAAGGGTTAATTCGTATCCTTTTTATTGCGACACGGCTTTCATTTGCATTCAGTTTGGTTCCAGATGAAACTACAGTAAAACCCCTCTAATGCGACCACTTAATGACCAAACATGGCTGTCTACATAAACATGTGGTTGCTTAATGCAGGACGAAAGTTATCCAGAAAGCTCCTATAGGAGCTTTCTGCATAACTTTCGTCCTGCATTAAGCTACCACCTGCCTTTGCCACTCTGAATTATGCGCCCTTTCTGGTGGCCGCATTAGAGGGGTTTTAATGTACATATTGTTCAATATCTCCTCAGGATTCATAGAGTTTGACACTAGGTCAGCAGCTCCTCTATAGGTTGAACAAATCGGAAGTATGTAGCTTTCGGAACAAATAAGACACTGGATTAACATTTCACCCTTTACCCGACGATTATTCACGTAATAAATAATGACATCATGAATATTTATAAGTTGATATTTTATTAATGGCACATGATCAAATGATTGTTTTACCGTGGCAGCAACATATACATAATTCCATAAGCAAACGGAGCCCATCCTGTTCCTACAGGAGCCTTCTGATCTGGGTCTACAATGTTTGGGCGTATAAATGCGTTTATATATGTAAATCAGGTAAACTCGAAACAGAAGAAGCCATGTTAGCAAGTGTACACAATATTGATCGATACGTCTTTTATCTCCTGTAGGAGCTGTATGATCAGGATCTGCTTTGTTGCTTATGGAATAATGTACATATGATTATACAGTATCTGCCATGGCCAAAACACATTGTTTTCATACACAATACAACCTGTCTATAGCGACCCTACAATGACCGAACATGGGGTTTATAAGAACAGGTGGTTGCTTAGTAGTACACTGTAAAACAAAACAGTTTTCTATTTAGAAACATTTTTCATTAAACTATTTTTTGACATTGCATGCTTGAAACTTATCAATCACTTGCACCGGTTAACTATTTTAAAGTTTAGGTCCTATAATAAAACAAGTTGGACCCAAAATATTCGACTCTTAGAAAGCAAACACTTTCGTTTTGACTACGTCTAGATTTGCATTGGTGTATATGCTTCGAGTCTTGAGCTACAGAGTATTACAGTAAAACCCCGCTAATGCGACCACTTAATGAATAACCATTGGTGCCTTTATAAGCAGGTGGTTGCTTAATGCAGGACAAAAGTAATGCAGAAAGCTCCTCTAGGAGCTTTCTGCATTACTTTTGTTCTGCATTAAGCTACCACCTGCATCTAGCACCCAGAATTATACCTCTTTTAGGTGGTCGCATTAGCGAAACTTTACTGTATATGCATACAATCTGGGGCCAATTTGTTAGGTAGATAGAGGAGTTTGTGTCTTAAGGGTAAGTGTACTCTACTTTGCGAATTGCTGAAAACATTTGGAAATGTGTGTATCAAAATGAGATATCCAGTGTCTACTGTATGGCATTCTGACCGTTATTATGAAATGAAATTGACCACAAGCAGCTTACATTGCAATTAAATCAGTCTAACAATTTGAAATGATTTCGAGGTTAAAGTGTATGTACAATATTTAGCAGTAATCCCATGAGTTATGATATACGCGGTAGAAATACATTTGTGAAACTATAGTCATTGATTTAACAGAGGTGGTTGGCAGATAAAACGATGAATCCCACTTTGCATCCACCGACAGATGTTTCAAAAAGTTAAGTGTTTGTCATCCACGCCTAAATCGCCAGTTTACCATGTTAAACCGATGCTGGGCTCTTTTTTGTAACGCCTAGCAGTTTCCAGTGGAGTCGGTTTTCATGTTTAAATGGGTTTATCTAACACCTTTTTATGTATGTAGATTGCTCCCAATTTTTCAATTTTTCATTCACCGGTACCCCTGAATAACAAGCAAGGATGGAAGGACATCAAATAATTGACATACAGGGAGCATCGCAACGGCCTAAAAGGTTAATAGATTCAAGAATGACATTTCACATCAATATCACTTTAGAGTATGGGAAATGGTATTATATGGGTTTATAAGTGCTCAAGGTTTGCAGCTATGCTCTGTGTTCAAGCATCGCAAGCTCACCCTTGGTAGTCACGCAAAACCTAGTCGCTTTAATTTGAAGCAATTCAATTGCCACCATAGGTATCCCACCACGAGCCTATGCAAATGATATAATTATTGAAATGGATCGATTATTTATGAAAAAAGACGGTGTTTGTATAAGGACTAAGCATATGGTTCTGGAAAAGCCGATTAACACGGGAAAGTGATCTTAACCATGAATTCGTTATTGAAAATTGTTCATGGGACGTAAAGCGCTGCCTTACACGCGAAAGAGTCGATTTGGATTAATCTTAGAGGCAGTGTGTGCTTAGTTTCATGGCTAATCATGCTTTATGGCAAAACGAAAATGAAATCTTGCATAGTACGACCTACGTATAACCATTTTAACCCATTACCTGAAAGGCTAGTTTTAGATACAGACTCTTTGAACCAATCTACCGAAAAGGAGCATTAACTAGAGAAAAGGAAATTTTTAGAATTTTGTAGTTTGAAACCATTGTAATAAATAGATCATTTGCTCCTATAGGAGCAAATGCTCTATTTATCACAATGGTTTCACAAAGTGACTTTTATAGAGTTGTCAAAAGTCGTCAATATGAGGAAATGGGTTAAGTCAAACGAATACACACCAAATTATAGGTTGTAAAGATACGCGTATTTTGGGGAGTTTCTGTAAATACTTATACCTGTTTGTAGCTTTGAAAAGAAGCTGAAGGGAACAGCAATTACTGTTCAGATGACTATTCTGATATGGATGTTCACTGTTCGCCAATGGCCATTTTCAGGTATTACTGGCATTTATAAAAGAAGAGGCATTTTTCAAATGATTCATTACCACATTGCATAGCATCCTTGCGTAAACATAAACATATACACTATATGAATACGTTGACCAATATGCGTCCCATACCACTTAGATAAAACGTTTCAAATTCAGAATGACAGAGATGGTCTTAAGTGGTATTTTAACCATGACTCCACGAACATTCATGGAAGAAGTAATGACGTCGTGAAAAGTTATTAGAATAATTGTTATAAGAGCATACTTTTTATGGACACAGGCATATTTTGCAATGACAGAAACTGTAGGTATCTACATTTCATCATACGTAAACGGAGCATACCCTGGACAGACGATTCCTACAGGAGCCGTCTGATCTGGGACTACTCTGTTTACAAGGTCATGAAGATGTGTATTTGTGGAGTAAAAGATTAATGGCGTAACAAGGAATTGATAGAATGGTGACTGTTTTGGGTATCATTCATTATAAACTCATTGCGAATATAATTTGATTGGTGACAATGCTGTAAAGACTCAAGACACACTTACATGCCATAGAGAATTTATATATATGATACGTATGTTGAGTCGAATCATTATGATTTGCATTTACGGCGTATAGCAGAGAAAGTAAGATAACTTTGAAAGGATGAAAATTAACCCTTAACCCATTACCTCTTAGCCTATTTTTAGATCCAACCTCTTTAAATAAATCTACCGAAAAGGGGTATTTACTAGAGAAAAGTGAATTTTTAGAATTCTGTAGTTTTGAAACCATTGTGATAAATAGAGCATTTGTTCAAACCGAGTAGACCCTGAATCATAGAGTCAGATCTACAGTAAAACCTGTCTATAACGGCCACTAAATTGTGTTAATTAGTTGGTATTTAGGGCAGGCGACTGCTTAAAGCAAGGCGAAAGTAAAACAGAACGCTCCTATAGGAGCGTTCTGTTTTACTTTCACCTTGCTTTTAGCAGCCACCCACCTTTAACACAAAATATTTGATGCAATTTAGTGGCCGTATTAGAGAGGTTTTACTGTATATAAATTTATAAGCAGACACAATAGACCCCGGTCAAACGGCTCCTACATGTCTATTTTGTTTACAAGGGCATTAGAAGGCGTATCAGCGGAGTAAAGGGTTGAAACGCTATATCTATAGATAAACAAAATCAGCAGCCTCTTACTTTGCATATGATTCTTAGCAACACAATAAGATAATAAATGACACACAGCACAGGTAATCATTTCGAAGGGTTTCGAAGTTTACATATGTAGGACGTGAACTGAACCGTTGATGGTGTGTTAGTAGGTTTCTGGAAGATAAAGTTTTTTGTCATTTCATTTTATTTAACCCATTCCTTCATATTGGTGACTTTTGACGAATCTGTAAAAGTCACTTTGTGAAAACCATTGTGATTAATAGAGCATTTGCTCCTATAGGAGCAAATGCTTTATTTTTCACAATGGTTTCAAACTACAAAATTCTAAATTTTTCCTTTTCTCTAGTTAATGCACCTTTTCGGTAGATTTATTTAAAGTGGATGGATCTAAACTGGCCTATGAGGAAATGGGTTAAGTTAACCGTTTACTCCATAAATACGCTTTTTTAAAGCTGATCAGAGTTTTCTCTGGTTGCTTATGAAATAACACATGTCTGAATCGACAGTTTCTGTCAATGCCATACTTTTCTGTGTTCATTAGTCACTATCACAAAAACTCATCTAATTAATAGTCATGTTGTCATATTTGCATGAATGTTCATGGTGTAAAGAGTTACGTATTACCGTAAAGATTCAGATCGACAAAAGTCTAAATGGACAACATACATACATGATGTTAAGGATCCCTTACTGGTACGAACAAGTAGGCTTTTCATGGTATAATTGTCACGTGGTGTACATCAGGAAAAATGTATCACAAGTGAATGCAATTGAATACAATAGAATCATAAAAAAATAATTCTAACTCTTTCATTTGAATTTAAATGAACTATTCTAAATTTTAAAATAGGTCAAGCTTTCAATGAATATTCAGGGATTTGTCTAAAAAGAAAATTCTAATACGACAAACAGTGCAGCTATCTTATTTGAGTCTACAATGTTTGCAAATGTTTCCCGCACTGAAATGGCTAAGTAAGCATGATTTACACGCACTACAATACATACGATGAGTATCCCCTTCAGTACCAGCATTGTCGTCAGCTGGACACCTGTCGTATGCTGGATACTTTGTTGTCTGCTTCAAATGTTAGAAAGGGTGTTCTTCATATTAACCCTTTATCTCATAGGCTATTTTTTAGATACAACCTGTTTGAAAAATTCAACCGAAAAGGAGCATTAACTGGAGAAAAGGATTTTTTTTAGAATTTTGTAGTTTTAAACCATTGTGATAAATGGAGCATTTGCTCCTATAAGAGCAAAGGCTCTATTTATTACAATGGTTTCACAAAGTGACTTTTACAGAGTCGTCAAAAGTCGTCAATATGAGGGAATGGGTTAAAGAAGATAAACATAACATATACACTGTATGAGCACATTGACAACTATGCGTTCAGATTGAGTGAAAAGTAATGCAGAAAGCTTCTCAACAGAAACCTGACCCCGTTAGCTGGTGACTGTTCATCTCAGAAATAACAACAACGTGAATATTAATTAGCTGAATTTTCATAGTGTCATATAAAACATAAATGTTTGGCTATGACAGAAATTGTAGAATCAGATTTATATTATCCCATGAGCAAATAGTTCAGACCATAATCCTATAGAAACCGTCTTATGAGGGTCTACCTTTTTACATAAGGTGTCAAAAGGCGACTATAGCTGGTAAAAGGTTAACAAGTCACTCAAAAACTCAAAAATAAATACTTACTTTCACAATATCCAAATATGCGGCAAGACATTTTGGTTATGTCGCTGGCTTTTAAAATGCAGCTTATGGTAGCGTTAAGATGATGCTAGCATTTATATGAACCCATTCTCCCATACTTGGCTATCTTTAGATCTAACATCTTTGAATAAGTCAATTGAAAAGGAACAATTACTAGCAAAAAGGTCAGTTTTAGGATTGTGTAGTTTTGAAGCCATTGTGATGAATAGAGTATTTGCGCCTATCGAGCGAATGCTCTATTTATCACAACGGTTCCAAAATGTGAATTTTACAGAGGAGCCAATAGGCGTTAATATGAGGGAATGGATTAACCCATTTCCTCGTATTGACGACTTTTGGCGACTCTGTACATGTAAATGTCAGTTCGTGAAACCATTGTGATAGAGCATTGGCTCCTATTGGAGCAAATGCTCTATTTAAAAACAATGGTTTCAAACTACAAAATTTCAAAATTTTCCTTTTCTCTAGTTAATGCTCCTTTTCAGTAGAATTATTCAACGAGGTTGTATCTAAAAATAGCCTATGAGGTAATGGGTTAAGCCGCCTTATTTTGAATTTGCTAGTTCAAAACATAATAGTGCAAGTCACGGTTGCGCTCAATATATGCACAACGTCGAAAAGAATGTTTTCATTTATAGATTAAAACATGAAACTCAGTTGATAAGATCACACACATGAATGTCATGCATTCGCAGCTTGATACCGTCAAGTTATCGGTACGGAAAGGTAACCAATATATAGAAGAATGTCATTCAGTTTAAATAGTGATGATTTTAAATTCTGAAATTAACATTTGACAACAAGCACAAACAATACGAAAGGAGAATTAGTCTATAGTAGTCGCGTAATTAATACGTGTCTATAAATGCTTATTGCAGAATTAAAATAATATAGAGTTCTTCATGTTTACCTATAAGAGTTTTCTTGCCAATGTTTTGTATTGCATAAAGCTACCACCTATCTTATACAATCCAAATACATATTTCAAAGTAATGCAGTTTGTTCTGTGCACAGAAAACAACCAAAATGTGGATCATCTTCCACCTCTAATTAGCTGGACGTCGCGATAGGACTGAAATACTGTTAAAACAACATAAAACAAAACAAAACAAAAATCAAAACAAAACACAAACAAAGTTTCATAGAATGCCGTAGTAAAGGGGTATAATACCCAGTGATTGATCGATTGATTTACTTACCTGCAAATCATTGAACACGCCCGCACAGAAACAGCCGAGCTTTCCTTTCCTGCTTGACCCCATGCCTTATGAATAATTACGTTTATTAACTGAAGTTTGATGATGGCATTATGAACCAAGTAATGTTTACCATGAGAGTAGCTGTAGAATCAAAGTAATATTATTTTGTAAGCAATCAAAGCAGATCCTGATCAGACGCCGTCACTAAATATAAAGAAATGGAAATAGCAAATAAAGATATTTCACGAGAGCTTTGCAAGTATATTGTAAAATTCCTTACGGAATAAAAAATAACTTTGCTCTGATAATCCTAGTTTAACAGACAGAAATTACTTGTATGTTTAATTGCATTTCTGTTATGTTAGAAGTGAAAAAACAACAGTCCTACGGTGAGCGCCAAACACAGAAGGACACGGCACCAACACATCAAACATGGAACAACAGAATTACAAAACAACACGCGAAGAAACGCACAAAACTTCCATAAAATATTAACCATATAAAAACAAAGTAGACTAAAGGTTCAAAACAGTTTATTAAAAAATCAAGTCACTATTTTATTTATCCTATTCGAACATCGTTATGTGATATCAATATAATAGTAGTTTAAAACCTTCCACACTTAACTGTTAGTGATATTTTTTCTATTCCATTCAAAAGTATTATGTTTTAAAAATCAGTTCATGTGTACTCGTATATGCATAATTGTTCAGTATTTGTGTGCACATTTTTAAATTTACACAATGTTTCTTTACTCCATAAATACGCCTTTTTACGCCTTTGCAAACAGAGTAGACCAAGATCAGACAGGAGCCGTCTGATCAGGGTCTGTTCTGTTTGCTTATGCTATAACATATATACAATTCTAAAGTTTATGCCATGGCCAAACGTTCCTGTGTCAATGTGCCATCATAACAAATTTATCTCATTTATATTCATGACGTCATTATTTCTAACCTGATTATTCATGGAGGAAAGGGTTAAGATGAATCGGATCTGTGCAGCATAGGGTGGCTGACATGTCACAAGACATATACCATCACGACACGACGGATCTGTGTAACACTGGGTGGATGACATGTCACAAGACATATACTATCACGACACGCGTTGTAGCATAGGGTGGCTGAAATGTCATAAGACATACACCATCACGACACGACGTTGTAGCATAGGGTGGCTGACATGTCACAAGACATATACAATCACGACACGACGTTGTAGCATATGGTGGCTGACATGTCACAAGACGTATACCATCACGACACGACGGATCTGTGCAGCATATGGTGGCTGACATGTCACAAGACATATACCATCACGACACGACGGATCTGTGTAGCACAGGGTGGCTGACATGTCACAAGATATATACTATCACGACACGACGTTGTAGCATAGGGTGGCCGACATGTCACAAGACATATATCAGCACGACACGTTCTCCCATATGAAGACCATAGTTTACAATACAGCCGTGTAAAACACATTCATTTGAACATTTTGACTGTGCTTACGAATTTTGGGATGTTTTACCACCAACGCCATGTCACTGTTACCGATGTTGCGGCTTCAAAACTTAAACAGGCAATGCGTAAACATACAACCAGCGACGCTTTTGAAGTGATTGCTGCCCACCTTTGAAGCTACAGTGACAGGTGTAAATTAAACAAACTAGCTGCCGTCCCTGTCAGCCAATGAAACGTTTATAGCTCTATACAAATTATCTATTTAACACATCAAAGGGCCTTGATAACTGACAGTTGGGTTGTTTTAAGCTGCATATATTTCATGCATTTATGGTCAAACGACGCCGAGTGGCGTCTCGCGAATTTTTTAAGGATGAAAAACCAATGATGCAGCATATTGTTCGTTATATGATTTTGTTATAATCTCTGTTATAATACTATTATAAATCCTTCCCCGCTTAGGAAAAAATAATGTCTGTTCAAATATTGATCTGTTGCAATATTCTGATTTTGCAATATTCTGATTTGATTACGCTGTTGAGAAAACTATTGACCGAATGCGAAGCAGCTTGGATTCTGGTGAGACACCCAGCTACTCATCGTCTCATTTGGGTATAAACAGTTTGCAAAAATGCGACTCAGTCGCGAATAACTAGACAAGGGTTAAGAAGAAAACACCCGTGTACGAGTATTAGCAATCGAAACGCATATTAGTTGGTATGGATTTGGTTAACACCAACTTTTCATGTAAACTCGTGTATGGAACCATTTGTCATCATACATAAAGCACAATCGTCCTGTGAAGTCAGGACAATCCTACTACCATTGTCTAACCCCATTCCTCCATAGGATATTTTTAGATCGAACCACTTTGATTAAATCTACCGAAAAGGAGCATTAACTAGAGAAAAGGAAATGTTTTAGAATTTTGTAGTTTGAAACCATTGTGAGAAAGAGAGTATTTGCTCCTATAGGAGCAAATGCTCAATTTATCACAATGGTTTCAACAAGTAACTTTTACAGAGGCGTAGAAAGGCGTATTTATGGAGGAAAGCTTTAAACCCTTTACTCCACAGTCCACATACAACGCCCTTTATTGCCTTTTCAAACAGAGTGGACCAGAACAGTCAGCGCCAGTACGAAGCGTTCGCTCCGTTTGCTTATGGAATATATAAACCCAGCGCTATATATTCTGCTATGGCAAACTTTTTCAGTGTCCATATGCCATCTATAACATTCGCCTAATTAATATTCGGTACCATTACTTCATACATTAACCCTCACAGCGCGCTGCATTTTCTAATGTACTATTCCAAAATTCAAACAGGTCAAGCTTATGGTGAATATTTAGGGATTTTCAAAAGAAAAGTGTAACATGACACACAGTGCAGACCCTGATGAGAGGGCTCCTAGAGGGGTCTTTACTGTTTGTAAATGACATTAATGACTCGTGTCCCATACTGTAAAGAGTGATATTAATAAGTACGTCTTTACCGTTAAACCAATTATAATGCGAATGAACAAAAAGTTTTCATTTCTTGTGTTGTTATACCGAATCTAACTTGCGATTCATGATTTATTAAGAAAGGATTACACTATTTGACACGTGGCCACTATATAACATCCTCAGCAGATAAGTGCTACTGGATATTAACCCTATTCGCGACCAGACTCGACTTTGCAAACAGTTTGGATACAGATGAAAACGCTGAGTAACTCGATGTCTCATTAGGAACTAAGCTGTTTGACACTTCACTCGTAGTTTCTTAAAGCTTGAACGAATAAGTATATATATACAGTAAAACCCTTTAATGCGACCACCAAAAAGGGGCACAATTCACAGTGGCAAAGGCAGGGTGGTAGCTTAATACAGGACGAAAGTTATGCAGAAAGCTTTCTGCATAACTTTCGTCCTGTATTAAGCAACTACCTGATTATGTAGATAGCCATGTTTGCTCATTAAGTGGTCGTATAAGAGGGGGTTTAATGTAGTCAAAATTGCGCTAGTTCCAAATTAAGAGAGACATTACCTTTTTCAGAGCGGGATAGGGATTAACCCAATTGTACCAAGTGTTCTTTAAATAGGACAAAGGCAAACAGTGTAGATCTAGATCAGAGAGTTCCTGAAGGGGCTCTCTGATCAGGGCCGGCATTGTTGCCATCGATGCCAATGGTTTATACCAGCATATATTCTGCTTACCGTGCCCTAAACATGATAAATGGGATAGATTCCAATACAACTTCTGGACGAGTTTTCCTGACATAGTGTTGGAATAAATGTGTTAAAGTTCAATGCGCCTTTATATGCCTTTCAAACAGAGAAGACACAGATCAGACGCCTCTTATAGGAGCTGTCCGGTCAGGGTTTGTTCTGTTTGATTATGAGATAATAAGTATATGGTTCTACAATTTCTACCATGGCCACATATTATTGTGGTTATGTGCCGACAAAATAATCTAATAAACATTCATGATGTCATTATTAAATGTTCTTACATCAATATACATTGAGTAAAGGGTTACATTGGTAAAAGCTTAGCATGAGCTCTCTCAATGTTGGTCGATATGTACGATTCACATTCCATGTCATGCGTAAGATGTCACCGTTCATTTGTCAGCTGTGAGTCATAAAAACTAAATCAAAGAACTACTTATATTGATTGTAGGTCAACGTTTTGCATAAGTGATTGAAATACCTATGTCATATGACATTTGTGTTCAATCTATATAGTGCAAGGAAGTTGGAATGTACGGAGGGTTATAATTAATGCACTTTAACAAAGGGGACCGATTAGTATAATTTTTATAGCAGTGCAGTCAAAAAGCTATAACCGTTTTTCCAGAATGAGCCAAGGGAGAGAACCGTGATTTGTCACACTGAAAAGCCTTCCTTGGAGAATCATGGTTACTTCTCATTGATATTGATTGTACATGTAGTCAACCGTTGATGAGATGTGTTGTATTTATTTAAATGTACATATATCTATTTGTGAACATATTGGATAGCTAAATTTACTCTTGGTTCGCACGAATAAGATGGACTGACAAAAGATTACCAAACGACAAAAGAATAAGTGTAATAATTATCCCCGATACCGGTATCAGCTACCCGACTCGCATTTGCAGCAGCTTGCATCCAGATGCGACACCAAATTACTCGGTGTCTCATCTGGATGCAAGCAGTTTGAAAATGCGAGTCGGGCCGCGGATACCGGTTTAGGGGATAAGTCTTACACTAGTTTCAATAGTTTCGAATCAGAAGTAGTCATTATTGTAAATCACTCAAATTTGAGCAGACATTTATTTTTACTCAGGGGGATAAGGGTAAAGAGTTAGTTTTAACCCTTTCCTCCATAAATACGCCTTTCTACGCCTCTGTAAAAGCCACCTGTTGAAACCATTGTGATAAATAGAGCATTTGCTCCTATAGGAGCAAATGCTCTATTTATCACAATGGTTTCAAACTACAAAATTCTAAAGTTTTCCTTTTCTCTAGTTCAGGGCTTATTTCGGTAGATTTATTCAAAGAGGTTGTACTTAAAAATAGCCTATGAGGTAATGGGCTAACGAAAACCCGGACAAGTTTGGTGCTTATTTCTGAAATACTACAGAAACCAGTTGAGGAATAAACTAGAATATTGAATATGAATATTTATTAATAATCATTAATTGGTAAAAATAAATCAACATATATGAATACATTTTATAAATATCGTTGTATGACATCGTTGTCAAAAATGGAAAATAATGAATAGCTGACTGAAACAGGTTTACATCTGAACATTTAATCCTACCCCCTACCAACGCTTTGTACGAATTTGCAAACAAAGTAGACCCAGATCAGACATCCCCTGCAGAAACGTCTGACAAGGGTCTGGTCTGTTTGATTATGAAATGTGAAATACAGATGTAACTACAGTTTCTAACAATAACAAATAAAAATTAGGTGCATATATTATATGCCATTATGAAAAATCAAGGAATAAATATTCATGATGTCATTATTTTTAAGATGAATATCAACAGGGGTTAGACTAGTATGACACAGTAATAGACAGTACAACCTATAGGAGCTTTCTGCATTACTTTTGACCTGCATTAAGCAACCACTTGCTTTTAAGATACCTATATGCAATCAATAAAAGGTGGCTTAAGGCAGCTTTACTGTAGTCTTAAATTAAAGGTACGTTTGTAATAAATAGTAAGTACAATGGTAAATTTATCTTTATCTTTTTTTCATGTGGATATTTGACTGTCGAGCACTGATTGCAGGTGCGGATCCAGGACTTCAGATTAGGGTGCGTAGATTTTTAAGGAAAGAGGGGGGTTAGAGTTTTAAAACTTGGATGACATCGCTAGTGTCTCTGTAACGCATATTGAGACAGAACGTTATTGAGAGAGGGAAATAAAAACTCAGATTAAATAATTGTTTTATTGATTTTTATTAGATCTAGATCTCCGCCCCTTTAAAACCGCGCCTGGAATGTTGTCATCATCTACTATGATGAGTGCAAACATTATCTATCACCGGCCGAAATGAATCGGCAAAATAAATGTTTATTTCATCTAAATGCGCACAATTCTTTGGTCTGTATGATTGAGCATTTAGACACAATGTGTCTCTGAACGACATAGCCCGAGGATATATCTCGTCTCGTGGGGCGAAGCGACAAAGTGAAACGTTTCACATCAAAAACTAATAACGACCATATATTGTTTGTTTAATTCGCAAATTTGCATACAATAGCAATTAATTGAACTGAGAAATATAACGCATCATTCAAATGGGGCAATACATTGACAGTTTACTATAGGCAGAGACTGAAAAACGTTTTATTTTATGCGAAAATTCGTGTTGTAAAGCTTTTTGTGGGGATAGTATTCCCATTAACATTTAATATAAATACCTTCTCCAAATATCAAGAATTTATGTTGAAGAACCTTATTTTGTTTCTAGTTTTAAACAAATGCAAATTATCACATATGTACCAAGTGCCCGTTTACGAGGACCTGGCCAAATGGTATTGACCCAGATCAGAGGGCTTCAAATGCTAAACTGGAATGGGAATGAATGGATTTTACATGGTCATAGTACCGTAAAGCCCAAGAAACCTACTCCCTGGTCTGGCACCATGTCTATGAAACTGCCGATAGTCTAAGTCTGCACGCTTTGCTAAACTCCAAAATGGCCCATCTCTTTGAACATGCCGTCTGTTTTACTCTTTACCTGATGACTGTATGAACTATTTACTATATATCTTTAATTAGCTGACGTGTATAATGGTACACATATATATGACCACAGGGACTTTGACCACGACAGAAACTGTAGAATGAGAAATATATATTATTCCGTAAGCAATCAGAGCAGAATCAGACGGCTCCTGCAGGACCCACATCATCTGGGTCTACTCCTCAAACTGCGTCTATATGGAATAAAGCGTTACACCTGAATAATGATATCGAAAGTGATGCTATTGTGTTTCACGGAGACGCCTTTTGATGCCTTTGCAAACAGAGTAGACAAAAAAAGATCGCTCCTGCAGGAGCAACCTTAAGATTTAATTATTGTTATTTTGAACTAGGATTTAAACCTGTGTATGGTACCCGCAGAATATTGTTGGGAAAACTTCATAATAAAATTCGTGAAAGAGGGAGCAATTAGTTTCTACATTTGCAATACTATGCATAGGGACAAAAGCATTGCACTGAAATATTATAATTGCTTGCCACTCCGCTGGTGTTCTATATCAACTTTGAGGTCCTTCGAATCGTAGGTTAGCTTAACAAGTCACAAGTAATATTTCACTGATAATTGAATAATCTATACAACGCCAATTCAATTTTCAAACGTTATGATAAATAATGCCATAAAGAAATCCACACCGTATTGTACCAACTCTATTTTCACGGACACAAATCTTTTGTAAGCAAAGAATAGATCTTTGCCCAGTTGTTAGTTATTGCTGTCTCTAGACGAGCCAGTAGCCGCTACCAAATGGTGTTTTGTGGCAAGGTAGCTACCCAGATAGTTCTTTATGTTTCAAATGTCAGACAGATCTACATGAATCATTTTTAATTGCCCAGACCGACCATCAAAGCAACAATAACCTATCTTTAGCTTACCTTTTCATACCATACATCAGTATGGTTTTACGTTTTTCATCAAATGAATGTGCCTTTCTGACCACGTGTATGGGCTCGCTCCAACATTCTTCTGTGAAGACAGTTCGGGTTTCCTCTGGCATATCAGATCAAGTCGTACCGGCGTCCTACTAATGACAGTTGATCCAAGGTGACATATGTCTCCTGGTACAGAAAAATGACAAGATGGCCACCATGTTAAGGTACCTGTTTGAACAGGAACATGGTAACCAAAATGGCCAGGGACATGCTATGATAATGAGTAAATTTAAAACAGCACGCGACAGTGTTGATATATAGCCATCATTTCTTTACATATAATATTTAGAAGGATTGTTTAATTGTGTACTCTGTTTTTAACCATTTACTTACTTAATTTTATAAGAGATGTAATAAGTTTTGAATATTAATTGCATTAGTACAATTGCATAGGAGCATTGTCGTATTTTGCCATGACAGAAACTATATTATCAGTTCTATATTGGTCCTACAGCAAACACAATTGACGTACCAAAGCTGTCTGGTCTTGGTCTACACTGGCTACACATTCGTAAATATACGTCTATATCAAGTAGACATAAATTCTTAATTCTTAGAAGATTTAAATCATACACAAATAAATTAGACCAAGAGACAACTAACTGTAACCGTATAGTATGCACTTTTTTGGTGGAATATGTTTATTAGAATATCTCATGACAGTATGATAGAAAATGTCCAAACTCTTTTTTCAAAAACACGTTCCTAAAATATTCATAACATTGATCATACTGTATTCATCATTTACCTGATAGAAACTCATTTTTACGTCTTTGCAAATACAGTAGACCCAGTTCAGACGGTTCATACAGGAGTCATCTGATCAGGGTCTGCTCTGTTTGCTGAAGGACCTATATACATGTAGATCGGATTCTACAATTCTGCCATGATCGGAATATCTTGAGTTGATCTACCATTGCGAAAACAGCCAATAAATATCCATAATATTATTTCTTACATCAATGTGCATTAGACAAAGGGTTAAGAGATTAATTATATCGTCATTACAGTTAAAACAAGCCGTATGTTTGAGGTGAGGCGATAATGACAGCATGTTCTTGTGAAATAAGACACATTGAGCAGTCATTATTGTTGACCAAAATGGTTGAAAAAGGAATTCCGAGGTTATGAACTTTGGCATTGTTTCTGTTTGGTCTCTTTTTATCAGAAATCTAAAATGCCAGGTCAAGTGCTCCCAAAATACATCAATCAAAAAATAAAAGATAGATCTAGGCATGTATACAGTTTTCATCTGTTTAATTATCTAAAACATTTGACTGAAAAGCAAACAATGTACTGTGTTTGTTAGCTTGACCATTTGGTATTCAAAATGAAATTCTTAGGGCCGATGTTGTTATAGATAGCAATGAAAAAGTCATTAGGCTATGTATTTATTTCACCAAAATGCTATTAAATTCATTTCAAAAGAAGTTGTGATACTGGTCTGAGATGCAATGTGCTGTTAATTCTGATACAGTTGCAATTTTGTCAAATTTTGGAGTTTAACAATTCGGTGTAAAAGTTTATATGGATTACAAAGTGATACTATGGTTTTTCGGTTACATGTTTTTGGTCATACAATACAAGATAATATACAGGTATATTTGACTTTGTACCCTCTGAAATGTCAGTTCTCTGATCAGTTATACGTGTGTACGTTTAGGACCTTATAAATTTGAAGACAAAAATATACAAAGATTTGGAAATTTATTAACCCCTGAATATTCATATCAGAAAAATGACTTTCGAACACAGGAACATTTTGTCATGACAGAAACTGTAGAATTAGGTCTATATTATTGAATAAGCAACACTGGATGATCCTAATCAGACGCCTCCTATAGGAGTCATCTGATCTAGGTATGTGATGTTTGCAAAGGCGGCAAAAGGTGTATACATGTATATGGCGTAAATCGTTAAGAGGTAATGCATTCTAACAATAAAGAAAGTAACCTAGGTGACCATAATAATGAAATTATGGAAAGTGGAACTTTTAGTGGCTTTGTACAGCATATCTTTAAATTAATATCAGTCTTGATAAAGGTGTTTCACAAGGGAAACAAATTTAGTATTTCCAATGAACAGCTTCCCTCTTAATAAGATTCCACAATAATCCCACGGTAACACAATAATGAAAACAGTTGGCTAGTATATTTCGCCTGAATAAAAGTAATATATATAAATGATAATAAAATAATGAGAAATTATGAAATATAAATAATTTAATTGAATAATCAAATGGCATTTATTATGGTCAGTAGTTGGGTATAAGACAATATATGAAAGGTACAGTATGTTTTGGAAATATAAAAATAACATCCTTTCAGTTTATAACGTTTTGGTTTACAAACTAAACTAATCCTTACAATTAAATCCGTCCAAAATATTATAATTATAACAATATACAGGTATGCTTGGATCTTTGTATTTACTACCATTTCCATTTACTACAGATTTAGAATATAATATTCTGCATCAACTTAACTTATTTGTCTAACTGGGATTTTCAAACGTTGGTTTTCAGATCAAATACTATGGATGCTGAGACTGATTAATCTTCAAGAATTATATTTATATATGTAATGTTGAACAAACCATACTTGTGTGGAGTAACTGAGAATACAAAAGAAAAAAACCAGTTGCTGCTTAGTGTGCTAGATATAGTTTGTGTCAAATGAAAAGATAAACAGGTAGGTTTAGAAATATTTGTGATTCATTGATATTATTATTATAGATTTGTCTTCATGCAACTAAGACGAATTTATATGATAAATTAGAACTGTATAATCTATGGAAATTTTCTTGTCCCAATACCTTACTTTATTCTATTCCATATATGTTTTACGTTTATATTTGACGTAATATTCACGTAAACCAAAGACATTGACAATCTAAATATTTAAAGTAGTGATGCCTTCAGTAAGGGAAATTCCATACATGTATTTCTAAAGATTGACATGTGCGTATATTAAAGACAGTTATAAGTTATAGTCCAATTAGTTACAATAAATTATACTTTTGAAATTATTCTGGAAAATGTACTACTATTTAACACTTTCCTCCATGAATATTAATATAAAATATAATGAGTTCATGCATAATAATTAGATTAATTTGCTATAATAGCAAATGGACATTGGACTTTTTGGCCATGGTAGAAACTGTAGAATACTATCTATATTATATCATAAGCAAACAGAGCAGACCCTGATTACAGACAGCTCATGGAGGAGCCATCTGATCTAGGTCTACTCTGCTTGCAAAGGCATAGAAAGGCGTGTTTATGACTCCAGAATAAATAGGACACCAGTTAGTTATGAATTTCCATCCATACTTTCAATGTCTGTTTTAAAACAGATAGTATCTAGAAGAAATATTTCTTTTTGTAAATGTATTAACTCCACATTATGCATACATTTCAATACAACATGCATCTCTTACCTGTCGTTAAATGTGTTCATGGACAAAACTCGCCACCACCTCTCAGGCAAACTGTATCGATTATTTTAATTATGCCAATGTATTAATGCATTCATATATCATTGTGCAGTAATTACTACCAAACAAAAGTTATTATCACTGAAAAACTACTAAAACAGGGCTACAGATATGACAAACATCGTAATTTATTCTGAAAATGGGTGATCCTTCGAAAGCAAAAGTAGAAAGGAAAAAAGAGAAAATTGCAACTCGATTTATCGAGTCTTTTCATGAGCAGTAATTAAAAGTGCAACACTACTAGCGCCCCCTAGCACCGGCTTAAGCAGTATTCAATTTTCAAAACTAATAACTTCATTATAACTAATGATCCCGAAGGACCAGAAAATATAACAACACTGAGAATGAAGTACGGGGCGACTTTTTACGACCGCCACACAAGCACTTAACATCTGCTGTTGTGAAGTACATATATTCTGAAAATGGGTGATCCTTCGAAAGCAAAATAAGAAATGCAAAAAGAGAAAATTGCAGACTCGGTTTTATTGAGTCTGTTCATGAGTAGTAATTAAAAGTGAAACACTACTCACGCCCCCTCGACATCCGGTGTTTTACGATGATGTCGTTTACAAATTTTCGAAAAATTGTTGGACACACACATTTTGATACTTTGTTTGTCAAACGTATAAAACAATTCATAAAAAGGGGCTGTGACCCCTCTATATGGCAGCACACTACATGCTTGGTGATCGACCCCTTTACAGTCGGACATTATGCTTTCCTCTTTGCTTGTGCGACCACAGAAAATACTTAATACTCTATGAAGACATCCGCTTAAAGCCGTTTACAGAGAGAGGAGGCTGGGTATTTGAATTTTGCCAGTTCTGTCGTACCCCAAACGATTTCTTCACAGTTGCTCTGGCCTCTGAATGGTAATCGAGTACATGTTCACGATGTCATGTTTATTCGTTTCCAAATAAAACAATTACGTATTCAGTATACACTTGTATTTATATTTATTTTTTGATTTATTATTTTAGAATATCGGCGTCGAAATGTTGCTTGAACTTTTCAGTATTTTTAAATTATGACGTCATTTAGATGACGACGTTACTTGTTTGCCGTTTCAGTTTATTTAAAAAATAATTTAGTCTTGATATCGTTACTTATGTTGTGTAGATGTCTGGAGGGGAAATTTTATTTTACATTTTGACTTGGGTGAAGGTGGAATAAGTGCGAGGTTGTGTACCCACACACCAGGTTTAAGCTCCCAGTAGTCAGATTTGGCTACTGACCGTTCCAAGGCGGTACGTCAGCTTTCACCCTATGGCCAACTTAGGGTTCATATATGCTTCATGTTTAATGTTTGTCTTGATATTCGTCCCGTTAGGTTTTGTCTTGTGGCTGTGCCGTTTCTTGTTTGATGGTGTTTGATGCAGTGTCATTTCGTATGTGGTCCTCCCTGTTTGACTGTTTTTCCATATCTAGTGTGTTAAATAAGAATATTGTAAAAAAAAGTACCTAGTTATAGTCTACTTTCAGTCCGACTGTACAATTACTCCCCTGGTCATTGAGTCATTGGCCTACAATATTGAGCACTGCTAACATATGGCGCAATCATGCAGCCGCAGTACCGGCGAGTGACCCTCACAGGTACCCATTTTAACCCCTGGGTGGAGAGGATGTGCGGGTGGGAGACACGGAAATGCGTCTCTGAAATTTCCGGGAGGGACCGGAATTTGAACCCCGGACCTCCGGACTGATAGTCAATCGCGTTACCACTAGACCACCGCCACCTGCGATATTGTGTTGACATTTCTGCATTTTTATTATTTGTACGCTGAATGCCGTTATTGCTATGCCGAGTATTTGTTCAGATCACATGCACAATTGACATAAATAACAATGGTAAATATAATCTGAAAGTGGAAGATCCTTCGAAAGCAAAAGTAGCAATGCGAAAAGAGAAACTTGCAGACTCGGTTTTATTGAGTCTGTTCACGGTGCGATTTATTTGCGGGCTACAGAAAATAGACTAGCCAATTCAATTTTACTACTCAATACCCAAATCCCTTGAATGACTTCTAAACACTTTCAACAATGCAAATGAATAATAAGAAACTTGAAATTATTTTATTAGCCAGTGGTTTGTACTTCAACTTTATATTTAGAAACAATACATCAAGCGTATTTCAGAGCAACACAAAAAAGTGCGTACTCAAATGCTAAAATCGTCCTTTCTCCATCAAACCCTATCATGTGACCACACTTTAAAATCGTCTCTTCGAGTGGTTACACTATAAGGGATTAGTGGATATACAAAAGATTAAGAAGTAATGTTTTAAATTACGTATCTTATCCTGACCTCTGGTATTGGTTATGACGTTGAAATGTCATTCCGGACTCCACCATTGCTATATATGTGTATATCACAAACTGTCTAAAACTGGATCCCCGTGATACCAAAGATAATGTTTAACCTAAAGATAGACCGTTTCTTGTAAATGGGTTTCGCTTGGGTTTCATGACTTCCGCTTTCTTTCTAATTTCACAAAGACGACGGATAATCATCACAAACTACAGTAAATTAGTGATTTATAATAATGAGCTGAGCATTAACTCTTTAATATTTGTATTCCATTGCTCATTGCATTCTATATTTGCATAGCTCCAGAACAAATAGGACACCAGTTAGGTATGATTTTCCATCAATGTTTTCAATGTTTCTTTTAAAGAAATATCTCTTATTGTAAATGTATCAATTCTACATTTTAACTAAATGCCATGCTACATGCATCTTTATCCTCTCAATAAATGTTTTCGTGGACAGAACTTGCCACCGAATCTCAGTCTGACAAATTGTGCCGACTATGTCAATGTATTAATGCATTCATATGAACATGAACAGTAATGAATACTGACACTAGTTACACAATTTTATTGTGTTTAATAAGAAGCATGTGCTGACATTTACGCATTTTTAAAACTATTTTGTACGTTGCTTACCATCATTGTTATGCCAACTATTTGTTTGGATCACATGCACAAATGACACACATAACAGTAGTAAGTTTCATGGTGACATTTATTTGCGGGCCGCTGAAAATAGTCTAGTCGATTTAGTTAAAGTTTTATTACTCATAACCCAAATCCTTTGAATGGTTAGTAAACACATTCAATAATAAAAATACAATAAATAGAAAGTTTAGTTTCGACATATTTCTTTATGAATCCATTAGCTAGATTTGTTTTTAAATTTAATAATTAGAAATGATTTATCAAGCATATTTGTTATGAAGTTGAATTGACATTCCGAACTCCACAAATGCTATACTATTGTTTATTATAAAATGTCTTAAAACACGATTTTCGTGCTACCAAGGAAAAAGTTTAACCTAAAGACAAACCATTTCTTGTAAATGGGTTGCACTTGTCACAAAATGTTTATTTAAACAAACGGCAGTTGATTAATGCTATAATAATGTAAACGCATCATTGACTATCATTCAAAGTTTGAAGATAAACATGTTTCATCTGTCACAAAATAGCAAAATATAGCATATTATAAATTATAAGCAGATCGGTAGGGTTTTGTGTGGGTAATAAATATGAAGACTGTCGCTTAAAATAAATTATCCATAGTTGAAAAAAAAGTTCGAAGCGCGAGTTTTGTCTATGATCACGCATTTGAAAACAGCTCGATTTGCTAATGGAATTTGATAGTTCTGTTTCTTAAGGTTCAACGTTATTTCATTATAGCTATTTTGTCCATGAGTATTCAGTAGGTATTGAAATTTGAAGTAAACCTAGAACAGGGAAAAGTTTAACTACTTATTCTCATAACATGTTACTGTAATGACACATCATGACAAACGTGTTGAAACAGACAGATATGCACTGTTGAAACATTGTTACAAAAACAAACTGGTTTTAGTATATTTCAGGGAACTGAAAATGATATGCAAACGTGATGCCAATTCTTCAAAACATTTATAGTTTGAAAAAATTATTTCTGCTTTGACCGATTTGGTAACTAGGCTAAACAGCATTTTGCTGTTTGTTACGAATTCATTAGGAGTCGTCTGGTACTATATATACCAATGTGAATGCATAAATCGAACCTAAGAATCAAGTGATACATTAAATATCCATCACAAATTCGTCACAATCGTCATAATATGTATTGACATTTTTATAGCAAGTGATTATGTTAACTGTCATGATTTTGGTGGAGTTAAGTTACCATTAGCAATAACGAGATTCATAAGAGTTGTATCAAATTTATGTTTGTATATGAATATTCTATGTAAAATTTCAATGACGCTTAGAAGTAATTTCCTTTAGTCAAGGGACTCGCCCAGGGAAGAGTACATGGTTAATATCTAAGCAACAAAGGTAATTCATCCAAGGCTACCTTTTGAACCTTTATATTTAATAATGTAGTACTAGTAAACTATTCCATTAAAGTCCCTCTTCCAAGCTGTAAGATAATGTAAGAACCCCAATGATAGTACTACAAACTTAATTAGCACATTATATAGATACCAGCGAATTGTACGATAATTTACCCTTAAAAGTAAATTTGTTGTTTAATTTGATACAGGTTTTATGTCTAGTACATATTACAACAGCACCACCTTTCAATACTTACTAAAGTCTCTGCTTTAAATATGTTGCTGCTTAATGCAAGACGAAAGTAATGCAGTAAGCTCATAAAGGACAACTATCTGAAGCACTAATTCCGTCTTGCATTTAGCTACTGTCTGTCTTTAGCCCCACATTTACACATAATTTAAGCGGTCATTCTATAGAGGTTTGTCTGTCGTTTTAGAACAATGGCAATATCCTAACCATGATGTTAAATTTGAAGAAAATATAATAGCTTTAGAAATCCTCATGGTCTATTTCAAACGTATTTATTGGTTAACAACATACTCTGTCTGCAATTATCTGTACTTGTAACAGACAAAGCATCCGATTTACATTGAATGTCTGACAAATAGATGTCATCTCTTTTCGTCTGTTCTTTCTCTTGTTTATTCATTCTATTATTTGGCGATGGCACCGAAGATAGAGACTTTCAGGTACATTTACCAAAACGATTGTAATCAGAGGAGAGAAATAATTGAAGACTTTGGTAACTGAAAGGTATAATCGTCCGTGTGTTTTTCAAACAAATTGATTTGAGTTTCCTGCAAGAGATAATGGGCCACAGGACCGTATTCAGATAGGATGAATGAAAAGTAGCATTAACACTTGTCGTGAAATTCTGGAATTAAAGTTCAAACAAATTGGAACCTTGTTCGGGCGTTCATGATGTTAATGACAAAGGTAAACTTTCAAACCTTTCATAAGTCAATGGCGCAATTTAGGCATAAAGGGATTATTTCCCGTCATGGAACTTGAATCTGTAAAATAGTTAATGGGACATTTTGATTAATGCACTTAGACTAATTCCTCTTCCTCTCGTTCGTTACAACAGCCGTATTAATGTTTTGTCGTCTTCATAAAATCTTGTAATCGAGTCACAGATCGAGTCGAACTACAATATAGTTTCACCATTTAGTGACGGGAACCTATAAACTAAAACCTGTCTTAAGAGGCCATCAAAATGTCTAATTATGGGTATGTAAGACAGGGGTACCTTCAAAAGAAGGTACAGCGCTCCTATAGGAGCTTTCTGCATTACATTGACCTGCAACTACCTTCATTGTAAGACTGCTATGTTGATTAAGGACAGGTTCTATTGTATTGATTAACCCCGTCGTCTCGCTCCGTAGCAGCAGATTCCAGACGTGCTGAACCTGATATAGACTGTACTGTTTCACAGTTAGTACGGGCAGTTAATAAATGGCATTTCCTGTTAATAGATATCATAAAATCTTCAAATAAATCCTCATGATCGCACATTTATCAGTTGTTACCTTGAAAGAGAGAGGTGACAAAAGGAGAGGGAATGGGCATCACATTGCATGTTCCGTGCCCGCTGGGGCATTGGAGCTCTGGCATTACGGTGCCCTATAGTCTCTAGGCAAACTCTACCTTTACATTTTACCCTTGAATTTAGCAGATTTATACTAGAAGAACAATCTCGAGTTTAACCCATTCCCTCATAGGCTATTTTAGATACAACCTCTTTGAATATATCTACCGAAAAGGAGCATTAACTAGAGAAAGGGAACATTTTAGAATTTTGTAGTTTAAAACCATTGTGATAAATAGAGCATTTGCTCCTATAGGAGCAAATGCTCTATTTATTACAATGGTTTCACAAAGTGACTCCTACAAAGTCGTCACAAGTCGTCAATATGAGGGAATGGGTTAAACAACTGAGGCAGTACAATACTGAGTATTCAAAAATTTAACTATACCAAACACAGGGTGTTACAATATATTCCGGCAAATTCCGCTTATATAGGAAGAGACATGATATCCCCATTAACTAATAAAGCGATGTACACACAATTCGTGTAAAGATCTGAACTTGATACATTTCATGATAGGTGGGAGCAATAACAAAAGCTAAACGTTATCACAAAGGGATGATGAAATATATGTAAAACACCTGAGCAAGATGGATCTAAATATCCAATGGCGATTATATGTTGCAAGTTTGATTACAATTACGTCAGGCCTGTAAATAAATCTTACATGTATATATTGTCAAGTTAAGTAGTATGTGACTGTGGAATATCCCAATTTAAATGTCATGTGTGTTTTGCTTTGGTCGTGAAATTCTTATGCAAATTTGATCACACTGTGGAATAAATTTGCGCCACAAACATATTATGTATTTAGTGTTATGGAAATATCAGACATTCAAGAAAGTCTAAGTACAATGACACAGTATTCAGAAAACACTAATAAGACAATAACGATTAACATTTCCTGCACATTTATGCAATGTTTTGTAATTTTGGTAAGAATTGCTGTGGTTTGCACTGCAAAAAAAATTGTATGTTTATGAACACACATACTGGTCACCAATACGCCCAGTATTCCGAACATTCACTTTGTGCGGATATGGGCAACATTACTTCTTCCGTGTATTGTATATCTCCGTGATTATCCCATTCTATCACATGCTAGTTTTAGACCAACCCTCTTTGAATTAATCTACTGAAAAGGAACATATACTAGAAGTAAGGGAACTTTTAGAATCGTATAGTTGTTAACCATTGTGATAAATAGAGCATTTGCTCCTATGGAGCAAATTGTCTATTTATCACATTTGTGTCAGAAAGTGACTTTTACAGAGGTGTTCAAAGGCTTCAGCATGAGGGAATGGGTTAATTGTTTTGAAAATATATTACTTTTTTCAAATGTAGACTGAAAACATGAAATACTATAAAACATATGCTATAGTATAGCTTTATGTTCTGTTGCGCAGTAAAAATAAAAACATTATATAAGCCGGTGACACACTAAACATGTAACACTGTTTAGTATTAACCAAATTTCACATGTTCTACTAATTAGCGTCAAACATGTGGTATATAATAATTCAACGACAATGAAACATCTAATATAAATACGAGTACATTTACCAATTACACTGCAACTTACACTTTTAAAAGCTTTCAGGGCGCATTTAGCAAAGTAACATTTTCCGAGCACTTTTAAGTAAACATAAGGACATTAATTTATCAAAATATGTTGTGAATGTTACACTATATCAAAAATCTAAGTATGAAAACAGAATTAAAGTCATGCACAAAATGACACACACGAAAGACCACAGCAGCAACTACAAGAGTACAAATGGAGTGCGAGTCTAGAGCACTGGGTCTACAGCACTGCGTTACTGAATTTTAGGGTAATATAGTAAAACCTCTCAATAACGGCCACTAAATTGTGTTAATTAGTTGATATTTAGGAGCGTTCTGTTTTACTTTCACCTTGCTTTAAGCAGCCACCTGCATTTAACACAAACTACGTAATGTTATTTAGTGGCCGCTATAGAGAGGTTTGACAAAGGGATGATGAAATATATGTAAAACACTTGAGCAAGATGGATCTAAATATCGAATGGCGATTATATGTTGCAAGTTTGATTACAATTACGCCAGGCCTGTAAATAAATCTTACATGTATATATTGTCAAGTTAAGTAGTATGTGACTGTGGAATATCCCAATTTAAATGTCATTTGTGTTTTGCTTTGGTTGTTTTGCTTTGGTCGTGAAATTCTTATGCAAATTTGATCGCACTGTGGAATAAATTTGCGCCACAAACATATTATGTATTTAGTGTTATGGAAATATCAGACATTTAAGAAAGTCTAAGTACAATGGCACAGTATTCAGAAAACACTAATAAGACAATAACGATTAACATTTCCTGCACATTTATGCAATGTTTTGTAATTTTGGTAAGAATTGCTGTGGTTTGCACTGCAAAAAAAATTGTATGTTTATGAACACACATACTGGTCATCAAACCGCCCAGTATTCCGAACATTAACTTTGTGCGGATATGGGCAACATTACTTCTTCCGTGTATTGTATATCTCCGTGATTATCCCATTCTATCACATGCTAGTTTTAGACCAACCCTCTTTGAATTAATCTACTGAAAAGGAACATATACTAGAAGTAAGGAAACTTTTAGAATCGTATAGTTGTTAACCATTGTGATAAATAGAGCATTTGCTCCTATGGAGCAAATTGTCTATTTATCACATTTGTGTCAGAAAGTGACTTTTACAGAGGTGTTCAAAGGCGTCAGCATGAGGGAATGGGTTAATTGTTTTGAAAATATATTACTTTTTTTCAAATGTAGACTGAAAACATGAAATACTATAAAACATATGCTATAGTATAGCTTTATGTTCTGTCGCGCAGTAAAAATACGAAAGACCACAGCAGCAACTACAAGAGTACAAATGGAGTGCGAGTCTAGAGCACTGGGTCTACAGCACTGCGTTACTGAATTTTAGGGTAATATAGTAAAACCTCTCTATAACGGCCACTAAATTGTGTTAATTAGTTGATATTTAGGAGCGTTCTGTTTTACTTTCACCTTGCTTTAAGCAGCCACCTGCATTTAACACAAACTACGTAATGTTATTTAGTGGCCGTTATAGAGAGGTTTTACTGTATGGTACTATTTAATAGGTCACGTAGGTCACGCCAGAGGATTTAAAGTCTTATAAAAATGTATAACAAAGAAAATATATTTAAAATATATTCAGTATAGATAAAGATCTGATCATTCACTGACATAGTTTCATTGATCTTTTTAAGAGTACATGTAAATGCACCTGCACACACCACTTAGAAACCCTCTGTGATTCCATTAGTTTTGTCGACTTGGATTTTAACCCTTTCCTCCATAAATACGCATTTCTACGCCTCTGTAAAATACACGTTATGAAACCATTGTGATAAATAGAGCATTTGCTCATATAGGAGCAAATGCTCTATTTATCACAATGGTTTCAAACTACAAAATTCTAAAACAAATCCTTTTCTCTAGTTAATGCTCCTTTTCGGAAGATTTATTCAAAGTGGTTGGATCTAAAATAGCCTATTGAGGAAAGGGTTAAGATGGATTTTAATATAATCGTGCGACTAAAATCAGTGACAAACGCTAGTGAGTGATTGATCTAATATATGCATGGATGAGTACTTGATTAGAAACGTTTCATTCAGTTTGAATTATTTATCCTTTGGGAATACATCATTTTCCTGATGAAAGGAAATATATAATAAAGAATGTGATGTCAATCATATTGTGTGCATTAGTGTTCGTTTTATTTGTTTGCAAAATATTTCAAAACAATATATTCATGTTTCAGTATGCTAGTTGATATTGTTTTAATATACATAGTTGAAACGATAGCAATGTCTTAAGCTGCACCATTATGAAAGTGATAAGATACATTTTTGTAAAGCTCAGTTTTGATTATCATTTAATATACAAAATATTTGTATACATGAATATTATATATACACGAAACTATATGTGAGTTTTACTTTTACTTTTGTTCAGTCACGTTATAATAAAAATACTAAAGCAAACTAATATAAATATTATATGATATTAATTGAATTGAATTTTTTTTGAAAATGTCAAACTATTTACATCTCTTCAGAAGTACATGTATAACCCTTTACTCCATGAATATCATTGTAGGCCATAATGAATTCAAGAATATTAACCCTTACTCCATAAATACGCCTTTCTACGCTTCTACGTATATTAACCACTTCTTGAAACCATTGTGATAAATAGAGCATTTGCTCCTATAGGAGCAAATGCTCTATTAATCACAATGGTTTCAAACTACAAAATTCTAAAATTTGACTTTTCTCTAGTAAAGGCTCCTTTTGGATATATTCATTCAAAGAGGTTGGTCTAAAAATAGCATATGGAGGAAAGGGTTAATAACGTTTTTTTATAATGGTACATGGCCACAGGAAATCTGGTCAGATAGTTCTTACAGGAGCCATCTGATCTGGGTTTACTCTGTTTGGAAAAGGCGTAGAAAGGCGTTTTATGGAGTAAAGGAATAAAGGGATAATAATGCAAGCTTCTTTTTCCTTTAATACATACATCAATATGTACATGGCACTAATTTTGATATAGTCATTGTAACATAATGTGTCGGACATTTACCATTACTATAAACCCTCGACATAGATAGATTCGTTTTGTTTCTATCACACGGCTTGTTAAGGCTTTAGTAAAATTACCTTACCTTTTTACCTTTACTCCATGAATATTAAGAAATACTGACGTCACCAATATCAATTAATGTTGTAATATTGTTGGCTATGGAATAATTGTAGAATCATATCTACCTCATTTCATAAGCAATCAGAACATATCATGATCAAACGACTCCTAAAGGGACCGTCTGATCTGGGACTACTTTGTTTGCAATGTGTAGAAAGGCGTATTTGTGGAGTACAGGGTTAACATAGTTTGTAGGCGAAATTTTGTCCACATCGTATATTCATAAATTGCATTTAATCTTGTTATCATTAGGTATACCTGTTACGCATACAAGACTAGTTTCAGAACAAAACAATGCTTTTAATTTTTATACTGTAAAATATAATTCTGTGTTCAGTGTTTACATTTTCAACCATGTTTCCTCGTCAGGTTAGTCTTTGATCGTGTGCAGTTTTTGATTTTGTCACACTAACGATTATGGATTGAAAGTAAAGCTTTAGAAGCAAGACGTGTTTGTAAAATACTATTCTAAATACTTTGACCTCTTACCTTAATGTGTGACCTTTGACCTTCATCTGGAACCATCAAAGGCTGCAGCATTTTAAGGTAAATATCAAAGGCATTTATGAAGTATGTCGATGTGTTGTGATAACGTGTGCATAGCTCTAGAGTGTTAACATACTTTACGCATCGTGTAACATATATGGACATCCCTTTACCTGATGAATATTCATTAAGTAACAATAAATATATGAATATTAATTAGATGAAGATGTAAAATGACATCATGAAACGGGCATTCTGAATCATGGCAAAAGCCCCCAGGATCTAAATTAGTTTGTTAGCAAACAGAACAGACACTGCTCAGACGGCTCCTAAATGGGTCATTTGATTTGGATCTACCTCAGAGGGGGTTGAGGCGTGAAAGGCATCACTATGTGGTAAAGGGTTAAACGCTTGTCAATAAATATCTTTACCAAAAATGTTTCGCTTAGATGAAGCTAACTGGACAACCCTATGGAAATAATATCAGAAAGATTTAATTTACAAATGAATTTTGACACGTACGCATGGAATTGTAAAACGAGTAATTAGTACTGCTTACAATGCGAACATATTAAATATAGAACCCTGACTGTGTTACTCTTTACAGTGATATCCTTAAAATGACGTTTTATTTTCTGTTAATTCTTGGAAAGGCATAAAATATCCTTGAACATTTATTTAATTCATGCATTCTATTATTTTAACCTTTATCCCTATCCCGCATTTGCAAACAGTTTGAACCCAGTTGAAACCTCGAGGTACTCCAAGGATCGAAGCTGTCAAATCATTGCATATACAATAGAACCAGTCTTAAGCGACCATTTATTAAACACAATAATATTAAAAAACAGGTGGTTGCTTAATACAGGGCAAATGTAATAGAGAAAGCTCCTTTCTCTATTACATTTGACCTGTATTAAGCTACCACCTGCCTTACAGACCTATAAACATACCTCTTTTTGATGGTTGGTCGCTAAAGACAGCGTCTACTGTATAGTGTATTTAAATACAGTTTTATTGTAATGGATCTAGTTTAAAGGTTGTCTAATTACCTCATTACTGAATTCAAAATAGCTATTCCCTGCCATCTCCTTATAGTCACACTTAGATGTCCTTTCCTTCCGTGGTAAACACACAATTCATCTAAAGGTTTAGGAAATCCATGTTCTTTAAAAACTGTTGTTCCTGTCGTTATTATCAAATTAATATCATTTTAACATGTTCATGTTTGTGTTTGAGGATTTGTACTGAACCCATTGAATAAACAACACACGAGCACGTGCATATTACGAAGCATTTACGCATATCATTCACGTAGCAGTGTGTTTACTCTTAATGTTTGAAAACCGAGTATATTTGCGGCAGTGCAGACCCAGATCAGATTAGGGGGACTTCGTTCAGGGTCTGTACTGTTTGTCATACGAATTATGTTTTTCAGTGATTAATTTTGACATAATGTTTTGTTTAACTAGTATTCAGAAAAAAAGAAACGCCAGTTTTAATCATTCGGCAGATTAAGTATCCATGATGTTGATATGACTTGCATACCATGGTATATATAAACAAGACATTTGACGATGAATAAAGCTGTTCGTTTCAGTGCTCAGTGTTACATGATTTCATTTAAATATAAATTTTAATTGTTTGCAATTATTGTATTCACGATTTGGTTTGCGTATGCAGTGTTTTTGGTATTAATGGGAATATATGACGCAATATAATTCTCATAGATTTGTAACCATTGCGAAATTAGGAAACTAGACCCTTCGAGAATGGTGCTCGGTACCGTGCTTGTCGTACAATTTAATGTCTTCGTGATTTAACTTTGTTAATGATTTAATCATATACCTGATGAATATTCATTTCAGAAGTAATGACATCATGAATATAAATGAGATGAATGTTTATGATGGCATTTTATACAGGACAGTGTGGTTGTGGCAGAAGCTTTAGAAGCAGATATATCATTCCATAAACAAACATGAATTGTCTGATCTTGGTCTTCTCTCTTTGGAAAGGCGTCAAAAGTCACCCGTAACAAGTAACTAGTTAAATACAGACATATTTGCATTAGCAGCATATTTTAACACGTTTTTGTTCATACTCCTTGTCGTGACAAACAAACAATATTGTTTTTGTGCATACAATGTGTACATTTATGTTCTTTGCATATGGAGTATCGTGGCCATTTCTCGTCCAGCTTCTGATGTCAGTTTTTCCAAACAAATGACTCATTTTTGCAAGTTTTCATAAGTGTTTGTGTATTAATTTTAATTTTCTATGAACACGTTCTAGGTTTTTGCTTGGGTTTTCATTGTTTAACAATTTTAGAACTGATTAAAACCTATGAAATTGTGTGCATGCTTATTTCATTTATATTTTAATGTCTCACAATTATTCAAGTGCTTAGCGTTTCATTCGAATTTTGCGCTGTATACCCTGTTTGGTGGTGCAGTTATGTCAAACCTTTACCTCATAGATACGTACTTAGATGCCATTGCAAGCAGACAATATCCAGTCTGGCATAAATCTGCTACTTGCTTATGAAATAATATAGATCTGACTCTAAAGGTTCTACTATGGCCAAAAAGTTCATATGATAATATAAAAAAACCCATATAATTTATTTTCAATATATCATTATTTATTACACGAATATGCATTAGACAAAGTATTAACTAAACTTATCTAGACACTTCAGAATGAGTGAACGTTTAAAACCTAACAACTATTATTACGGCACCTATTGTAATTAAAGTTGCACTGATATAGAATATTGCTTTAGTTAAAACAAATACAGAGGGGCGTATCTGATGTAATCGTTATATCATAGATTAACAGACATCATTCTAAATTGTTTATTCGGTATGTTATCAAATTGAATAAATTTGGCCATTTACCCTTTTAGTGCGGGAAACGAGTCACTTAAGTCATTTTCAAACAGCGTAAACCCAGATTCATAGAGGGGCCTTCTCATCAGGCTCTACACTGTTTTCATGTTATACCTTTCTTTAAAATAAATCCCTGAATATTCTCGGCAATTTTGACATGTTTGAATTTAGGAATAGTCCATTTGAAACTTCAGCGTTAAAACAGTTAACTGATTTGCATCTAATTCAGGTGACATCAATGCTTACATTTGGTATAAATATTGGCATTACTAAGTAATTAAAACCGTAATTGTGTGAATAAGGACAATGCAGTAAAATCCCTCTAAACCATATGTTAAATTTAGCATAAATATCGGTACTGAAAACATAAGGCAGCTTAATGCAGGGTGAAAGTCATGCAGAAAGCTCCTAGAGGTCTTGCATTAAGCAGCCACCTGCATAAAGTATATATATATATATATTATTGTCTAAGAGAATTCTGGTTTAGAGGGGGTTTACTGTACAATGTTGTTCTTGACCGTTTCCTTGCATGTACTATTTTCTTTCGCAACTATTCGCGTCAATGTGTTTCTTACCGTAATACACATTCCAGACCGTGAGCTGATTCAATGATTCATCCCTGGGCAAGTTTGAGTTGCTATTCGTTAAGACTTAATGTTGACGAGAATGAGTTTTGTTTACTTTAAAACACTGTAATTGTGATTTATTTAAATATTTAAATAAGTTCAAGTCGGTATCCACAAGTTGTGCTGAATGACGTTTGCGGCAATTTTCGATTTGTTTTGTTGTACATAGAGTTTATTTAAATATGGTGCACTATACCGGTTTATTTAAATAAATGTGACATATTCATTATTAGCATTATCTGTAAAAATATGAAATAAAAACATTGGATCACTCGTTATTGACTTCGACTTTGTATTCAAGCACACTCTTATTGGCCAAGAGCATAGCCACTCATACACATATCCACCTATATTCATAAATGATATTGAATCTGAAACAATTGTCAATATAAAAATAGAAAAAGGCATAGAATAATTTAATAAATCAGACACTTAAATGTAATCAGTATTCTAAAAAACCACAACAATTTCCAATTCATGATACACTATACTAGAAGCGACAATCAAAGCATGTCACCAGCCTTCCAACAAAGATAAGAGCATGAACATCCGCAGCTGCTCTCATCTGATGTATGTTTGTACCATTTACTCCATAGACCTGCCTTTAAACACATCTGCAGAACGAGTAGACCCATATTAGATGGCTCTTGTCTGATTATGTATGCGTTGGTTGCTTATGATACAATCTAGACCTATTTCTACATTGTCTGTCATGATGAAATTTTCCCGTGTTCAGGTGTCACTATAACGCCGTTCAGCTAATTAACATTCATAATATAGTTATTTTTACACGAATATCCATGGAGTAAAGGGTTAAAAAACAAATGACACAAAATGCTAAATACAATTTGTATACAGTAAAATCTCTCCATAACGGCCACTAAATTGTGTTAATTAGTTGGTGTTTAGGGCAGGTGGCTGCTTAAAGCAATGTGAAAGTAAAACAGAACGCTCCTATAGGAGCGTTCTGTTTTACTTTCACATTGCTTTAAGCAGCCACCTGCCTTTGAAACAAAATACTTGATGTAATTTAGTGGCCGTTATAGAGAGGTTTACTGCACTATGCTTGCTTTACAGAGTCATGTTTGGAACAATACAGTAGAATCTGCCTTAAGCGACCATATATTTATTGAACATCTTAAAATGCAGTTCGTTGCTTAATACAGGGCATAAAGAATGCACAAAGTTCATTAAGGAGCTTTCTGCATTACTTTCGAGCTGCATAAAGCTGTCATCTATCTTGAATACTCAGCTTTATACCTATTTTTAATGGTCGCTTAAGGCAGGTTTTACTATAAATTTAGGATATCTCAAAATCATTGCTCTCATGGTGACGGAAAACGTGTGACTTATTCACAAATCCTGACCAATAATCGGCATGTTTAAGGTTTAAAAATACATGTAGATCACCTCATGTCCCATAT
Source organism: Azorinus chamasolen (assembly GCA_963576725.1). Lineage (NCBI taxonomy): Eukaryota > Metazoa > Mollusca > Bivalvia > Cardiida > Solecurtidae > Azorinus > Azorinus chamasolen. The sequence goes on along the minus strand of OY755248.1, from coordinate 32,047,153 downwards.
GCATATTAGTGTTATTGCTGTTGGGCGGAGTCATGTTATGATGATAAATAATCAGTCAAAGTTTCGTTTATTGTTAAACGCAAAAAGTTGTTAATTAATTGGCATTTAATGAGAAAAGTGAGAGTTTGATAAACTGTGTATATTCCACAGAATTAAGTTATGTTTCTGGACTAATACGGTTAAAACGTAAAAAAGTAAAATAAACCTGACTTTAAAATATATACACTACGCATACGCCCTTAATTAATATTAAATGTATTGTTTGAATGAATGAGCCGGAGTGTCTCCGATAAATTTATTTCCATTCACAGTTTTGCTAACAGAAAGTGGCCATTTACCTTACGAATATTCGTATAACCCTTTCCACGTTCTGTGTTTATTCCAAAAGTCCAATACCTGAATAATAATGGACCAAATAGTTACATGTATAATGGAATACGGAAGGTGGGATTTCGTAGCCATTTCAGGAAGTAAAGAAACCGATATATCAAATTCCATTAGCAAATAGAGCAGACCCTGATCAGACAGCTACTTTAGGGGCCGTCTGATCTGGGTCTACTGTGTTTGCGAATGCGTGAAAACATTTTTAAATGAAGATAATGGATAAATAAATAATCACTGTCTGAAGCCTAATTTTCAAAACCGTAATTACACAGACAAACAATTTTTGACCATGACAGAAACTATATAACCAGATCTTTATTATTCCATAAGCAAACACAATGGACCAGGATTAGACGGCTCTCACACGAGCGGACTTGTCTTGGTCTACTATGTTTGCAAATGATGTTAAATGCACTTCTATCAGATAAAGGGTCCAGTGTCCCTTAAAAAGGACATATGCAACTAATGTAGACCCTGATCAGAGGGCTTCAAAGGAACTCTCTGATAAAAGACTGCAATGTTTTCAGATCCCATCGATGTCAAATGCTAATACATGCACCAGCAAATATGTTGTTGGCTGTGTCCCTTCAACTTAAAAATGACCCAGTTTCCTTAAATAATATGGGAAAATTGATTAACCAGCACATCGGTTGTTTACATCTGCAATTCAGTGGTCCACTCTGCGTGTTATATTTTGTCTGAAATCTGTTATTTCCGAACGAACGAGGATTATGTAAAATAATCTTAATTAAACCTTTTCTTGATCAATAGTTAGGTACGAAATAATGACATGATTATCATTAATTAGGTGTAGTTTTATAATGGCATATGCGCATAGTAATGCTTGGCAAAAAGTAGCATCCGATTTATATTATTCCATATGCAAACAGAGCATATCCTGATTTTTCTGGAGCTGTCTCTTCTGGGTATTTTCTGTCTGTCAACCGGATACACTATCAGGTAAATTATTACAAGTGTATTGTTTATGGGGGAATGCCATACTTATACGTACCAAACGTGTGGCATAATTATATAAGCTGATAAAATGATTTTTTGACCGCTAAGGATACAACCTTTTTAATTGTTGATTATTCAAATTGGAACGACTTATCATTGTTAAACGATAAAAAGGGCATGAGAGGGTATAATTTGCGAGACAATTTTGAATGACAAACTGTGCAGATCCTGGTCAGAAAGCTCTTTGAATGCCACTGATCTGGTTTGTTCTGTTTTTAAATGCCATTACACTCGTATCCCGCATGCAAAGCCTTAACCGATTACCTCATATGCTATTTTAAGACCGAACCTCTTTGAATAAATCTACCGAAAAGGAGCATTAACTAGAAAAGAGAAAATTTTAGAAATGTGTAGTTTTGAAACCATTGTGATAAATAGAGCATTTGCTCCTATGGAGCAAATGCTTTATTTACCACAATGCTTTCAAAAAGTGACATTTACAGGGGCGTAGAAAAGCGTATTTATGGAAGAAAGGGTTAAATGCTCATTTCAACAAACAAAATATTCTACGCACGCTTTTCTTTTAAACATATCGTTGAATTTAGCATCCACTTCACGAAGAGTGTGTGGTCTAAAATACCTTTTGCTGATTCACGTTGATCGAACGCAATGCATTTAGACTTCTTTGTGTTCAGAATTAAGCTAATACCTGTCTTAACTCATTCTCTCATATATTATCGTCAAACCCAACCTCTTTGAACAAATCTACCGAAAAGGAGCATTTACTAGAGAAAAGGAACATTTGAGAATTGTAATTTTGGAACCATTGTGATAAAAAGGAGCATTTTAGAATTTTAGAATATGGAACGATTTGCGAAGGAAATATTAGAAATGTGTAGTTTCGAAACCATTGTGATAAAAAGAGCATTTGCTCTATAGGAGAAAAATTAATGCTCTATTTATTATAATGATTTCAAAATGTGACTTTTACAGAGGCGCCAAAATGCGTCACTAGGAGAGAATGTGCTAAAACACAGATTGTTGAAGAGTCTAACTTAAAGGTTCTAAACGACTTTCCGTGACCAAAATCGAAAGAAAGTTTTTTTGTGTCTATCGCAAGCCAGGATAAAATATATCTCGGCTATTTAGGAAGTTCATCCAATTTCGTTTGTTTTTGTTGCATTAGGTATTCTATTTCATTATTTGAGTTGAATTTGAAAGCTCGATTTTCTATTTAGTCAGTAGTCGCAGCATTCTTCTGCAACTGAATGTATTGGTATATCTACTTACGCTGTGCTTACATGTAGGGAATTGTTACAGTGGCAGGAGACACCGGAGAAAAGGCATTTGGTTTAAAATTAGAAATAACAACTGGAAGGAAAATACAAATAGCAATGGTTTTGGTTCGTGGCCAGAACTAAAATCGCCTATACAGTTTCGATTTTGGAAGCGGTTGAAAAGGGATGTGTCTCTATAGGATGTCATTATTCGTGCTTTGTATAGAGATATCACCAAACATATGCCTTTATTGTTTTGCCACTGGTCATACATTCACATATGTATAGAGTTTATAGTTTCAAGACGTTGAGTAACGAAATGACTTCAAAACCTGAATATTCGCGACTCAACCAAAAAGCATGCGAAGGAAATACTTGTTTATGTCAACAAAATATGGAACGATTTGCTATGCTATTTAATTGCGTCCACCATCCTTTGTCGTAAATAAATTATTTGTACTGGGCGTACTCAATTCTTTGTACATATGTACACTTTTACAAGTAGACGTTATCTTCTTGTGTTGTTTATACATTCAACTGATCTGTGACACTTTGCATCGTAATAATCTATTTAGAATTTAAAGTATCACTTATAAGAAATCAATCGTAGATTGTCGAACTTATTCGTTATGTTCTGTTAACGTCAACGATAGTTTCTGTCTTTAAAAATCGGCGGTTTTCAACATATTTACTACGATTCAGTAATTGGTAATATGTATCTGGTATTTTGATATGAATATGAGTACAACTTTTGGTACTGATTGGTATATAGGAAACAGCAGGCATACAGTATTTTGTTTTTTAATTGCTATTTCCCTACAACGTTGGAAAATTTTGTTTCAGTTTGAACAAACAACTCAGAAAACAATAACATATGATCTAAATCGGGACTAGGCGGACATAAGTGACAGTTCCGAACATCTAGTACTGCTTTGTCGAACGAAAATTTCAACGATTGCAAAACGAAAATTCGATTACAACATTTCTGATAAGGCGGGAGTTTCTAGAAGATGAAAAAAACGTTTATTCACAATCTACAATTGTTCTTGAATTAGGTATAAAACAAGTATAAGTTTTAAAGGTATGCAAGATTTTGGAAATTCAGAAAGAATATTAAATTCGACAGTGAAATTATTACTTTTGGGGTCTTCAGTTAACAGATATGATAATTTTCTTTACAGGAAAGACTTTTGTTAACACGAGGCATGTCTTTGTCAGATTGCATATTCTTTTGTAGTTGTATAGTAAAGCCTAATATGACCACTCAAAAGAAGTATCATTCTGGATTTTAATACAGGAGGCAGCTTATACAGGACAACAGTTATACAAACTCCTATATGAGTGTTCTGCAGTACATAGCCCTGGACCGGATGTTATAAAACATTGTGCTTGAATTTGAAATCATTCTGAAGTATCTGATCGGTTAGATTCTGAGCTTGCTTAGAATCTTACCAATCAGATACTTGAATCAAAATGAAATCCGACTCCGACTAAGACTCAGATGTCTTATAACACTGGGCCCAGCGCTACTTATTTTAAGGACTCCTATGTTGATAATGAAATTGCATTGTCGTATTGACCAGACTTCACAGTATATGCTTAAGACTATTTCACACATGACTGTGGCAAAGTAGATAAACATGTATCACGAATATTATAAAAAATATCATTAATTATTTGTTTTGCCCACAGTTAATGTAGAGTAAAAACATATATTTGAAAATTTCGGAAACAAGATGAAACCTTCCGTTGCAAGATAGGACATACACGTTTGTAAATAATTCAATGACTTACTGTTCATACTCCTTTTCACTGGCGACGGATATTCCTGCCATTAACTCTTTTGGCGCCAAATTTAAAAGTGTCGTCTGCAATAATAATTTCATATTAAATATAATTATTAACTAAAAAATAAAGGTATATTAGTAAAACATTTGGTTTTAAAAACCTGTATGCTTGGGCTAAAACAATATAGAAAACAGTGAAGTCCCAGGTCAGATGCCGCCTTGAAAAGGCGGCATCTGACACGGGACTGCACTGTTTTCAATGGTGCCAACAGGCGACATTGGCACCGAAAGAGTTAATGAAATTTACAAACAGCCTGGATATAATTTAGATAAGTTTTGTAAGATCTGATCTAAGATCCATCCTTTTTGTCACCACCACGACTCTATTTCTGCACAATTTTGGAAGAAAGGAAGCCGTTGTATTAAATGTTTCAGATAACAATTGAGGAGACAAAGGTTACGTAGACAAAATGAACTCATTGTACTGTTCTTTTGTAACAACTCGTATGTTGAATTTTCTGAATTTTCAGGTCTACCAATTAGTTCAGTTCAGTATCTTTATTTCCTCCCAGTGGATATTACATACAAACAGAACAGTATAAAGGAACATAGAGAATTAAGCGTTCAAGTAACGAACAATAATACAAACATACAAACATACATGTATATATACAAGTTAGAGCTTGAGTTAGCCGTTCATGCCACATAGACTGATACTTGCTATTAGCATTGGTCGGTGCAGTTTTTTTTATCTTCTGTTGCCACAACATACACATATAACCTACAATTCCACTTTGACTTTCCAGACGTCAAAATATGCGTGCAAGACGTGCGAAATGCATATATATGTATATTCATATGCACCAAACACAGTCTCGCCTGCAGCCAGCAGTATGTTTTGGAAAGAGAGTTTGGAAGTGTGTAAAACCATGAAGTAACATGTTACACGCAGGGCTATTAAAATCGGGTAGTTGTTTTATGCTGTTTAAAGTAATACAAAAAGCTCCTGCTTTCGGAGCTTTGTGCATTTATTTTGTATTACATAAAATGAATACTCATGCAAGATACAATGAATGTATGCACATTAATTAGCTCAGTTAACCCATTACCTCATAGACTATTTTTAGATCCAACTACTTTGAATAAATCTACCGAAAAGGAGCATTAACTAGAGAAAAGGAAACGTTTTAGAATTTTGTAATTTGAAACCATTGTGATAAATAGGGCATTCGCTCCTTATGGAGCAAATGCTCTATTCATCACAATGGTTTCAAAAAGTGACTTTTACAGAGGCGTAGAAATGCGTATTTATGGAGGCAAGGCTAAATATATAATGGCAGTATGCACAAGGGAAAGTTTGACCATGGTAAATGTAGAAGCAGATCTATATTATGTCATGACTCATAAGCGAACGGAACAGAACCTTATCGGACAGGTCCAACAATAATCGTCTGATCTGTATCTACTATGTTAGCAAAAGTATAAAACCACGCGGCTCTTTCAGATAAATGGTTAAATACACATGCATATTTGCTAAGAGTTATCTCTCTTCGATACTATTTTGAAAAATGCTTGACTGAAAAATTGCTCCAGAGATTCATCTAGAGAAAAAAGATAATTTAGAAAAATCTGTGTTGTTTGTATCATACGGAAATATTCATTTTTTGTTCTCTTTGTGTAGTAGCACAGATACGCACATATTCATTTTTATCACTTTCTTTCGGTATCAGCACATATGCGGACATGCTCATAGTCTTTCGGTATCAGAATATAAATTATATTCATTTTCTTGTTTTACTTTTAGTTGGGTTCAGCACAGATATGAACTTATTGCATTTCTGACACGCTGTCTGGATCGGCACAGACGCGGACAATTTCATTTCTGTTGCTTTCCTTCGGGTCAGCAAAGATACAAACATACAAACATACTCAGGTTTTACTTTCTTTCGGGATCAGCACCAACACGAACATACCTTAAAACTCCTCTAAATCAAACGTTAAATTTTGTATAAATAACAGTCTTGACGAAAGCTCCAGGATCTTTCTGCATGCCATTCACACTGCATTAAACAGCCACCAGTCCTGCCTAAACGTATCTGAATTCTTCTCTACTATAATTCCCGTTTAGAAGGGTTTTACTGTATTCATTTTTCTACTTTCTGTAGGGATCAGCACAGATAGGAATATATGCATTATTTTACATTCTGTCGGGATCAGCACAGATAATCCAACGTTCATTATTTATTTGTTCTGGCGAATGCAACTTCAGGGCTAACATATATTACTCCTTATTTCAACTACCCCAATGGGAAATTTCTAATTCATTTTAGTGATGCTTTAATTATCAATATCGTATAACCGGTAGTTAGACAACAGTTTCTAACATATTCGACACGAGCGAAAACGTTTCTTGCGTATATAAAGCGATTAGGCATAAATTGTGCCAATATTTTGTAACCACAAAGATGACACAAGGTCCTAGACATAGTTATATTATGTCGCGGATTATTGTATATATGCAACACTTAATGTGTTAATTGACTCAGTGCATATGCCAGTTACTTCTACTGTCTTAAATAAAGGAGCCTTGTTCTCTGGGAAGACAAAAACACATTACGTAACGGCTACACCGTAATCTCGTTCGATGTACCAGTAACGAAAATAATACTTAAGGCATTATTTTTATTGACAATGTTTGACATTTTTTATATAAACGCGATAAAAATCTTTATGTATAGCTATGGTTTAGAACATAAGCTACTTCCCAACCAAAGAAACATAAACAGCAATATGAAAATGTTCAATACTCGAAGCATAAAATTTGAATTTACATATAAAACACCATTTATTCTCATCCTATACATATCTGTAAAACAACGTTCCATTTATATATGCAGTAAACCCTGTATAAAGTGACCAACGAGCAGAGGTCTAATTCTGGGTCTTTATGGCAAGTGGGAGCTCTTTGCAGGACGCGATTTATGCAGAAAGCTCCTTTAGCATTACTATAGCACAACCAGCTGTTAACCCTTTCCCTCATATTGACGACCCTTGACGACTCTGTAAAAGTCACTTTGTGAAACCATTGTGATAAATAGAGCATTTGCTCCTATAGGAGCAAATGCTCTATTTATCACAATGGTTTCAAATTACAAAATTACATTTTTCCCTTTTCTCTAGTTAATGCCCCTTTTCGGTAGATTTATTCAAAGAGGTTGAATCTAAAAATAGCTTATGAGGTAATGGGTTAAAGACGTTCATGCTTAAGTGTCCGTTTTAGAGAGATGTTCTGCTGTTTGTAGTTCTACTATACGTGGGCATAAATGAGTGAATACTCGTTTTAGCTTATTTACTCTCTAATGCCCTGTTTTCATATTAAGCGTTCCTGCAAAAGACAAACATGCATAAACCTTTTTTTATTGGTATTGTTAGTAGTGCTGACACTGGTCAGACGAATCCTGCAATAAGTCCCCTTATGTGGGTATATACTGCATGTCATTAACCCATTCATTAAAACGGTTTTAGCCTTTAACCCTTCTGCTTAACATTTTGCATTTGACGAATATCTCGAACCTAGCTGGGCGACTTCCAAACCCATGTTTTCTTGTGAGCGTAACTCAATACCCAGGTAAAGAAGTTAGATTAATGATACTTTTGGCAAGCATGACCGGTGGTAATTACTTAAACTCCGTCTAGAGAAAGAACATATATCACGATATATGTCAAATTCAAACCGACGGAACGAATACGGGAAAACTGCATTATTGTTTTGTTCTGAACAATAAAAGTCGCATGGGCAGCGATCAATGTCAATAGTATCTAAGGTAACCTGTTGCTAACAATTTGACAAGCCTAGCGCATTGATCTCCCTTTAGCTGTATGTGGTGATTTTTCTACACCGCCTTCAAGTAGTAAACCATTACCTTGCTACATTGCTACACAGAGGTCCAGATAAGATGTGTAAATCAACATATTTTCAAGGACATTTTCTTTATTTATCCACCAAACCCTATACTGTAACCATTCTTTAGAATCGTCTCGACGAGACGATTCTAAAGAATGGTCACAGTATAGGGTTTGAAGGAGAAATGGTGATTTTAGTATGTGGGTAAGCACCTTTATCTGTAGGTCTGCTACAATTTTCGACGTCATCTATTAATGTGTTCCATTTCAACTCTTTATTCCATGAATATCCATTAAGAAATAAGGACACCATGAATATCAATTTGCTGAATCTTTATAATTTTCCAATGATTACAGAAAGATTTTGTCATGTGCAGAAACGGTAGAATAATATCTGTATTATTCCACCAGGAAATAGAGCAGATTCTGATCAGACAGCTTCTACAGAAGCCGTCTGATCTGGGTCTCCTTTGTTTGTAAAGGCGTTTATAAGAAATACTGGTTTAAATCTAAACTTTGTTTTCAAGGGTTTGTCAATAACTTGATTTCTTATGTGTAATTAACCCATTTGCTCCCACGATTCCATATATGGGATGTAGGCAAACAACGTAGACTCTGATCAGATGCCGCATAGTGCGGCGTCTGATCAGAATCTACACTGTTTGCTGATAGGAATTTCAATATAAAACAGAACGAAATTGAAAATTTAGGCCAGGCACACCTTAAATAAACATTGGACTATTCCAATATATAAACAAGGGAGAATCCATTGGGAGCAAATGGGTTAAGAGGTTTTTTTTGTAAATAGCCCTATGTTTGCAGTTTGTATATAAGTGTTTATTGCAAAAACGCACACAATTGCCTTGGGTTTCATATTTATCTAAAAAGAAATAAAATGAAAGTGTAAATCTTACAACCAAATGTTATGTTTTCCATGAATCTCTGCCGTCTAAATTAAGCTAATAATGACAGTAACACATACAGCAAGGTTTCGCTAATGTGACCCCACAAAAAGAAATATAATTCTTTATTTTTAATTCAGGTGGTAGATGACTGCAGAAAAATGTAATGAAGAAAGTAATGTTTTCTGCATTACTGTTTCCTGCATGTGTCCTGCATTAACCCTTTACTCCGTAAATACGCCTTTCTATGCCTTTGCAAACAGAGTAGATCCAGATCAGTCTGATCAATGTGTGTGCTATTTGCTTTTGACATGATATAGATCTGATTCTACAGCTTTTGTCACGATAAAGAATTATTTTGTTCATAGTGCAATTATTAAAATTTAGTGAATTAATATTCATGATAATCATTATTTCTTACCTGAACATTCATGTAGTACAGGGTTAAGGAACCACCTGTTTCTACGGCCTCCTATGTCAATAAAGCATGTGGTCGCATTAGCAAGACTCTACAGTATATTACCGGCATATGTTGAAATAAATAATTGGAAGACTTACTAAAACATACTACACGCCTAATGTGGATATGCCGTAGTAAGCTTTCTGATCAGGGTCTACACTACCTGAATAACAAATTATTTTTCAAGGGTCACATCTAAAAAGAAATTAATTTAGAAACACTCACTTAATTTAAAATTGGATTCTTTGGATGAGTTCACTAGAGCTCACTAAGAAATAGAGGTTGAATTGAGGACATTTTCATTCAATTTCTTCGAGAACAATATTCAGCTCGCACCTTCTTTGTAGTAATGTTTTCATTATTTCAGTGACCAGTATAGTGGTCTTTGAATAATGGAACTATTGGGCTTTCGTTAAAATGGATAACATTTAAATATAATAATTTCCGTAGAAAACAACACGCGTCATTTCAACCATTCATTTGACTGTGCGAACAATCGTCTGTCCCCTTATTTGCAGAAATTACGATCATTTGCCCACAGTTTGTTGCAACAGTTATACAACACCAATTCGAAGTACGGTTGGTTTATTATGTCATTAATTTTGAGTCATAGTCTTTGACACATGTAACAGTCAAGTATACACAAAATGCCATATAGGTTGTATATATTTCATTCATAATGCCTGTATATATTGAGTATTGGTACATTTTAGATATACCCGAAACATGAAATATACAATCAAAATTATCATTTCAGTCTTGATTTAAAGATTCTAAATAACGTATGCAATCATTATATTGCGTAGTAATCTGTAAAATGATGCTTCGTGACAGAAACGTGTATATTAGGTATGGAAAACTAATTGATAACGTCGTTACATTGCTTGTATAACAACTGCAAGTTCATACTACCCCTATACTATTCTTTTCACGCTAGCTTGATGCAGGCATATGTGTTCCATCTAAAATTGTGTTTTAAAAACAAATTCCTAACCCTTATCCCGCGACCTGAATCGCATTTGCATACAGTCCGGATCGAGATGAGATACTGGGTATCTCAGTGTGTGCCATCAACATCCATGTTGTTTGGCACTCGGTAAATAAAAGTTTGTTAGATTCGGAAGTAGTCCATTTTGTACCAGCCTCAAACTTAACTCATTCTCTCCTACTGACGCCTTATTGCGTCTCTGTAAAAGTCACTTCTTGAAACTATAGTGATAAATAGAGCATTTGCTCCTATGGAGCAAATGCTCTTTTTATCACAATGGTTTCAATACTACACAATTCTAAAATGTTCCTTTTCTCTAGTAAATGCTCCTTTTTGGTAGATGTATTCAAAGAGGTTGGATCTAAAAATAGTCTAGGAGAGAATGGGTTAAGCATACATTATTGGTGTTTTACAGCGGAGTAAGTATTATAGCTTTACGATACTATCAAATGGATGATAAAGCACTACCGATAATAACAACATACGGATAACTCATAACCTACCCAGGTTATCTACAGGTGAAAAGCATATTTTAAAGGGATCGTTGCGTTTTGAAATATAAATTATAGTAATGAAACTACTTTTCTGTTTGCTTCACATATTTTAGAGATAAATATTTTACATAATTAAAGTTCTTCTTCCCTACATTTTGTCATGTTAACTATGACGATTACAGCCACTGTACAGTTATTTATGCCTTACAGTATCCACGTTTGCAGCTGTTGGAGTACAAGTTGTGGTACCTAATATGTGCAAGGTTTTACCTTCACAAAGAAGGTGGAACATAAAGCGCATTGTCTGTTCAATAACAATAAATGCTACGATGTTCGTTACACTTTTGATTTTCTGACCAGATTTTTCATAGATGGTTCTCTAAAATGTTTTGACAAAAAGACATTGTTTCTGTTGGTGTATTGTTTGAAATATATCAAAATCCGTCTAAAGTGACTAAAACTAACATGTGTTTTTCGTGGGCTTAAGGATATTGGGTAGCTTAGTTTAATGCAGGACGACCGCTGTATAGAAAATTCCAGAAGGACCTTTTTGTATTACTTTCGACCTGTATTAACCCTTCGCTTGCTATTCACGTCAATATACCTACCTGTAAATAGTGAAGACCCAGATGAGACAGCTCCTGCAGGAGCTGTCTCATCAGGGTCTGCACTATTTACAAGTTGATTGTGCAACCAGTGCACTCCACAGCAGTGATTGCACAGCGAAATACTTGTACACAGTGAAGGTATATGTAATTATACAACAGGACATGGGTAAAAAAGGAGAACTATAGTTTAAAATTCAGCAAGAGAAGGGTTAAACAATCACCTACATTCAAAATTTCATATGTAAAGTCATCAAGTTGTCGTTTTATGGAGGAACTACTGTATTTTAAAAAACGAACATGCAACATTATGGGGGATGCCTAGAAGGCTAAGTGTATCTGTAATACTTTTATTGCATTTTACGCATTGTGGCCAAAGTAAATGGATATAAGTGAAATAATCCAAGCTGTAATACGCATTGATTATTAACTCATTTTCTTCTAGACTATTTTTAGTCCAAACCACTTTGAATTAATCTACCGAAAAGAAGCATTAAGTATAGAAAAGGAGAATTTTAGAATTGTGTAGTTTTGAAAACATTGTGATAAATAGAGCATTTGCTCCATAGGAGCAAATGCTCTTTTTATCTCAATGGTTTTAATAAATACGTTTTACAGAGGCACAAAAAGGCGTGAGTAGGAGAAAATGGGTTAAAAATATAATAATTAGAATAAGGGTCCGATGTTACAAAACGTACGAGTCTGAAACTGTATTCTTTCTCGAGTATATGACCAATAAGATGCTTCAAAATGATATCAGACTCAGGTTTTATAACCTCGAGGCAAGGTTTAAGAGTTCCGAAATCAAAAAGACACACACTATAAAATCGCGTTTTGAAATATATGGGGAATATGTTATCTCCTCCTGTCGGTGGATTCTTTCTTCCAGCATTAAGCTATCACCAGCCTGTGGCATCAGATCTATATAATTTCATACGCAGACCCCGATCAGGCAGTCGCTACAGGATCCACATATATTATATATATCCACATATTATATGGAGTAAAAGATTAATACCAAGAGTTAGACTTAAATTAGGTGGTCTTGTAGACAGAGTGCAATTCGATATTTAATAATTTGGCACTCAATGTGATTTTTGAAGAAGTTCATGCACAATAAAAAGCTGATTTATTTACTTAGTATATGAAATGTTTATAAAACATTTCCTTTGTAGACCCGTTCCACATATGCTGGTCGAGCCTCATCGAGAACACTTTGGAATCATTAGGAGGCCAGCAAGTCATACATCAAACCGACCCAATGTTACATTTATTATTTATGTCTTCTTTTTAGAAAATATATAATTGCCACAAATTGAAATGTTCCTATTTGGTGATGTTTTACCTTTTATAAACTTTGACCATCTCGAAGACCAATTAGGGCCACTTTAGGCATATCAAATTTGGCACTTTGTCGCTTATAATATACATTATGTCCTTGGTGATAATGCTATTTGCTTATCGCGCAATTATTGTGTCAAATGGATGACAAATGACCAGATTTTAATGTTACGGTATAAACTAATATCAGTTTTTAAACATAGGTTTTTCTGACATATATTGAAAATAACTCACATTATCTCACCTACATTTGCAAATGCTTCTGATAATTTATGAGTCTTGATAAAAGTATTTTCTGAAAGAAATATTACTCATGCAGTCAATAATTTGTTTAAACCATGCATGTCGTATGTATCATTGCCACAAAATAGAAGTTGCTGTCAAATATGATGATAAGATCCTTTGTTTATGGTATTTGATGCTTTATACAAAATTCGAATATCGGCATATTTCGGTTAACTTTATAAAGAATTCGATACGTAATATCGCCTTCCGAAACGTGTCGCGGTATACTTGGGCAATTCATGGAGAGTTTTGTTGTGTACTGGGCGCTATACGGAATATACCGAAGCAGTGTGTCGATGTTTTAATTTTATATGTGCACTGAAATGAATGGTGCATACAAGGGTAGCAAGAGAACTGAAATACTTCTATGCAAGTCTATTTGAACACAAGCATAATAATTCTTGTCGAAACTACCTTAGTTGAAAGATATACAGTAGACCCTATCTTCTGACGGCCATCACAAAATATCTAATTATGGGTCTGTAAGGCAGGTGGTAGCTTAATGCAGGTCAAAAGTAAAAGCTAGAGCTTTCTGCATTACTTTTTAACCTGCATTTAGCAACCACCTGATTTATACACGTATCTATTGAATACATGAATGGTCACTTATGACAGGTTCTGCCGTATATCAGACACGTTTTAAAGAAAACAAAATGAATCTTGCAAGTTGGGTGAAAAATGATTCTTTACCGTAGTCTTAGTGCAAAGTCATTGCAAATCTACTGTACCGTATTGGCTTTAAAGAAGAAATGAACTGATTTTCCTATATTTTGTCTTTAAAATGAAGACATGTTATGTATTTTTAAAATACAGTAAAACCTCTCTATAACGGCCACAAAATTTTGTTAATTAGTTGGTATTAGGGCAGGTGGCTGCTTAAAACAAGGTGAAAGTAAAACAGAACGCTTTTATAGGAGCGTTCTGTTTTACTTTCACCTTGCTTTAAGCAGCCACCTGCCTTTAACACAAAATACTTTTTGTAATTTAGTGGCCGTTATAGAGAGGTTTTAATGTAGTTGACGTATACTTATTTTTTGTCTAGAAGAACATACAGTAAAAACTCTCTAATCCGAAAGTGTAATAAAGAAGATTTGATACATATTTAGATGTTAACCCATTCGCTCATATTGACACCCTTTGACGCCTCTATAAAAATCACTTTTTGAAACCATTGTGATGAATAGAGCATTTGCTCCATAGGAGAAAATGCTCTATTTATCACAATAGTTTCAAAGTCACACAATTCTAAAAGTTTCCTTTTCTCTAGTAAATGCTCCTTTTCGGTACATTTACTCAAATAGGTTTGGTCTAAAATTGGCCTATGAAGGAATGGGTTAAGGGCACTCAGAATTTGCAAACAATGTTAATTCATATCATCCACTGTGCTGGAACCCGCCTCCAGGCAAGGTTTGTCGCTGTGTGTCATATGTCCATTGTCATAGAACACACATTGTTTCAGCGTCATAGATGATCTGGGGCCCTCCTTACTAAAGACTGTACAAACAATATTGTCGAAAGTCCAAATTTGAGACAATCACTACTACTTTCATAGCCCGTTCCCTGTTGAATATTCATGTAAACGTCATTATAAATATTTATTAACACATTCCCTCCTTTTGTTGCCCCTGGAAAAATTCACATTTTGAAACCATTGTGATAAATAGAGCATTTGTTCCTATGGAGCAAATCCTCTATTTATTACAATTCTTTCAAAACTACACAATTCTACAATTGTCCTTTTCTATAGTTCTATAGATTTCTACATAGAGAATGTGTCTAAAAATAGTCTAGGAGGTAACGAGTTAACTGACTGTTTTATAATTGCATGTGTACACAGGTTGTTTTAATACCAGTATAAACTGTAAAGTCGGAACTTATTCATAAGCAATCAGCGTAGACAGATGCCGTCTAAACTTGGTCTACCCTTTTTGCAAAGGCATGAAAAAGCGTTTACCTGAAGGAAATAGTAAACCGAATAACTGCATACTTTAGTGTGCATGACGGAGATTGTAAATTCTAACATAATTACGACGATCGCTACATCCAGTAATAATGTCAATCATGGGATGTTTATATTATGTAGTAAGATTGGTCTTGATGTGAACTTGATATATACAGTAAAACCTCTCTATAACGGACACTAATTTGTGTTAATTATTTGGTATTTGGGACAGGTGGCCGCTTAAAGCAAGGTGAAAGTAAAACAGAACGCTCCTATAGGAGCGTTCTGTTTTACTTTCACTTTGCTTTAAGCAGCTACCTGCCTTAAACACTAAATACTTGATGTAATTTAGTGGCCGTTATAGAGAGGTTTTAACTGTATATGGAGCTATTATTGGTCTGGCGACATCCCAGAAACAGCAACCAAAACAAACTAGCAATCCATTTTAACCCTTATCCTGCAAAAAGCGACCAGGGTCACATTTACAAACAGCCTGGATCCAGATGAGACACCGAGTAACTGGACGACTCATCAGGGTACACTATGATTGACACTCTGTCAATAATTTCTTAAAAGCGTTGGATAAATCGGAACTCAGTAAATATATAAAAGTTTAGTGTTTGAGCATACAGTAAAACCTCTCTATAACGGCCACTAAGTTACATCATGTATTTTGTGTTAAAGGCAGGTGGCTGCTTAAAGCAAGGTAAAAGTAAAACAGAACGCTCCTATAGGAGCGTTCTGTTTTACTTTCATCTTGCTTTAAACAGCCACCTGCCCTAAATACCAACTAATTAACACAATTTAGTGGCCATTATAGAGAGGATTTACTGTATATTAAATTTACGGCAGGATAAGGATTAACGGCTCATTGGTACGACCCGTCTGTGTCTGTACTGTCTGCCATGTCTGAAAATCCGCTCTCCGATGACGCTTATTATATGGACGAGGTTTAAAGATGACAAAAGCTATGATACATTGTCAATTCACATTTAATTTTTAAATAACAACATAACTAGTATTCATAAATTATTACAAATGGTGGTGATTCAAATAAAAAACAAAATAGTGATTTAAAGCCAGAGATGAATGAACTAAAGAATTAAAATGATCACTTAACATAATTTGAAACCATCCAGCACAACACATGTTTAACACAATTAATGCTAAATTTATTGACTCACCGGATACATAGGTAGTAACATGAAATGAACAACATAAAATAATAGTTTTATCGCCCTTTACCTGATGAATATTCATTTTAGGAAAAACGATTTCATGAATATTGATTAGCCGAATATCTAAAATGGCAGTATGAACAATAACTTAATTTTCATGAACAAGAACTTCAATATAATGACTTAAAGTGTAGAATCAGAATTACATTGTTACAAGCAAACGGCAGATCCTGACCTATATGTTTCATAAGCAAACAACAGACCCTGACCAGACAGCTAATGCAGGAGTCATCTAGTATGGGTATACTGTTTTGCATCTCTATCAGGTAAAGGGATTAACAAATGTCCGCTATACAAACTTTTAGGAATAAAACACTGAAAAAATAGCTAGTGCAATATCTGTACCAAAGCAAGTATCATGTGGATAAGATTAATCTTTTTTATGCTTTAATTTTGAAAAAAAGAGTAAATTATTGAACATATGGCATTATGCACAACATTAGAAAACTGTTCGGGCGATTTAACCCATTCTCTCATATTGACGCCTTTTGACGCCTCTGTACAAGTCACTTTATGAAACCATTGTGATAAATAGAGCATTTGCTCATTAGGAGCAAATGCTTTATTTATCACAATGGTTTCAAAAAAAACCTGCCAAATTCTAAATGTTTCCTTTTCTCTAATAAATACTCCTTTTCGGTAGATTTATTAAAACAAGGTTGAATCTAAAAATAGCCTATGAGGGAATGGGTTAATATCCACCAACTCTTCCCCCGTTGTTCGCGACTTGACTTGCAGCTTGGATCCAGATGAGGCGTCGATTTACTCGGCGTATCAACAGGATCTACGTGGTTGGCCATTCGAGCAATAGTTTCTCAAAATTTTATCGACTCGGAAGTATTCAAAATTGCACACCACAGTAGAACCACTCTAATGCGACCACTTAAAACAATTATCAAAGTTGTCTTTATAAGTAGGTGGTTGCTTAATACAGGACGATCGTTATGCAAAAAGCTCCTGCATTAAGCTACACCTGCCTCTGCCACCCAGAATTATGTCCCTTTTTGGTGCTTGCATTAGAGGGTTTTTACTGCATATCTTAATTTGAGCAGATATTTTATTTTCTTTCACAGCAAGGTGAACATGTATGAACTAAATGTTTATTTTTCACTTTGATACCACCATGATACTATAAAATAACAAAATAAAACACCCCAGATTTACATACCATTGACATACACATTTTGGATCAGCTATTTAGCTTTGTCACAAAACCAAGCTTGTAGTGTAAAAATATAGACAATATCATATCAATACTAATAACACGTCCAAAATACAAAATCACACTTTATATTTGGGAAATATCATTGTTTGAATTCGGATTACTCCCATTACACATTTACACATTTAAATAGAGCAAAATTGTTAAAATAAAAAATATGAAAATACTGACCATGTGTAACACTAGTATCTTTATTTCATATCGGCGACCTTCACTTATATTTCACCAATATTTACCTAGTGGCACACAATAAACCTGGCCGATATTTAAGTATCATTTACCACCTAGGCATCGCATTCAATTAACCCTTTACTCCATAAATACGCCTTTGTACGCCTCTGTAATAGTCACTTCTTGAAACCATTGTGATAAATAGAACATTTGCTCCTATAGGAGCGAATGCTCTATTTCTCACAATGGTTTCAAACTACACAATTCTAAAATTTTCCTTTTCTCTAGTCAATGCTCCTTTTCGGTAGATTTATTCAAAGAGGTTATGTCTAAAATAATCTATAGAGGAATGGGTTAACCCTTTGAATGCGGGACAAGAGTCGTCCTTTCCAAAATGAGTTCACCCCGATCAGAGTGATCCTAAAGGATCCATTTGATACGGGGCATGCACTGTTTGTCTTTCATAGTACGGGTAATAATACACTTTATTTCTGATTAGACGCCGTTTTCAAACAATGGTGGACTATTCGACTTTGAAAATCCATATTCAAAAAAGTAAACCAGGTCCAGATAAGATGCGTAAATTAAAACGTTTTCAAGAATAATTCCTTTATTTTTCTACCAAAGTCTACAACACAGAGTTTGGTGGAGAATTGGTGATTTTAGTATTTCGGTACGCACCTTTATCTGGTAAACGTTGTATCCACGAAACTAATCATGAGTGTGATATAGGAAATTATGGGTTTGTATTAAATATTCACAAATGCCAAGCAAATATTGGCGGGAAATAAAGCAGATATTCAGAAAAATCTGTTTGTTGTGTATAGTAATGTTTCACTAATACGACCACTAGATAGAAGTATAATTCAGCATTCTTGATACAGGTGGACGTTTAACGCAAGACAAAATTTCTGCATTACCTTTGTCCTGCATCAATCAACCAAATATATTTACAGACTTCTGTGTGAGTAAATTACGTGTCAGCATTTGTCGCATTAGACAGACTTAACTATATAGTAGATATTCTCTGAATATTTTCTGTAGTAAGTTACCCTTTCCCCCATATAAGCGCTTTTTCACGCATTTGCAAACAGAGTAGATCCAGATCAGACGGCTCCTATGGGAGCCGTCTGATCAGGGTCTACTCTGTTTGCTTCTTTGCCTGATACACATCTAGTGGTACAGTTATTGCCAAAGGAAACATTTCCCATAAAAAGGTAACATTGTAAAATTCAGCTGATAAATATTCACGATGGTAAACAGGGAAAGGGTTAAACAATATTTGGGAATCGACCATGGACACATTTACAGTCACGTTCTTTTAACCCTTTCCCTCATATAAACGTGTTTTCACGCATTTGCAAACAGAGTAGACCCAGATCAGACGGCTCCTCTAGGAGCCGTCTGATCAGGGTCTGCTCTGTTTGCTATTGACATTTGATAGATATGTTTCTTAACTTCCTAAAATTGCTACAATATTTCAACTTCCATATTTCATTATAACTATTTTTCCATGAATATTCAGTAGGTATTGAAATTTGTAATAAACATAGAACAGGGAAAGGGTTAAAACATTTATAGAACAAATATCAATATAGTTAACTCTTTACTTCGAAGATACAGGTGCGCATTTCAAGTATAATAAAACCTCACTAAACCGGACGTTAAATGTTGTATAAATATCGGTCTTGGAGACACGTGGCAGCTTAATGCAGGGTGAAAGTCATACAGAAAGCTATTTCTGCATTACTTTCA
Source organism: Azorinus chamasolen (assembly GCA_963576725.1). Lineage (NCBI taxonomy): Eukaryota > Metazoa > Mollusca > Bivalvia > Cardiida > Solecurtidae > Azorinus > Azorinus chamasolen. The sequence goes on along the minus strand of OY755248.1, from coordinate 32,027,442 downwards.
ACCGGCATTAAGTAGCCACATGCCTAAATATTTCTAAATTTTCTCTACTATAATTCCGATTTAGAGGTGTTTTACTCTATTTGCAAAAACTAGCAATCCCTATAGGAGCCGTTTCATCAGTGTCTGCTTTGTTTGCCTGACTTATATAAATCTGATGCTACATTTTCTGCAAAGACGAATACTTCCTGTATTTGTAAGCGATAATAACTAATCAGATAATGTATTCAATTCATAGCCATTATTTCTTACATGAATACTTATGAAGTAAAGAGTTAACATGATGAACGGTTAATGATGTTCATGCATTATCATATCTACTTGAAATTGTCTCTCATGTGATTTAACCCATTTCCTCATAGACTATTTTAGACCCAACCTCTTGGATGTACCGAAAAGGAGCATTTACTAGAGAAAAGGAAAATGCTAGAATTGTGTAGGTTTGAAACCATTGTGATAAATATAGCATTTGATCATATGGAGCAAATGCTCTACAAAGGCTTAGAAAAATGTATGTATGGAGAAAAGGTAAGACAAGCACACGATGCAAATCAATTACTCCTGTGTCTCAGTTATCCATGTAAACGTATCAATTTTATTATTGTAAAATCTGCATAGTATAATTCCTTTAGTTTGAAGTTACCCTATGTTTCTAACAGAAGGAAATTTCAACCCCTTTCTTCATGTATAATTATTGAGAAATACCGACATAAAATGAATTAGTTGACGGTGTGTGAAAACAGAAATGTTTGGCCATAGCAGAAACGTTAGAATCAGATCTATATCATAACATAAGCATATCCTCATCAAACGACTCCTACAGGAACCGTCTGATCTGGGTCTACTCTGTTTGTAAGGCGTTAAAGGCATATTTATTGCAAAGATCGTTAAATGATCATATGACGAAATATATCTCCCATTCTTGAAAGACAGTGATTATCATTGTTGTTGTTCCAGCTGATGAGATTTCCAGTATAGATCTGAGATCCTTGAACCAAAGCTATCACTCGTAACAACAGTATTCACTAAAGCAGGTTATTTGGAAATATCCAATACAATTTAATCCTTCCTATTCATGCCTTTGCAACTGGGTAGACCCATATCAGACGGCTCCTATATGAACCGCCTGAATCTGGGTCTGCTCTGTTTGTTTATGACATGATATAGATCTGATTTTACAGTTTTTGTTGGAGCGAAAAATCCCCTCGAAACCATTACATTATGAAAATTCAGTCAATAAATATTAATGATATCGTGAATTCTTATATGAATATTGAACAGGCAAAGGGTTGTATTGGAGCAACTTACGGAGTGTTACATTATATATGATCGAATTGGAATATAACAGTATTCAAGCGTCAGCTTGCTGAGCAAATTCATATCAACAGAAAATATTGCCTACATCAATTCTAAAAGAATGTTTTCTTCTGCTTTAATCATTTACTCCATAAATACGCCTTTCCACCCCTTTGCAAATAGAGTAGATCCAGATCAGACGGCTGGCTCCTGTAGGAGCCATCTGATCAGGGTCTGCTTTGGTTGCTTATGGTATATTATTGCTATGATTGTACAGTTTCTGCCATGGCCTAAACTTTCCGTGTCCATGTACCATAATAGCAATTAAAGTTCATGATGACCTGATTATTATCCAAAACCCTTCAAAACATGCTTAAAGGTGATTTTCAAACACTTGCTTTTTATGAATTAAATAGACATCCTATCAGTCTCAAATTTAAAATAAATCACATTCTTACTCATTCAATGATTCACACGTGTATCCCAAACCAAAGCATGCCAGTGAAATATTTATTGCCTTTGATCAATTTGTTAATCTATCGCCTGAAACCCAGGCTGCTGTGCAGAGTAAAACTCACTAAACATGGAACTAAATTCGGAATTCGGCTGGTATGTTCCTGAGGTATTACAGTATTGATCGAATCCCGTATTATTGTCCGCCATATTGGCTCCATGCGGCGTATGTCCGCTGGATAAATAATTTTGCTGTGACATCAACGACGACGCATTTGTCCTATTGACACCCGAATGGTATCCAACCCCATAATTACCATCATAGTAAATACCGTTTTGATAGAAATTCATTTGACCCTGTGAGAAAGAACCTTGTTTTAATTGAGGGTTGTTGCTGGCAAATTCCTCCGCTGACATTGGCCTATGAGAAGTGATACTATTATTGTGTAGCCCATTGTTGTACCCTGTATAAGTCCTAGGAGAATGATATGTATTCGAATTCATGTCAAAACTACCTGGATAATGAAAATTAGCGTTAAGCATTCCAGCTTTAAAGTCACTTTCGCTTCTGGCGTTATTTTCTACGGTGGCGTAGGGATAGCGCTTTTGTTGATGTGTTAATGGGTTTGGTTTATCTAATGGTGCTAACTGATTAGATTTGTGACCAGAAATTTGTTGATGTCCATAGCCTGCCTGAAAATTGTCTTTAGAAGAAAGGGAAACTTGCGCTCCATTGGGGAACATGGGTGAGTAATTGCCCATAATATTATAGTTTCCATTGACCATCGCACTCATGGAATAGTTGACTTGCTCACTGGGGAAATTTGTCTCGCAACTAGAAGCCTGGAAAAAGCTGTCGCCTGAATTAGGAAGTGTCTCGTGGGAGGATACGCGCTGTTGGATACGTGCACCACTTTGATTAGGTCCCATGTCACATATTTCGGTAGAGGTTATACCACCTTGATAAATGTTTGGGGAACTGTGCTGAATCGGTTGTAACTGGTTACTTTGCATTGGCGAGAAGTTATTTTTAGAACCCGGAGAACATTCGCCATCCTTTCTTTTCAACACTGATTCAGAAATAGTTTCATTTGTTTGCCCAGAATCACTTTCATTTGCTGTATTAGTTTCACTTTTAAGGGATGGAGAAGGTGTTGCGTGCACATTTGGTGAAAGTACAGTTGGCGATGCGGTTATATTAGGGGACGCCTGAGATCTTATTGACTGGTTTTGTAACGACCTGACCGATTCTGGTGACCGTAAGCTATCAAGTGAAGTGACCGAATCTTTTCTACTTTTATCGTCCAACTTATCACTTATTTCACAATCAATCCGTTTTTCGTCGAATGAGCTATCTATTAGTATCATATCTTTTCTATCGTCCGAATGCGGCTCATCAAACACCTTAGCTATTCGGTTGTTATTGTCACCACCATCATTTCCCCACTTATCGCCCGTTCTACAAATATCGCCGAAGTCCTCTTTACCCAAAGATGGCATTCCTTGGTCATAACAGTCTCGAGGTTCACTATCAAATGAATGTGGACTACCAGGATTAGAACCGCCACCTAGTCTGGATTCTGTTTTCTGTCTCTGAATCTGAAAAAAAGAAAAAACATTCTTCACTTTGTTTGTATGTTTCGTTTGTATGTTTCTTTTACTATTGATTACTAAATTCGTTGGCTTAAATAAATATGATACAATGCGTGTTAACTACAGCTAGATTTGAAGACAAAACATGTAGTACAATGTACGCAACATTATTTGATGAATATTCATGTAAAAATAATGGCATCATGAATATTTCAATAACATAATAAATAAACCGACTCTTTGCATTGACATATGTACACAGGCAGTGTTTGCCTCAACAGAAGTTATATAAAACTCCACAAGCAAACAGAGTATACCCAGATCCTACAGAAACCGTCTGATCTATTTGTAAAGGTATCGTAAACATGCCTCTAGTCATAAATAAATATAAAACTTGTTTTCCATAATTTGTTAATCGGTTGTAGAGGACTGGGCTAATGTTTAATTAGTGCAACACTTTACTTTATATACACTCTTTGAACGCTTTAGTAAGCAAACTAGAGGGTATCAGACCTAGACTTGCTCTGTTGACTTAACCCTTTCCCTGTTCTATGTATATTACAAATTTCAACACCTACTGAATTCAAGGACACAATACTTATAATAAAAATGCAAGGCTAATTTTGAAAGTAAAGAAACACATGCCATTAACAAACAGAGCAAACCCTGATCAGGAGCCGTCTGATCTGGGTCTACTTTGTTTGAAAATGCGTGAAAACGCGTTTATATGAAGAAAATGATTAACTAATCTTTTAACACATGTCACTGCTAGTATCCAAGTAAATATAACGAGTTCGTAATGTTTTATATTCCACACGTGTAATATAACGCGCAAATGACGTAAGCGAATAATTATATCTGTTTTTTTCTGTATTTGTGTATGTGTGTCCTGCGATAACAAGAATATTGCACTCATGTGCATTTACTATTGATGTTTACCAAACTCATTGACAACAATAACTACCACACGAGGGTTGTCAATACGTTTGGTAAAACACAATAGTAACTAATACACACTCGCGTAATATATTGCATACAGTAAAACCCCATCTGAAGCGGAATTCTAGTTGATAAGAATTTAGATACTTTTAGGCAGGTGGCTGCTTAATACAGGGTAAAAGTCAAACAGAAAGCTCCTAGTACAGCTATCTGGATGACTCTCACCCTGCATTAAGCTGCCACCTGTCTCCAAGACTGACATTTATACTTATCGAACGTCCGGTTAAGAGGGGTTTTACTGTATATGCAAATAATTTGATAACATGTTTTAATCTTGGATACCACATAGAATATGTAATGTGTGTGATATGACATGTTCTACAGCATAGTTATCATACGCATTGCTCAAATTCTACACTCGTGGACTGTCATACACGGACATGTCCACTGCTTAAATATTCGTCTTTAATAAATGTTCCTCAATTTTGTTTAAAAAACATAATCAGAGTGATAAATAGAATATGTCCTCATTAGATGCCGTTTTATTTATCTAGTTCCCACAGTACGCAAAGATCAAAGAGTCGATATTTGTAAAGCTAGGGTGACTTTGAGAGAAGTGTGAGGTTAGGACGTCCGTAAACCGGTTTAAACCCCCAGTGGTGTTTTTGCTGCTGACCGTGCCAAGGCGGTACTCTCTTTGTCACCCTTCCTTTTGTTTGCCTTGCGTCTTTGTGCTTGTGGTTTGTTCATGTTGTGGAACGTTTGTCCCTGTTTCTTGTGTGTCTTTTGGTGTTTTCTGTGTTCATTTCGTATGTGTGTGTGCGTGTGCGTTTGGGTGTGTGGTTGTGTGTGTGTGTGTGTCATGCTGTCTATCGGTGTTTTGGTGGTGGTTGCGTCTTGCATGTGGCTTTGCCTGCTTGACTTTACTACTTTTCCATAGGAAACTGAAATATTGAGTGGCCCTATAAAAAAAGTTCGCATTACAGTCAACGGCTATTATTTTGGATTGATTATAATCGATGTTTATAAAAATACTGCCCACCCGCCCTCCATAACACCCACCCACACCCACTGATTGTCTGATTTCAAGCATTCTGAGGGACTACTACTACTACGTACTACTACTACTACTGCTACTACTACTACTACTACTACTACTACTACTACTACTACTACTACTACTACTACTACTACTACTTCTACTACTACTACTACTACTACTATTACTACTACTACTACTACTACTACTACTACTACTAATACTACTACTACTACTACACTACTACTACTACTACTACTACTACTACTACTACTACTACTACTGCTACTTCTACTACTACTACTGCTGCTACTACTACTACTACTACTACTACTACTACTACTACTACTACGCCTACTACTACTACTACTACTACTACTACGCCTACTACTACCACCATAATTACTACTACGCCTGATACAACTCCATAATTATGTTGCTGTTCCTCCTATTACTACAAACTAATTACTGCAATTAAAAATTACCAGGCTGATCATGGATATTATTATATAAGACTAAACCTATGAACATTGGAACAAACGAACCTCAACAATACAACAATTAAGCAGTATTCAACTAACTCCTATCCCATTTGCAAACAGCTTGGGTCTAGATAAGGGTAATTTTGGCGTCTCATTTGGAGCCAAACTGTTTGACACTCACTCATGAACGTGTGTCATGACACTTGGCCGGTAATTCTCAAGAGCTTGACGGAACCCGAAGTAGTCTAAATTGTACCAGGTTCCATGCTTTATAAGGATGGACCCAGATCCACATTTGAGCAGACATTTTATTGACAGTGGGAAAAGGGCTGTACGAATAGTTATAGGACCATGTTTTATTCATCAAACAGAAAAACACACATATCCTCGATTATATCATATGTTATCTATATTTCTACACGACTCCTAAAAGCTGTCTATCTACGTATTTATAGTATCAAAAGATGTTACAGCTGATAAGACCATGGTAGTGTTACAGGAAAGGTCGATAAAATAAATATTGGTATGCTAAAAAGGTATATGTACCTGAGTCTGGCGTTTGAATTTCATACGTCGATTTTGAAACCATACTTTCACTTGTCTCTCCGTCAGATCAAGCGACGCAGCGATCTCAATGCGCCGAGGTCTGCATAAGTATTTATTGAAGTGGAATTCCTTCTCTAACTCCAGGAGCTGCGTGTTTGTATAAGCCGTCCTGAGTCTTCGAGAGCCGCTGGTATTGCCATTAGAGCCGATACCCTGGGCATTGTTACTGGAAGCGGCAGTGGGCGAAAAATCTGGAAAGAGCGCAAGAAAAATATTGTCAGTTACGCTACGTATGTTTCAATTTGTGTTAAGCGGCATGTACTGACGGAAATGTCTGTTTACATAGCCCGCCAAACATTCGAAGACTCTGACAATTTTGTGAATACTCGGAAAACTTTCGAAGGATGTCCAAAGAGAAAAATGGTTTTCACCAGCGCCTTCATACCACGAAATGCTTGCTTGCATCTGACGGCGTTTTGGAAACAACAATCCTTGCTAAATAAATAAATAAATCCTGATAGGACAACAATAACTGAACTAAGCTGAACTTAGGACGCGGAATGAAGAGGAAAAGTTGCTTAATCGCTCTAAATGTCGTATAGATTTCTAACAGTATCACAGTATTAACCCTTTACTTTATTAGTATCATTGTAAAAATAATAACATCATGGATGTGTTATGATGGCATAAGAATACAGGCTATGGCATACAATGTAGAATCAGTCACATATATACATGTATATTACATAAGTAAACATAGCAAAGCAAAATCAGGCGGCTCTTTTCGGACTGTCTAATCAGTTGACCCATGTTTGAAAATACGCAAACATATGTAAAATGTTTAAGAACAACAACTTACATAATGCATATGGTTCAAAGTATGCATATACAAATAGGTAAAGCTATATTGCAAACATGATACAAGCATTTTCTGTTGTTTAGTGTTTTTATAACACTCGACTGAAACTGAAATGATTTGTACTAATCGCTTGAATTAAACCACATTGTGTATGTTTACATATATGTGAATAAAATATATTTTCTGACGAATATTATAATTATTATGTTGTATCTTTGTCATCGTCGAAGGTCACCTTGATATTATATTTTGATTAACCGTTCCCTCATATTGACGTCTTTTGACGCCTCTGTATACGTCCTTTTCTGAAATCATTGTGATAAATAGAGCATTCGCTCCATAGGAGCAAATGCTCTATTTATGACAATGATTTCAACACTACACAAATCTAAAACTTTCCGTTCCTCTAGTTGATGCTCCTTTTCGGTAGATATATTCAAAGATGTTGGATATAAAAATAGCCTATGATGTAACGGGTTAAAGGTGCAATACATGTATACAAAGGGAATACATGGTACAAAAGTAAGGTTTTGTTCCTAACATACAGTAAAACTCTTTCTAAAGTGACAACTTCATGAATAAATATGGATATCTTTAAAAGGCAGAGTGTTGCTTAATGCAGGATGGTAGTAATGCAGTATGGTTCTACAGGAACTTTCGGCATACCGTTCGTCCTGCATTACGTTAACCCTTCGCTTGCTGAATTTTAAAATACATTCGCCTTCTTTACCCATGCCCTGTTGTATAATTACATATATCTTCACTGTGTACAAGTATATCGCTGTGCAATAACTGCTGTGGAGTGCACTGGTTGCGCAATTAACTTGTAAATAGTGCAGACCCTGATGAGACAGCTCCTGCAGGAGCTGTCTCATCTGGGTCTTCACTATTTACAGGTAGGTATATTGACGTGAATAGCAAGCGAAGGGTTAAGATGCAAAATTAGACCTATGTTTGGTAGTTACAAGTGTTTTACTCTACATGCATATAGTATTATGCATACGTTGTGCACGATTTTTAAACACAATTTCATGGATAAAAAAAATCGGAACAAAATACGAAATTCAACTTCACCCTTAACTCAATAAATAAATACGCATTTCTACGCCTTTAAAACAAAGGTGCTCGACGCATGCTTGGACTCACCCATGGACACCCCCCCCCCCAAAAAAAAAATAAAAAAAAAAAAAAAATAAATAAATAAAAAAAAAATTGTGATCAAAGTATGTTAAACTAGCCTAAAACTATATATTTGAACCTTAAACCACTCCGAAAAACAAGAAAAACACGACCCGGAAAAAAATTCCTATCGGGTCTATATATGTAAAACTATCTATTTGAACCTTAAACCACTCCGAAAAACGAGAAAAACACGACCCGGAAAATACATATATAGACCCGATAGGAATTTTTTTCCGGGTCGTGTTTTTCTCGTTTTTCGGAGTGGTTTAAGGTTCAAATAGATAGTTTTAGGCCAGTTGAACATACTTCGATCACAATTTTATTTTTTTTATTATTATTTTTTTTGGGGGGTGGGGGGGGGGGTGGGGGGGGGGCATGGATGAGTGTCTAAGCATGCGTCGGGCACCTTTGCTTTAAAACAGAGTAGACCCAGATCAGAAGACTTTTATAGGAACCGTCTGATCAGGGTCAGCCCTGTTTTCTTTTGATGTTATATATATATATATGATTCTACAGTTTCTGTCAACAATTCCTGTGTCCATGTGCTATTATAACAGTTCATCTAATTAACCCTTCTCTTGCTGAATTTTAAAATACATTTCTCCTTCTTTACCCATGCCCTGTTGTATAATAACATATGTCTTGACTGTGTACAAGTATTTCGCTGTGCAATCACTGCTGTGGAGTGCACTGGTTGCACAATCAACTTGTAAATAGTGCAGACCCTGATGAGACAGCTCCTGCAGGAGTTTTTCACTATTTACAGGTAGGTATATTGACGTGAATAGTAAGCGAAGGGTTAATGTTCATACCGGCATTATTTCTTACATGAATATTCATGGAGTAAAGGGTTACCAAACACATGAACATATTGGAACTATTTTGCAGGTCATGCTATACGATTGTTTTTCATTATTTCCAAAATATTTCAATAATATGACGTTTCTTTAAATTTAGTAATTAACACGTGTAAAAAGGGAATATGTATAAGCACACTACATCTACATGATAAACAGATATATCACAACAGATATAATCTGCAGACAATCGAGCATATATCAACCCTTTGCCTGCTACTCGTACCGTAACTGGCATTTGCAAACAGCTTGAATCCGGATGAAAAGCCGATTAACTCGGTGTCTCATCAGGATCCATGCTGTTTGACATTCGGTGAATAGTTTCTCAAACGCTGAAGGAATCGGAAGCAATTGAAAACTGTAACAGATTGGAGTTTAACCCATTACCTCATAGGCTATTTTTAGATACAACCTCTTTGAATAAATCTACCGAAAAGGAACATTAACTAGAGAAAATGATTTTTTTTAATTTTGTAGTTTGAAACCATTGTGATAAATAGAGCAATTGCTCCTATAGGAGTCGTCAACAGTCGTCAATATGAGGGAATGGGTTAAGCAGACATCATTTTATAGCAGATAATATAATATACGACTAAACCTTGAAGTTGGGTTGCAAAAAGAAGAAAAGGATGAAGAATGAGAAGATGCCAGCAAACGAATAAACTAAAGCGGTGGAAGACATAGAAAGAAGAGGAAAAAGAAGAGGATTGTGATGATGAAGATGATTATAATGGTAATACTGACGTTGCTGTTGCAAAAATGGCGATGATAAAGAAAATGATTACAATGATGATACTGACGTTGCTGCTACAATGATGGCGGTGATAAGGAAGATGATTATAATGATGATACTGACGTTGCTGCTGCAATGATGGCGGTGATAATGAAGATGATTATAATGATGATACTGATGTTGCTGCTGCAATGATGGCTGTGATAATGAAGATGATCATAATGATACAGACGTTGCTGCTGCAATAATGGCGGTGATAATGAAGATGATTATAATGATGATACTAACATTGCAATGATGACGGTGATAATGATGGTGATTATAATGATGATACTGACGTTGCTGCTGCATTGATGGCGGTAATGGTTATTCATCTAAAAGGGTTGTATTTGTGCTTTCTTTGATACACATGTGTCTAGGTTGTATAACATATATAACCGCTACACATGTTTTATACGATCTGATTTCATCTACTAAAGCTGTGTCTCAATATTGTTTAGGATTTATGTTTGCATTGATTATTTTCTGAACATATATTGATATTGTGTTGTTTTTGCAGTTATCATACAATTTATCCCTTATCAAATTACAATACGTTTATTGCGCATGCGCGATTGATTTATCAAGTTTCGCAGTGAGAAGCCTTGGCGAATTTGCAAAATACAGTAGAACTCCTCTAATGCGACCACTTAATGAATACATATGGGTGTCTTTATAAGCAGATGGTTGCTTAATGCAGGACAAAAGTAATGCAGAAAGCTCCTCTAGGAGCTTTCTGCATTACTTTTGTCCTGCATTAGGCTACCACCTGCATCTAGCACTCAGAATTATACCTCTTTTAGGTGGTTGCATTAGCGGGGTTTTACTGTACGAGCGACGCACAAAGAATGGACTATCAGTAACCTTATCTGTGGATCGGGTATGTTGTGTGTAATAGATCTGCCGAACAGTCTCGCAGAATTCCCCTAGGGGTGCGACCTGATATGTGTTGACTGCTACGTCGCTTAAAATCGACAAAACAAACGGACGTCGACACTCCTGGGCTCTAGCATGCTGTTCAAAGGGCACAGAGATAACTAAATGACTTTCACAGAATTCGAGACGAAGCTAGTCAGTATAGAGCATATAATTCATATGTTCCCCGGAATTTGTGTCAGATTTTATCATTCAATATATTTCATGCGTTGCCAAATACAATGAGTCGCCTTATGGTAGTTTTACCATAAGTATGTAATCCAACCATACCTTCAATTGGAATTAATATTGTATGATAAAAGACTTTGATTTAAAATATAAAACATAATATTTGCTAATTAAATAGTTTGGCTGCAATGCTAAATAACTTGTTTAATCCTTCACCATTTCAAATTGTGTAAACCCAGATCAGACAGCTCATGCAGTAGCTATCTGATCAGAGCTAATATCTTATGAAGTAGTTATTACATTACGCGAATATTCGCCAAGTAAAGGGTTTATAATTGTTTTTTATTGTTTACTCAATACTTAACCCCACGGTCTCCATTTCACAGTTCTGTAAAAAGTTAATGCTACCTATTTGCAACGTTTGAAAAACATGTTTAGCCATTTCCCTGGTGAATATTTATGTAATAATATGTTATTACATAAAATGCATTGATTTATTTGTTTTTATAACTTTGACCATGACAGAAGCAGCAGTCGAATGAATTCTATACCATCCCATAAGTAACCTAGACAGACCCTGATGAGACGGTTCCTGCAGGAGAACGTTTGGTAGAAATATTGTGCGTCTTATAGCTCTGTTAACCTCTCGTAAAAGTTTCTATATTTAGACCTAACCTCTTTGAATAAATCTACAGAAAAGGAGCATTTACTAGAAAAATGGAAATATTAAACTGGTGTAGTGTTGAAACCATTGTGATAAAGAGAGCATTTGCTCCTATGGAGCAAATGCTCTATTTATCACAATGGTTTCAAAAAGTGACATTTCAGAGGCGTCAAAGGAGTTAGTTGGAGGGATGAAATTTGAAGAGGGTAGATATGTCAGTCATTAATTATGTACAGTTGCCCAACTTAGCTAAGACTTGTTATTGTCACTTATATCTATTTAATCCTGCGTTTAGATCACATTAATGTTTTAAGATTTGTTTGCCTACATATTACATTATACAGAACGCAAGCAGTAGCAATGTAGGCGACTGATACATAATAGAAGTATCATCAAGCGCTTGTGTTGACATAAAATGCAGGTTTATGTCATGGAAGCATTACAGGCGGTAATACTATACGATTGCAATGCTGATTACATCAGAAAATCAATAAGAATAAAATGAAATTACGTCTGTGGATAGGTAGAGAGAATGTGAATCTGTTAAAATATTAATAGCATCTGGGGGCAAGTGCAATCAATGCGTCAATTGTCCTACATTCTGAATCACAAACAACGGATTAACCTGTTTTAATCCGATGGCAGTATGTACGAATCGTAATAATAAAATGCAAATCAAGTTATTGTATGAGATACATTAAAACACGTTAAAAAGCAGTTTTCTGATGTGCTTTAAATACAACTAATAAAAAGCAGTACGTAGTTCCTATACATTTGTGTTGATTTCGTGTCGGCTTTGGCATACATAACACTCTACAGACTGATATGCATTATCGCATAAGAATGATATGAAATAATTATTATTTGAATCAGTGTTTTCATTACACACCAAGTTTCGTGAAAATATACAAATACAAACTTGTTCAGTAACAAAATACTAATCCGATCACGCACATATGTATCATTATTGTTATTTAACCCTTTCCTTCATATAAACGTGTTTTCATGCATCTGCAAACAGAGTAGACCCAGATCAGATGGTTCATACAGAAACCGTCTGATCAGGGTTTGCTCTGTTTCCTAATGGAGTTTGATATATCTGTTTATTTAGTTTTAAAATGGTTACAATGCTCCATCTTATATATTTCATTATAAGTGCTTTGTCCATGCATATGCAATAGGTATTGAAATATAGAACAGGGAAAGGATTAAGAATGGCCACTTACTAACAACTTTATCAATTCCTCTGTATATTAAAATTCGGAGTAGCAACTTATTCCCGTATCTCTCTGTAGATTGAAAATAGGTATGGAAACGGAAATGCTACAATCATCATTGGTAGATCAGGTTCTGAATATATATAAACTTTCGTTTGAGTTCGTGTTCATTATCAATTATCTAATTGGTCAGTTGAGCAAGCTCACAATCGGACCAATCAGATACATGAAAATGAACTCAGACTAAGATTCAGACGTTTGAAAACATCGGAACTGGGCCTACAGAATGATACATGGCATTTGTATTTGGTCACGAACATATTGTCAGTTTCACTGATCATTTTTCAACGACCATACGCCATAAAACATAGCCTTGTTGAAAAACATCAAATGTGCATAGATGAATATCTAAAATTCATATCTTTCGAAAATATCAACAAACAATCTGCCCGACTTCCAGCCATCCTGAACAACGCGCCCGTGTTTAAACAAAGCTTGTCAGTTAGAATTGCCTCAGATTGCTTACACATTGTGGAGAGAGAAATCGCTCCAAGAAAACCAGTTGTTATCAACAAACATGTCAATCACAAGTCGTCGGCTACCGCTAGTGTAATGAAATAATGACGTGAACAGACACGAACACATGTATGCTTCATGTTGTTGAAATACCGGTCTCACTGCGTGCTAAGAAAGGCAGCACTCTAATATCAGAATAGTAGATAGTAGTGCCAACGTTGCAATGACATCGTCACCTGACTTATTCAGTTCATGTTCTGCGTTGCACTATTAAACCTTTCCCTGTTCTATATTTATTCCAAATTTAAATACCTACTGAATATTCGTTAACAAAATAGTATAGCAAAATCAGTATAATATTTGAAGTATTTGAAAGAACATGGATATCAGAACAACAACAATCAAATTAAATTAAATTTCTATTTCTTTGCGAATTATCGAATAATTCATCTCGAATAGGGCAATATATTTCCGTTAAAGTAGACTTCACAACATCAACGCGGGATTCAAATGAATATGGTCAGTCATTTAACCCTTTTGTCCATACTTGCACCTTTACACGCTTTTGCAAACAGAGTATACCAACAGGAGCCCTATGACCAGGGTCTGTTTTGTTTGCTGAAGGGGTGTTAAGTTTTGATTCTATAATTTCTACTGTGATAAGAAAATTCCAGTCTTCATATGCCAGAACAAATATTCTAATTCATATTCTTGCATAAACAATCATGAAGTAAAGAGCTAATGTATTCTGTCATGATTAAAACCCATATCAGTTCAAGAAAAAAATGGTCAGGTATAAAAATTATGGTCATATGCGATAAGTCTGTATATATTAATTCATGCCCCTAACTTGTGTTGCTCCATTATTATCCATGGGACATCTCACCCATTATGAATATTATTTTATGCTTGTAAGATAATTCAATACATAGCTATGCCAAATTGTATACAGCCAATTCAAAGGTATTCTAAAGGAACCGTCTGATCTGGATCTAATGTTAGTAAAAGTGTCAAAAGTCGTCTCTTTGAAGTAAAGGATTAAACAACGTGCCAATTAAACATGAACTAGAACATGAGTTTTGAGTTTGACATTACTTACAAATTGACTTGCAGTTTGAAAATGAATTGTACACTGTACGTTTTATACAATAGGTTGGAATAATTTATACGAAATATAAAATTATATACAATTCATACATTGAATTAACTCCATTAACAATTCTAGAGAACAACGTTACAGTTTTCGAAAGAGTATTCTAGAAATTAAGGATTTATGATACATTATTTGTAAACTCGTTTAAGCTTTTATAATTCTTTTACAAATATATTCATTGGAAATTATATCAAATCCGACAATTTAAGTGACCTTGAAAACGATAAAAATATAAATATTGACAAACCAATTAAGATATACAGCTTAGTATAAATTATTCATTAAATGTTTAACCATTTAAATATTGAAAACGAATGCACTGTCAGCTTCCAAAAATGTAGACGCAGAGCAGTTTGTTCTAGAGGAACTCACTCATTAAAGGTCTGCACTGTTTGCCATTCAAAATCCTCTCGCAAAGCAGCCTTACCCATTCATATTGTTTGGACTCTACCAATAAACAAAGATGGACTATTCCACTCTGACAATTCAGCGTAGAAAAAGGTTAAATATTGTCAAATTCAATTATGTAAAGCACGAAATTGCAACTTTTGGATTATTATTCGAACCCTTCATATAATAGAAGTCAAGGATCGTCCTATTCATCGTTTGAACACAAATATTTAAGCCACTCGAGCCTCTCAGATGAGAAACGATTTCGTTGAATAGTATTAAAATTCCAATACTTAAAAACCGTTAGCCGTGTCCTCCCATATTATATTTCTCAATGCTTTGATCAATGAAGCTCAATAATTTTATCAGAGTTTATATCGGAGCTCGAAGTCATCTTTTAATAAAAAAAACTTCGATGCAGCTATTTATTAAAGTAATTATAGTTTTAGCTATGTCAAAATTGGACTCCTCTAAAGCAATTACTGTGACTAAACATTTGTCTATAAAAGCAGGTATTGCTTAATATCTGCATTAGGAGCTTTCCGCATAACCTTCGTCCTGAAATAAGCTACTATCTGCCTTTAAGATCCAGAATTATACCTCATAGTGATGGTCGCATTAGAGGGGGTTTACTCTACATATGATGCTACACCGTAGGTTTCTAAACACTTGTATATAAAACATTTAACAGCAAACCGTTACAACAGTTTGGAGAATGACACGATCGTGCATATACACGCAATGTTCAATGTTTCAAAGGTACATCCGATGCTCACTGCTAGAAGAAACATTCATGCAACTGTCAAGAATAATGTCCGCAGATGCTGACAAAAAGTTCGTCACGTTTCTCCACTGAACGATCAACCTTTGATACTCCTTGTCTTTAACCCTTTTACCAAATACAGACGCACTGCATGCATTTGCAAAAATAGTGGACTCAGATCAAACACCTCCTGCAAGACCGGCGTCTACTCTGTTTACTCAAATATTACATATTATTATCTGATGTTTAACATGGCAATATACATGTAGTTCCTTATTGTATATTTTAAAACTTAAACTACAATAATGTCCAATCATGATGTGCGGAATATTGCATGCATATTCATCAGGTAAATGGTCAGGGGCATATGTCCTAAAGTAAGTTAGTTTGGTACATGACATACTTCATCCACGAACAGCTTTCTACTATAATCGTTACTTGTGTTTAATATTTCCCAAATGTTATCTCAAAGGTTGTTTACATAAACATCTTCGTAGCCTGCATCTTTTGTAATAATACTTCTTCGAATTCTTCTTAACCCTTTACTCCATAGGCTATTATTAGACACAACCTCTTTGAATAAATCTACCAAAAAGGAGCACTAACTAGAGAAAATGACATTTTGTCATTTGAAACCAATGTGGTAAATAGAGCATTTACTTCTATAGGAACTAATATTCTATTTATCACAATGGTTTCAAGAAGTGACTATTACAGAGGCGTAGAAAGACGTATTTATGGAGTAAAGGGTTAAACGCAATACCAGAGTGTCAAATATCCTGATGGGATGCCGAGTTACTCAGTGTCTCACCTGGATCCAGACTATTTGCACACGTAACCTAATGATATGAATGAGTTTTTCTAGTAAATCAATAAATGCACAAATAGATAAACTCATAAATATCACAGAGACTCTTGAATACTTGATTGGTATTATTTTCTCAGTTTTATCATTTACCATACAGTCGATGCCTGTTTTGAAAAGATATGGAAGAAGATAGTTTCGAAGTAGACGAGCGATACTTAGTGATTCAAGTTAAAACGTATACCTAATGTTTGTTTTATAACAAAAGCATATACCATGTACTTATCTCAGTGCCGCTAACAAATTTCTTCAAAGAAATACTCAATTATTGAAGATTGTATATCATTTTATGAATCGTCATAATACTGAAATGAGAACACAAAGAAATAAAAAAAGAAAGTTGTCTTTAGTAATTCATTGGAATGCTTCATTGGTTACTGCTAGCAATGTTTCATTGATCGAATTGCAAAACAAAATTAAAATTATGATTAACTCTTTCTCCTAACTGTTTATATCAAGGAAATGTATGCAAGAACACATGGTTTCATAAATATTCGTTCACTCATATATACAATGACCAATGAACAAAAGAAAGTTTGGCCATGGCAAAAACTATAAGTTCAGGTTCATCAGTACACGGAACGGACCCGGATCAGACGGTCTCAACGGCTCCAAGTAGCAGTCTGATTTGGATCTACTTGGTTTGAACAGACATTCTATCAGGTAGCAAGTTAATTGATAATTACAACTTTGTGTAATATTGAGACATTAAAGCATTTTGAAGTTTAATGCAGGTCATAAGGCATACATAAAGCTCTTATATTTAATCAGTAAACGATACCTTAACCCTTCTCTTTTGCTATTCACGTCAATATACATACCTGTAAATAGTGAAGACCCAGATGAGACAGCTCCTGCAGGAGCTGTCTCATCAGGGTCTGCACTATTTACAAATTGATTGTGCAACCAGTACACTCCACAGCAGTGATTGCACAGCGAAATAACTGTACACAGTGAAGATATATGTAATTATACAACAGGGCATGGGTAAAGAAGGAGAAATGTATTTTAAAATTCAGCAAGAGAAGGGTTAAAACAGGTTTAACTCTCTCTCTCTCTCTCAAACAAATTTGACGCAAGCATTCGCACTCAATGTTTTCACATTCCTTCAGAGGCCACTGTAACATTTTCCAAACCAAACAGTTGGAACTATATTCAAAGTTGTTGTTTTTCCTACAAACATGCCAAAAGGCGTTACAGTTCGTTTAGTACTAACTTGCTTTTGTACGATGATATCACGCACATGTTACGATTCTTGCCAAGAGGGTAAGGTGTTCTTTTTTCAGCTTTATCCCTTTGAATGCGGAAAACATGCACTATCATTTGCAAACAGCGTAGACCAAGACCAGGTCACTCATAGAGAAGCCCTCTGATCAGGGTCTGTGCTGTTTGTCATTCAAGATCATCTTGCAGGTTTATCATTTCGAATTCAATGGACACTATTGGCGTTGAACGTTCAGAAACAAGTGCGAAATATGAAACGCATCATGCGTTGTATTCTGGTAATATTTTTCTCACTATGCAACTTTTTAATAATTCAAACAGTTATTTAACAATAAACTTTATTAACATTTTCCAAATTTTACTCTGTATATACAGAACAAAGATTCTGAAAGAAGAATACCCTTTGAAATAAAATGTGACAATGCGAAACGTGTACAACCTGCCTAAAATATCTAACTACTTCTCTACTAGAATTCCGATTTTAAGAGGTTTTACTTTAATATGTGTGTTTACATTTGGTTTCTGTATTTAAACGTTTTCATCGTAAGTATGAAGTGAGGTAACTTGTGCTAACCTGTAATGAGCGCAAATTAAAATTAACACATGGCTTTGAGTTACATCCCTTTAACCCTTTACCCAATAGCCTGTTTCTAGTTTCGAAGACATATGACCACTTAAAGCAGGTTGAAAGTAAAGCAGAATGCGCCTTAAGGCGCATTCTGCTTTACTTTCAGCCTGCTTTAAGCTACCACCTACTAGGATAAAGAAAATATTTATTATGCAATATGTTCATGACTGTATGAATTTGAACTATTTTCTTCAGCGGAGGAATAAATCAAACACGCTAAAAGCCGCTTCTATCAGGTAAAGGGTTAAATGCATTGCTTTATATCTGATGTTTGGCGAAGTTTCTAATGAACTGTTTTTGCAAAATAAGTTAGGGCTGTGTCGTTCTTGTTATATACAGTCACTTATACCAAGTTACTAGGGCAACATATCTAGGTATATAGTTTGCCCTTCAAATCCTAGATTTTGACCTAATTATAATAGTTCGCTGGTGGCAAAAACTGCGTATAGAATTAAAGAAACGCATTAGTGTGTCAAGAACATGTTTCTATATCTATAGGATAAACAGAACAATTTAACAGTTGAAGTCCGATAGTGTGTATACAAAGTCTATTGTAGTTAGTTATATATACACAGTAGAACCTGTTTTGAGCGACCTTATATTAATTGGACACAGTCCTGTATTAAACAACAACCTGTTCTTTAATACAGGACAAAAGTGATGCAGAAAGCTCCTATATGAGTTCCTATAGGAACTTTCTGCATTAATTTTGACCTGTATTAAGCTACCACCTGTCCCACATACCCATAATATACATCTTTTGTGATGGTCGCTTAAGACAGGTTCTGCTGTACATAAATTGTACTGTAAAACTGATCAGGTGGCAGCTTAAAGCAGGGTGAAACCCATACAGATAGGTTTCTAACCAGATTTCTGTTGTAGCGGCACCGTGATCATCTCAAGTAGACACGCCGTCCCCATACATGTACAACTGAAACACTGATAGCGGAACGTTAAACCCAATATGTATACATATAGCTTCGAGCTTTCAGATGTGACAACCGATTCATAATTACATGTAGCACATTTTTGGCAATGCTTCGTCTTTATATAGTTTAGATATTCTCTCATCGACATGACGTATTCTAGGTTTGTTCCAAATTCTAATACATGTACCATGAATATTCATGGACAAAATAGTTATAATCATACATGGAATATGGATCATTGTAGTCATTTTACTTTCACCTTGTTTTAAGCAGCCACCTGCCCTAAATACCAACTAATTAACACACTTTAGTAGCCGTTAAAGAGATATTTTACTGTAGTTGTCTTATTGTAGTCTTGGCATCTGATCAGCATCCAGCCTAGTTTGTATTTTTACACAAAAATAGTTCAATGTATAGTAAAGAATGTGTCCAGCATTTAGTACACTGGTATCTCCTTAGCATGCTGAACGAAAGTGTCGCCCACGACATTTCAAAAATATAATTTTCGCCACATTCTATTCAGATTCATTTTAAATAGTTATAATTTTGATGAGACACCGAGGTACTCGGCCACTCCTGACTCACACTGCAAATGTTATTGAATACCAGTCTATTACCTGGCAGTAAGATTGTGTGTGTGTGTGGATATCTTTTTACAAAACTGAAATACAACAAAACCTTGCTCATCCAAACACACAAATAAGTATCATTATAGGTTGTCAAGAGAAGTGAAAGCTTAACTCTTTCCTTCATATAAATGCGTTTTCACACATCTGCAAACAGAGCAGACCCATATCAGAGGGATCCTATAGGAGCCGTGTAATCAGGGTCTGCTCTGTTTGCTTATAAAACTTGATAGATCTGTTTCGTTAGTTTTTAAAATGGCCAAAATGTTCCACCTTCCATAGTTCATTACAACTATTTTGTCCATGAATATTCAGTAGGTATTGAACATTGGAATAACCAGGGAGAGAGTTAATGCAAGGTGAACGACAGGAAGAAAGCACCCCCTGAGAGCTTTCTGCATAACTTTCAGTTTGCAGTAAGCAGCCATCTGCCTATCAAATTCTCAGATCGTCTTCACTTACAGGCTGGATCGGCATGGTTTTACTGTTAAATACAATTTCTGGTACAGATTGTTTGGAGCAACTTCCTCCCATCTCTAGATTTCTGAAATATTTCATAATTGAATGGAGATGTCTCAAAACTAAAACAAACCTGGTGTTTTTTTATTCAAATTATTTCACAAGAATAATTTACCAAAGCAGACGTGTACACTTACCGTGCTAAACGCGACCTGGTTCGTATATACAAACAGCTGGCATCCACCTGAGACGCCGAATCACTCGGCGTCTCATCAGGATCAAAGCTGTTTGACACTCGGTTTATTTATTTCTCAAAAGTTTGAACGAATCAGAGAAAATCTCAGCAAATCGAAAATTGAGAAGATATTTTTTTTCAACATGAAAAACGTTAATTGGCGGTCGACTGAATGCTCAAGTTCGTCTGTATGTTGTGTTTGTAGTTATGGTCGGTAAGCCGAACTAATTCAGACACAAAACCTTATTGTTGTAAGGTATAACCTCGTAGTTGATATGCGGGCTTCACAAAAGCCCGGGTCAGCAGGTCCCCTGTGATTGAAAGGAAGCTGTCACGCAAGCCCAGTTTTTACAGCACTAAGTCACTTCTTACACTCAATAAGCCTCTCAAAATGTCGTCTGCGAAAGGAAACTGTCGTCTTTTAAATGTATGTAATGATCCATTTGAACAGCATTAACGGAGAAACAAGTAACTCGTGTCGTAAATCCTCGATATTTAACAATCATATCTAATTTATGTTTTGAAAGAATTTGCAATGATGTTTTAAGACGACCTAGACAAACTATCTGATATAATTATAACCTGGTACCTGATTACAGGTTTTAGTTTCCTGCATCGGCCAGCTAATGGTATGTCTTAGCTCTTTTGAATGCCAAGTACTCATAGTGGAATGACCCATCAGTAATTAAAGTTAGAGTCCATTCAGTATGAAAGGTAGCACTTACATGGCAACAATGCAGACCCTGGTCAGACATTTTGCAAATGTAAGTACATGTACAATAAAGTCTCACTGAAGCTACCACATGGTTTATTATCATAAGAGACAGTAAAAACACGTGGATGCTTAATGCAGAGGTGATACAGAAGCTCCTATAGAATTGTGACAAGACGCAAAGTTTGCAAACGAAAGTTACTTAGTGTTAAAAGCATTGATTCGCGTTTCACTTATAATGAGAAAAACTGTGTTGCCATGGGTTCAGTCCCATGGTAACACTTATAGCATCATCTGTTTCAACAAATATCACCTGATTCAACTTGTCGTCTGCCTTATTTAACTATTTTGCGTCAAACATTTGTGTCTGCAGTGTCGTCTGCTTTAACCCATTTGTTCCCATGGTCCCATATGTGGGACGTAGGCAAACAGTGTAGACTCTGATCAGACGCCGCATAATGCGGCGTCTGGTCAGCGTCTCCACTGTTTGCTGAAAGGAATTTCAATATAAAACAAAACGAAATTGAAAAGACAAGGCATCCCTTAAACGAAGAATCCACTGGGCGCAAATGGGTTAAGTTTCAGGATGGGTTTTGCATCAAACAGTTAAGACCCTGATGAAATTCCGAGTTACTCTGCATCTCTTCTGGATCAAAATTGTTTTTAGCGAGCTCTGTGAATCACTTTCCGGCGAATTTTCGTCTGCAAATCCTGTTGTCTACCTAAATTCAAATAGTACATTTTTACTGTAATTATTTTCAAAATATAGTGGCAGAGGTCGGCTTGGTTACTTTATAACATGATCGAGACCATTGTGTTGTTCAGCAAGTCACCATTCTTGTCTTTGATTTATCGAACATGAAAAAGTAGAGTAAACTATTTTCAGGCGACCACTAAAAGATGATCTAAACATTGGTAATATGGGAAGGTGGTTATGCAGAAAACGTCAGTGGGATCGTTCTGCATTACTGTCACCTAGCATTGAGCAATCACCTGCGTTTTAAACATTTCCTTCATATAAACGTATGTTCACGCATCTGCAAACAGAGTAGACCCAGATTAGACGGCTCCTATGAGCAGGGTCTGCTCTGTTTGCTTGTGAAATTATTGCTTCTTTGTTACTATAATGGCTACAATGTTACACATTCCATGTATTATTATATCTATTTTGTTCAAGAATATGCAGTAGATATTGAAATTTAAAATAAAAATAGAACACGGAAAGGTTTAAGACATATACGTTTATTTATACAACAGAAGTTGTAGAAAGGTTTTATTGTATATAAATGCAAGCTAAATTCCTTTCCTCGCCTCCCAACCAATACCTTTCAAACCTAACGGTTGCTGCTTAGCCTCTCATATACTCGTATAATTTGAATCTATCGAACTGAACCATATCTTCTACACATTAACGAATTATGCCCTTCTCCTGTATGGCCACAAGGAAACGCTGTAAATCCTGAGCCCTCCAAGTACAGAAGTCATGATATTAAGGTTACTTAATTCACAAATCATTTTTAAAAGGTCTCTTTGGCACGAACATTCTTGCAGAAGCACCCCTGCAAATGTATTAGATTCATTCAAATTTAATAAATTACCTTGTTCACTAAGAAATATAGGTATGTTAAATGGGTTAGCGCAATGCATATATAGATAAAAATATGTAGACTTATATGCTAAGTCTGTATCATGACAAACAGAAACATATCGCATTTTATTTCAACGTGATTAAGCATGTTTCAAAACCCTTTGATGTTTTAGATGTAGCGATCAAGTATATCATTCGGAACATGTAACCAGGTTGTGCAATATATCACGTCTGTAAATAAGTGTCGACAAATTGCAGCCACGCCAGCATGTCGTTTAACAAAAAAGGCTCGAACTACAGTAAAACCTCGATACTACGAACACTCAAATACGAACCATTATTGATATTTACCGCAGGTGGCAACTTAATGCAGGGAGAAAGTCATGCAGAAAGCTCCTATGAGCTATCTGCACGACTTTCGCCCTGCACTAACCCTTCCCTTGCTGAATTTTAAAAAAAAACAACAGTTCTCCTTCTTTACCCATGTCCTGTTGTATAATTACATATATCTTCACTGTGTACAAGTATTTCGCTGTGCAATCACTGCTGTGGAGTGCAATGGTTTAACAATCAACTTGTAAATAGTGCAGACCCAGATGAGACAGCTCCTGCAGGAGCTGTCTCACCTGGGTCTTCACTATTTACAGGTAGGTATATTGACGTGATTAGCAAGCGAAGGGTTAAGCAACCACCTGCTTACAAAGACAAAACATCTTCATTACTAAAATTTCGTAGTATCGAATGTTTACTGTATATAGTTGGGTGACACCTCTATGTGTGTACAGTAGAACATCTCAGATACAGTTACATAGGGGAACATTAAACACGGGCGTTCTTTAACCAATTACTTCATGAATATAAATATAAGAAATAGTGACACCATCAGTATCAATTATATTAATTGTTATAATAGCACATTAGACACGTGAATATATTGGCCGTGGCAGAAAGTGAAGACTCGTATCTATATTATATCATAAGCAAACAGAGTAGACCCTGATAAGACAGTTCCTACAGGAGCCGTCTGATCTGGGTCTACTCTGTTTGCAAATGTGTAGAAATGCGTATTAATGGAGTTAAGGGTTAAACCTCTGCTTCATGAATATTATGTAATAAATAATGACAGTATGAATATTAATTAGGGTTAAGCATTTGCTTCATGAATATTATGTAATAAATAATGACAGTATGAATATTAATTAGGGTTAAGCATTTGCTTCATGAATATTATGTAATAAATAATGACAGTAGGAATATTAATTAGGGTTAAGCCTTTGCTTCATGAATATTATGTAATAAATAATGACAGTATGAATATTAATTAGGGTTAAGCCTTTGCTTCATGAATATTATGTAATAAATAATGACAATATGGATATTAATTAGACGATTTTAAACAATGACATGTGAGCGGAGGAAATATTAGCCATGATAAAAACTGAAGAATCAGATTTTGATTATACAATCAGCAAACAAAGCAGACCCACATCAGATGGCTACTATATGTGGCTGCTATATGGTTTGGTGAACAATTGTAGAATAATATCTATATTATTTCTTCAGCCGACAGAACAATCTTTAATCAGACGGTTATCGAAGAAACTGTCTGAACTGGGTCTAGTCTGTTTCAAATGCATGCATGTGCGTTTTTACTAAATAATGTGTCAAATTCCATGTCCTTGAAAAAGTCTCTGTATAGCTTAAGGTTCAATGGACAATAATAACATTGCATTCCACGAATTTCAATGCTCAAGATAGCTCATTATAACAAAATATATTTATTGAACAAACAACGCAACTGACATTGATTGAAGGACAACTGCTACAGAAATAATATCTAGGAGAGCGAAACAATAATCAGAATAATGTTAAAAAATAACAATCCAAGTAATTCTCTGCCGTTTATGTAATCGCAGTGAATTGTAGTTACTGACTGTTCGCAATGATATGTTTATCAAACTTATTTCATAAATAATTCATATTTCCAACTCTATAATTCAGCTTTAAAAGCTTTCTTGATTAGAAGCCACCATACTGAGATTAAACTCATATCACCGAAACGTTTTCTTATCTCAACTCATTTGTCTCTTTCAATGAACGCTTGTCATACTTCTACATGTGTTCGATCGGCTTTGAAAGCTGCCGAGTGAACTCTGATGAAATGCAGCCCTTGATTGACAGTGTTTCCCCGCTACATCCAAAGAAGATATTCTATCGTGAATTATCATACAGTTCAACCTGTCTTAGGCGACCATTCGTTTTTGAGCCTTAAAATGCAGATGGTTGCTAAATACAGGATCACATGACACAGAAAACTTTAATAGGAGCTACCACATCCATTAAAGACCTATAATTATAACTTTGTAATGGTTAACCCTTTCCTCCATAAATACGCCTTTCTATGCCTCTATAAAAGTTGCTACTTGAAACCATTGTGATAAATAGAGCATTTGCTCCAATGGAGCAAATGCTCTTTTTATAACAACGGTTTTGATACAACACAGTTCTAAAAAATGGTCCTTTTCTCTAGCAAATGCTCCTTTTCGGTAGATTTATTCAAACAGATTGGGTCTAAAAATAGCCTATGAGGGAAAGGGTTAAAGACCTATAATTATAACTTTGTAATGGTTAAGGCAGGTTCTACTGTATCTTTGCCATGGTCAGTAATTAGTGCAATGGCAGTTCTATCTTGGGGAAGTTAAAAACAGAGATCTTGCTAAGGTTTAAGTAAAGAGATCTTGCTAAGGTTTAAGATAGTAATCCTGCGTTTATCTGTTTTGTGTAATTCTAATAACGTATGGTATTATGAATTCGGACATGCAAAGCAATGCTTACAAACGAAGAAAACATATAAATTATTTTGGATTAATGCTTATTTGAATAGTGTTAATTTGTTTAAAAAGATATGAATGAGTTCCATTGTCTGATCAACTATTCATGCAGTCATTTCCGGTACTTTATGTGTTATTATAACAAAAATGATAAAATAATGGGCTGAAACACACTTTAGCTGGGGCAAAATTGAAATCAAGTGCCAACTGTCTCTAAAACATTTATACAGATAGGAACTGCATGTAGATGTATTGATAGACAGCATTGCCTGTATAGTAGACCGTCTCTATGTCAGTATGAATTCACGTATGTGCATTAAAAGCATTTGCTAAGTTAACCCTTTACTACACTAATATTCATGTAAAAATATTCATGTAATTAGACTAATTGTTCTTATAGCACAGGAACACATGAATACATGACACTGTAGAATCATATCTATATGTCGTAGAAGGGTGTATTTATGGAGGAAAGGTAAACCCTTTACCCAGGGATTTGATTACTGAAACTACTGAGGGGAGGAAAATGCCCTAAATCCCTTACATGATATTCCAAAACCATCAAATCTGAGCTGATCTCACTAAATGTGAAAACATTTGTAATTTGGATCTCAAACTCAGAAAGAGGAGATCTTCTGAGTGGAGGAAGAACCACACCCCTGTTTATGTCCTGTTTACCTAATTAAAATGCATATAAGAAATACTTATCTATTAGCTTCAGCTTTATAATGATATATGAAAACAGATAATTTCGAAACATCGAAAATACTGTAGAATCAGATCTATATCATCCCCTAATAAGCAAACAGAGCGTCAGACGGATCCTATATGAACCGTCTGGTATGGGTCTACTCTGTTTGCAGGTGAAAGGTTAAGTTTAGTGTGCATTATTATTTCCAAAAGACTGAATGGACCAAAACATACATCATGTAATATTTCATTCGGTTGATATCGTGTTAAATGAATATGACATATTATATTTAATTGCAATTCTTCTTCTGTTATCGTATTAATGCATTCCAAATTGAGCTTGATAATAAACATTTATTTCATATTTCAGATAAACCAATATGTTTATCAGAGGTCCCGGTAAGATGTATAAATTAAAACATTTTCAAATATAATTGCCTCATCATTTCTCCAACAAACTCTATATTGTGACCGCTCTTTAGAATCGTCTCGAAGAGACGATTCTAAATTGTGGTCACTACATAGGGTTTGGTGGAAAAATTATATTTTAGTATTTGAGCACGTTATCTGTAGCTTTGGTTTATTCAGAAGGATCGTGTATCAGAACGTATTTAACCCTTCTCTTGCTGAATTTTAAAATACATTTCTCCTTCTTTACCCATGCCCTGTTGTATAATTACATATATCTTTATTGTGTACAAGTATTTCGCTGTGCAATCACTGTTGTGGAGTGCACTGATTGCACAATCAACTTGTAAATAGTGCAGACCCTGATGAGACAGCTCCTGCAGGAGCTGTCTCATCTGGGTCTTCACTATTTACAGGTAGGTATATTGACGCGAATAGCAAGCGAATGGTTAAGCGAACAACATTTATAGACTGGGTATCATATGAGTGTAACAATGTTGGACCATATCATTACATGAATCCATATTCACCAATTCATAGCTTTCCTGCACCAAACAAAGTGTTCTGCAAAATATGTTAACATAAAAATATAATACCCCTCTGTCGTGACTGGAGCTCGATAGTTTGTTTTTACCATGTGTTCTTTTAGTGTAATATCAAACATTGTAATGGAGTGTGTATACTATATACTGGTTCATCTCAAGAAAGTATTCTTATTGTAATTGCATTTCTAATAAACATTTCTTTCGACTTACATTCGCCTAGTATTAGCCGCCCGTGTTCTGCAAAATTTCCTATATACCAAATGATTCCAATTTGTCAATTGAGTTAGGCTCTCGACTGAAGGATTTTATCCCTGGATTTAGTTTATGAGAGTTTGATGGGCTTTTTCAGACATTTTTAATTCCAAAGGATTGCGATGGTATTTCTACGGTTCAACTTATATTTGGACGAAAGACTAGCAGACAATTTCACCAGAGCATTTGTGAGTTCGTGAAATGTTTCAGATATATTGCTACTGAAATAGTTCGGTATGTAAACTGCACTGATGCTGTACATAG
Organism: Azorinus chamasolen; assembly: GCA_963576725.1. Classification (NCBI taxonomy): domain Eukaryota; kingdom Metazoa; phylum Mollusca; class Bivalvia; order Cardiida; family Solecurtidae; genus Azorinus; species Azorinus chamasolen. The sequence goes on along the minus strand of OY755248.1, from coordinate 31,999,364 downwards.
CCACGGGACTTTGTATTAAATCCCACAGTCGTTAAAGGATTGGTTTGATTAATTGTCTGTTAGAAGCAAGCTTGTTCGAGATTTGAAGTAGATATTTCAGGAATGTGTGACATTAAAAAACTCAAACACTTTGTATACCTTACTAGTAGTTTTCATCAGACTTTACGGCGGTGCAAAATTAACAACGACATAATCCAGAATAGATAACATCATAATCGTTCAAAATATTTTATTTATATGCAATCGCCTGCAAGGCAGATTGCAGTTAAACTACAATCGGAGAAACTGCAGCGATGCAGCTTTCGTACCAGTTAAGATCTAAATGTAAGACACACAATAATGGACCATGGTCTACACAAGTTGTGAAGCCAAACAGAAATGTATGAATTTACCCTTTCCTCCATAAATACGCATTTCACTTTATGAAATCATTGTGATAAATAGAGCATTTGCTCTTAATGGTTTCAAACTACAAAATTCAAAAAAAATACTTTTCTCTAGTAAATGCTCCTTTTGGGTAGCTTCATTCAAAGAGGTTGAATCTAAAAATAGCCTATAAAGGAAAGGGTTAATGATGTATATGAATATCAGATTACAGTAAAGACCTCTCTCATACGAGAACGCACCTCTTTACTTAATATCTACGCCTTTTAACGCCTTTGCAAATAGAGTAGACCTTGATAAGACGGTTGCTGTTTGAGGCGTCTTATAAGAGTCTGCTTTGCTTACTAAAGAAATAAAATAGAGCTGATCCTTAAAATTCTGCCATGATAAGAATTCCCTTGTTCATGATGCAATTATAACATTTCAGCTAATTAGTATTGAAACCGTCAATATATCTTACATGAATATTCATGGAGTAAATGGTTACAAGAGATGACACTGTAGACACATATTACACGCCACCTTAACCCTTCTCTTGCTGAATTTTAAAATATATTTCTTCTTCTTTACCCATGCCCTGTTGTATAATTACATATATCTTCACTGTGTAAAAGTATTTCGCTGTACAATCACTGCTGTGGAGTTTACTGGTTGCACAATCAACTTGTAAATAGTGCAGACCCTGATGAGACAGCTCCTGCAGGAGCTGTCTCATCTGGGTCTTCACTATTTACAGGTAGGTATATTGACGTGAATAGCAAGCGAAGGGTTAAAATATATGTGCATGCTAATTGTTCCACAAACCCATACGGCTTCATACGGATTCAAAGAGAACGTTGCTACCAGGACTAATTGTCTTTGTCTTTTAATACTTAATATCCATGGAAATGGACCTCATCAAATAATTTTCGAAAAGTCACATCGGTGAAATGATTCTTGTAGAAACACCCCTTCCAATTAAAATTAGATTTCTTCAGTTTTTTAAGTGCATCTACTCATATCAAAAGTACTTTTTCATATCTTTCTTTATGAAACACACATTTCTTTATTAAATGTTATGAAAAGTTTGTATTAAATTTTGATGTTAATGCATTTATAAAATCTATTTGAATTAACAGTTATAACTGTCATTTACTGTTATCAAAAGTATATTAAGAATTCGGTCCTCCACACATCATTCTTAATATGCCAAAATGGCCACTCGAGATGCAACTTAAAATCCATTAGTAATTCGTCCCAACAATACGCACTCATGTTTATTACCATCATTTCATGGTAATAAAACAAGTATTAGAATATATATCATCACCGCGAATCTGCGAAATCTCATCCCCATATGCCATAAACTAGCGAGAGCATTCTTACTATTCGGAGTTTGGGCGATAACATATTATCATCTTAATTGCTATCTAATTTGAAGACAATAAAAAGCAAATAAATGTCAGGAAGTAAATTTATAACATCCAAATGAACACGCAGTGTAAAAAGATGGATAGCGTGTCTCGTGTCTGGTCCGGGCAAGACAGGCAGTTGTTGATATTCTTTCTGATACAGAAAATGTTAACAAATATTGGCAAGTAGATCTTGTATCAGTCTCTAACGTACAGCATTTAGAAGGTAAGTGCAATACTGTGCACAAAATTACGCAGGTTTTTAGAGAAATTAGTTAATGGCGATATACCAATACCAGTGCCAATGTTGATAAGATGTTATAAAAAAGAACAATTTCACTTTTAAACACAATGACGTTGGTATGAACAGTACTTTCATTTATACATTTTTATTATTTTCAATTAAATCCCATTTCAGAGATTCACAACCTAATCAGATGTGTGTGATAAGGTGTAAATAAACGTAAAGACAACAAATGGGAGAGTTGGCATTATCTCAAAGTTACATGGATGAAAAACTATACGACAAGTGGATGAAACTGCCTGCAACTTTGCTTTATCTCGAAGTTACATGGATAACTTTTAAAAATATAAGAAAACAGGTGGATAAAACTGCCTGTAACTCGGCATTGTCTCGAAATTACATGGATAAAAATATAAGAAACATGTTGGTGAAACTACCAGCAACATTCCGTTATCTCGAAGTTACATGTACATGGATAAAAAAATATGAGAAAACAAGTGGATAAAATTGATTGTAACTTGGCAATTTGGCATCATCTCGAAGTTACATGAATAAATGTGACCAACACACGAGTGTTAGGGTTAGGCTTCATATAAGACTTGCAAGTTGTAAATTTTAAAGTAATATAAAATGTCCTTTTATACCTAATTAACATTTCTCAAATATTATGATATTCGGTTTATTGTAAGCAAAACCACTAACCACATATTGCTAATTAAGTGCATGTGCACACATCAGTTTACTCCTTTTAAGTGCCATTGTGTCATGAACTTTACATGATTTACGAACAACATTTTAACTATTGTAAAACTATTGTCATGGCTTCAGTTTACATCTGCTAAATGATTCAAAATAGCCCCTCCCTGTCTGAATAACAATAAGCAAACATTATATCAAATTTTATCATTGAAATACATCATTTGTATGACAAAAAGTGCAGATCCTAAAGGGCTGTCTCAGGAACCCTTTAGTCCGGGTCTATGCTGTTGCAAATGTTGTATATATTCGGTTCCTGCATTTTAAAGGTAAGGTCACGTGCATGTTACACTGTATTCCTGTGTATTTTAATGTTATTCAAGTACGGATTAAACAGTGTGGAACACTTTTAATTTTTAATTTTTAAATTTTCCATTTAAGTTTAAAATAACTGTATCCATATAAAATCAAAAGGGACATATGACCACCATAAAATGAAAACTAGATGTATGTGCACAGTTACAACTTATGCATCCCATACTTCGACCTTATTCCGCTGAGAAAGGAATAATGTCTGCTACAATTTGGATCTGGTATAAGTTTTATTTTTCCGGTTCCAAAACGATTTTGAGAAACGATTGACTGAGTGTCAAATAGGTGATACCCTGGTGAGACGCTGATTTATACTGTGTTTCATCTGGGTACATGTTGTTTGCAAATACAGTGAAACCCCTCTAAACCGGACGTTAATTTTGGTATAAATACCGGTCTTGGAGACAGGTGGCAGCTTAATGCAGGGTAATAGTCATGCAGAAAGCTCCTCTAGGAGCTTTCTGCATGACTTTTACCCTGCATTAAGCAGCCACCTGCCTAAAAGCAGCTAAATTCTTCTCTTCTAGAATTCCGGTTTAGAGGGGTTTTACTGTATGAGTCAAGTCGCCAATAGCAGAGTAAGGGTTGAAACTCGGTGTACAAAAAGGAATGTGTCTGTCATGCAAGTGAATATTATTGAGACAACATGGATGTGCTCACCAATAGTTATGTTTAATGTGTGATGTCTTGAAGCAGGTGTACGGTAAAATCCCACTAAAGGGCCCAATGAATGATTAAACATAGGTGTCTTTAAAAGCATGTGCTTACTTTATGCAGGACAAAATACAAAAATTTCATATAGGAGCTGTCTGCATAACTTTTGTTCTGTATTAACCCGTTTGCTCCCACGATCCCATATATGGGACTTAGGCAAACAGTGTAGACTTTGAGCTACAAGTGGGAGCTACCACCTGCCCCTACGACCAAACATTGGACATATCAATGGTGGTTGCATTAGAGGGAGTTAACTGACATTACGTGAATAATAAAAATAGTATCTATATTTTATACTTAGAATATTGTATTTAGTAAGTGTTATACACTGCAGATTGCGCGTGTATATTGTATACGATTATTTGATACTATACTACATTAGATAAGTATGTGTATTATTTTTGTTCCTTTGTTTTCTTGTGATAGGTCATGATTATTCTCCTACATTGCAGATAGGTGTGTTATTATGTTTGTTCATTTTACCATTAATATGTCACGTTTCGCATTGTCGTTTACCCTGCAATGTAATGTATAGGGTTTGAAAAGTCACAACGACAAAGCCCTTGAGTTAAAAAAGATCATGTGCTTTTTAGGACAACCCTTCTACAAGATAAGATCAAGACTAGGCTTAAACTGACGTAAATTGATGTAAAATGCAACGGGAATAGTGTACTCATTATGGGACCAAAGTTTCTGCCTTCTTTCGTTTTAAGCTTTAATCTGTTTGAAGGGGCAGTAATCTGGTGCTTTTCTCAATTTTCATTCTGACCAAGAATGTATGTATCTAATCATCTTTATCTTTTCGGGTTTTCAGAGTTTGACATTGGCATTCTGATTTATGCTTACTACAGAACATTAACAGCTTTGTGCATACTATACATCCCAAACAACGGTCATTGTGCATTATACTGTTTACACAAGATAAAGTTTGATTTTGGAGATCTTCGTTAAAATCTGACATAACAATTAATACAATTACGAAATTCTTTTGTCTTAGTTCATCGAGCGGAAGAGACGCATGCTACTCCGGGTCATATGCTGTTAAAGGGTTGATTTCAATCCCCATGTGTTTGTATACACCGAAGTCTGTTTCTATTGTAAATATTTAAAAAGAAATGAAGTTCGTGAATAGATATGAGTGCATTTCCGAAAGATTCCTGTTCAAAACTGATGATTTACTGTTTTCTACTTCCAAGTTAGTAACATTAAAGCTGTACATGAAGTATATTTTTACATGCTTGTTTTGTTGCATAATGTCGTTACAGCTTATAAACCGACTTAAGTTTTAAATTAAAAGACCTAAATGATCAAATAATAAAACATAGTTAAATCTATCTTAAAATGTAAGTTTTGAATATATATTATAGTCAAATTGAAAAAAAGCAGTACTTACTAATCATGGTCGTGAAAACACAAAAACACAGCAAATAGCTTTGTCGTGTTAAGCGTCTGAAATCCAACCCTTCTGTACGCACAATGATATGATTAACAGATCTGATCAAGGGTCAGGTTTAAAAATAGAGCAGTCATATAGCATGTATATATCGCAAAAACGAATCAAACCTGTCCCAAGGCGTGCCATGTACGAAATCACAAAAATGTCAGACAAGCCGAATGTTTTGTACAACCTAATACCTATATTTTACGGGTAGGTATTTACGACAAGTTTTAACCTTCATTCAAAATGCTCATGGCTACCCGTATTGGACGAGGCATATGTTTGGAGTATTCTTTTCCAAATAACAGCCAAACTGTTGTGTAACAGTTGGCAATAGTCCTTAAACATGACCGATTTAATGCTGTGTTTTAATGCTGAGAGTAACAGTTTCATTTAAACCCTTTACGCCATGAATATCCATGTCAGAGGTAATAACATCATGAATGATATTAAGATTCATTGTTATAATAGCACATGGACACGTGAATGCCTGACCATGGTAGAAACTATATAATCATATCTAGATCATATAATAAGCAAACAAAGCAGATCCAATGGGAGCGTTCTGTTTTACTTTCACCTTGCTTTCAGCAACCACCTGCTCTAAATACCAACTAATTAACACATTTTAGTGGTCGTTATAGAGAGGTTTTACTGTATATCAATATTTTATTTGAACACACATTATATCATAAAGGGTACAATATAAGCCCTGATCCCGCTAATCGTATTTACAAACAGCTTGGATTGAGATGAGACGTCGAGTTAATCGGCGTCTAAACAAAATGTACGCTGTTTGACCCTTGGTCAATAGTTTCTCAAAATCTTTATCGAATCGGAAGTAGTCAAAATTGCTGCAGATCCAATTTTGTGTCGACATGTGTCGATAATGGTTATGGTATTACCTTATCGGTAACATACGAAATAAAGATGTGTCACCAGGGTGTACAGCGGTCCAGATAAGGTACGTACATTTGAACATTTTCAACAATAGTAGCTCTTTTATTTCTCCACCAAACCCTATACTGTGATCGTTTCGATGAGACGTTTCTAACGAGTGGTCACAGTATAGTGTTTGGTGGAGAAATGACGATTTCGTATTTGGGTACGCACCTTTAATATTTGGGTACGCCCCGTTAGTATTTGTACGCACCGTTAATATTTGGGTACGCACCTTTATCTGTAGCTCTGCCAGACACCACTTGCAGCATGCATATTCATATAAGAAATACTTCCTGTATGAATATTTATTAGTTAATAGGAAAAGTATCCCCCCCTAGGAAGAATGTATTATCAGATCTGTATAATTCCATAAGCAAACACAGAAGACCATGATTAAATAGGAGTCGTCTGATCTGGGTCTACTCTGTTTGCAAAGCCGTTGAAAAGCGTATTTTTGGAGGGAAATGGTTATTGTTTTGTTGTCTGTCCTCACCTATGGTGGGCATAGTTTCTGATGGAGTGTCTAACAATGGATCAGTTAATTATTACAAATTCCACTTGTAACTGATAAAAGATTATAACATGTAAGAAATCAGAAACCAAAATATACAAATCACAACAGCTTTAGGAATAATGTTGGACCTATTATATTTATATTTGTGAAGCTCGTGCTATATACGCAAAGGTATATATACTGAACTTTGCGATTTCCTTCAGTTTTAATAATTTCACCGCCGAAATTCCCATGGCTTGTTGCAATGGATATTGTTTTAATTATCTTTGCAGACAGTCCGGATCTAGATGAGATTCTGAGAACGCGGTACGCCATCAGGATCCAAACTGTTTCACACATCATGCTTTATAGAAAATATGATATTCACTCATAGGCTATTTTTAGATCCAATTTCTTTCATTAAATATACCAACAAGGAGTAGTTACTACAGAAAAGGAATTTTTCAGAATTGTGTTGTTTTGAAACCATTGTGATAAATAGAGCATTTGCTCCTGTGGAGCAAATGCTCTATTTATCACAATGGTTTCACAAATTGACTTTCACAGAAGCGTCAAAAGGCGTCAATATGCGGTAATGGGTTAAAGCAGATGACATTCTTTGCAGATGAAATTTAATTGGCGAAATTAGATAGCATGGTCAATAAATGTAAGAGAAATGCCATTTGAATAAAATAAAAACTTGCTGAGCGGTATTCAAAATATTTCTAACGAGCACCACTACTATATAGTATTGCTGGCAAATTAAAGAAGTTAATATATAAGTACTCATCATATCAAATTATCTGTGCAGTAAAGCAAAGCGGAAGTGAGGAGTGCCATTTATCACCAGACTCAAACAAAATATCACATTCCCCTTTGAAAAGCCAAGCATACTTCTCTTTAATATTTGATACAGCAAAATCAAATAACATCAGCAATGTTTTGTGTCAAACCATGAAAATTGAAGATAGGTGGTTCACAAGGAATATGTATAATTTGCATACATAATTTACTTAACACGGAGCATGTACACAATGTCAGCAGTAGTATAGCAAAAGTCCCTCTTAACAAATTAAACTTTACCTCTTGGAATAAATATACTGAACAATAGCATTTACTAACAAAAGGGAATTGTTTTAGAATCCTGGAGTATTGAAAACACTGTGATAAACAAGGTATTTGCTCTTATGGAAGTGAATATGAGGGTATTGGTTATCTCCTTATCTGACGAATATTTATACAAGATGTAATGACACCATATATATCAATCAGATGAGCTTTTGCAAAGGCATAATTATGAACCCATGAATTTTGGACATGATATTTACTGTAAAACCAGATCTATATTAATCCATAAGCAAACTGAGTGGACCCAGATCGAAAGATTCATGCAGGATCCGTCTGATCAGGGTCTACTCTGTTTGGAAAAGACACCAAAATGTGACTCTAACAGTTGAAGGATTAAGCAGGCACTACGAAGTCCAAGCTTGTTAGGTTTATTGAGAAGAAAATGTTTACAGAAAGTATTTTACTTCCTTGCTACATTAACCATTTTCCTCATATACACCTTTTTCAGGCATGTGCAAATAGAACAGGCCCAGATCAGATGGCACTTATATCAGCCGTCTGATCAGGGTCTGCTCTGTTTGCTTATGATATAATATATGTATATCATTCTACAGTTTCTGTCATGGCTAAAACTTCATGTGTCCATGTGCCATTATAAAAAAAGTAGTCTAATCAATTCTCATGACGTCATTATTTATCACTTGAATATTCATGGAGTTAAGGGTTAAACGGTCACCTGCTGATAGATAAACCCTCATTTATTCATTAAATGTTCGCTAAAGAGAGGTTCTATTTTGCAAAATGATAGCTAACGTTGTAGCATTGACACAGTTGATCAGACCATGGGCATGGCTTTCTATAGGATGTGGTCAGCTTTATGCACCTTCATCTTTTAAACTGTATCTTGCCATTAACCATTTAATTGGTTACAGTACAACCTCTCTATAACGGCCACTAAATTACATCAAGTATTTTGTGTTAAATGCAGGTAGCTGCTTAAAGCAAGGTGAAAGTAAAACGGAACGCTCCTATAGGAGCGTTCTGTTTTACTTTCACCTTGCTTTAAGCAGTCACCTGCCCTAAATACCAACTAATGAACACAATTAGAGAGGTTTTACTGTAAATCCAAATCAGACGACTGCTGTAGGAGACTTATAATCAGGATATATTCTATTGCTGATGGAATTGTGTATCTCTGAGTGTATATTTTCTGCCATCGCCAAAACATCCTGTGTTCGTATGCCACTGACAAACACCAGTTAATTGATATTGATAATGGCATTATTCCTTGCATAAAATATCAATGAAGGGTTAGTGAACAGTATACTTAAAATTGAATTTATTATGACAAATTCCTTCAGATAAACCAGATTAACCTTACACACTGTATGTATATACAGTAGAACCCCTCTAATGCGACCACTTAATATATAGATATGGGTGCCTTTATAAGCATGTGGTTGCTTAATGGAGGGCAAAAGTAATGCAAAAAGCTCCTCTGTGAGCTTTCTACGTTACTTTTGTATGGCATTAAGCTACCACCTGCCTCTACCACCCAGAAGTATACATCTTTTAGGTAGTCTCATTAGAGGAGTTTTACTGTATATGAACATTATGAATGTGACTGGAACCCATTTAGCCCGCCGGGTATCTCGGCATCTCATCGGGATCCAAACTATCTGAAACTCGTTGTTCTTTAACAAAGTAAAAACGTAAAGCTTAAAGCCGAATATCATTCCCGCCTTTGAATGCGAGACACGAATGCACTGTCTTTTTACAAATAGTGTAAGTCCCGATCAGATCAGATGTACCTTAAAATAGTTCTCTGGCCAGTGTTTGCACTGTTTGTCATTCGAAATCATCTTGCAAGTTTCAGACTTTTATACTGACACTATACTGGACTCTATAGTTAACCCTTTCCCTCATATAACCGTGTTTTCACGCATCTGCAAACAGAGTAGACCCAGATCAGACGGCTCCTATAGGAGCCGTCTGATCAGGGTCTGCTATGTTTGCTAAAAGTTCAGTGTTGGAAGAGTTAATGCTAATCGAGCTAGAGGAGAAATAACATCTCTAACTGATCGAACAGTTGTATAGTAAGCGTCACTGCCTATTCCGTGACCTACTAGAAAATCCTGTATGGCATGCTTCCATAGTCAACACGCCATGACATCACCATATCAGCCCATACCCTCATTCAATATTTATGTTGTGTTCTCAGTCTTCCTTGTCAATTACACCGTATCAAACCCAGCTCACAGCTTCCTGTCAAGGTTAATCACATTAGGTGTGAAAGGCAATACCTTGCATGGAATTTATAGCACGGTGACAAATACCCAGTGCTTCAGGGGTATTTGGAATCCTCTTATTCAGTGGCTGCCTATTTTCAGTTGATCACAATCGCCTGGTTTAACGAAACTGGGTTAGCATAGTCAATACTTGCTGCGGTTTTTAATTATTGAAATTTAACAATTGATTGTTGTTGCATATACTGATGCCATTTGAAGTTATAACCATCATATGCGATATTATGATCCTCATATTGTTTTGGTTGATTCAATAATAATTCTGAGATAAGCATCTTCCAAACATACATAGCAGTTAGCAATTGTTTTCAATATGTACTATATTTGGAATGAATATATTTTTGAAATAAAACTTCGCATTGTTTGTTTTTGTTTGTTTTATGTCCAATGAGGAGGGGGGCTTAACGTTTAACCCTTTACCTCATGAATATTTAATGAGAAGAAATGATTGTATGAAATTGGATTAGCTGGATGATTATGGCAAATACAAATAAGACAATATTTTACAATGGCAGAAACTACAGTAAAACTTCTCTATAACGGTCACTAAACTGTGTTAATTAGTTGGTATTATGGTCAGGTGGCTGCTTAAAGCAAGGTGAAAGTAAAACAGAACGGAGCGTTCTGTTTTACTTTCACCTTGCTTTAAGCAGCCACCTGTCTTTAACATCAAATAGTTGATGTAATTTAGTGGCCGTTATAGAGAGGGTTTACTGTATAGAATCATATCTATATTATTTCATCAGCACAAGAGCAGACCCTCCTATAAGAGCCGTCTAATCTAGGTCTCTTCTGTTTGCAAAAAGTGCGAAAACGTATGCATTTGGAGTAAAGGGTTAAACACCGTGCACTCTCAATCTCACAATTCCGTGTGTTCAAAGTCAGACCTTAGCTATTTAGGAAAGCTGTATAAATCACTGTCTGTGTCTCCAAGGCGATTCTAATGTGTATCGGCAAGATAGGTTTGGCTAAGAAAGAAGAGGTATTCATACAGTAGAACCTACCTTAAGCGGCCATCAAAAAGAGGATGTCTAATTTATGGGGTATAAGACAGGTGGTAGCTTAATGCAGGTCAAAAGGAAATGCAGAAAGCTCCTATAGGAGCTTTCTGCATTACCTTTGGCCTGCATTAAGCAGCCACCTGCTTTTTTACTATCCATATGTTCAATAAATGAATGGCTGCTTAGGACAGTTTCTACTGTATATAGATACTCAATGGCCCCTGTCAAAAATGCACATTCCCAATCAAGGCCACACATGTTGCATGTAACATGCCAAAGCATGCATTTGTAATAGGTTATAGTTTGCGGTCATATCTAATCAATGCTTGGCGAAATAGTATACGGGGTTTAAAAATAGCTCATCAATAATGAATAGAGTTATAGTTTGAACAAACAATCATATTTGAAAAGCCATTATCATGCAGAATGTCTACCCAAAACGTGAACAGCAAAACAATATACTATGTGCACGCTATGGAAATGATTTGATAATATGTATCCCTTCGCGTGGTGGGGGCGCTTAGGTACGCATTTACAAACACAGTAGACCCAGATCAGAACACCTCTGTAGGGAATGTCTGATTAGAGTCTGTTCTGCTTGGGTATGGAATACAGTAGAACCCCTCTAATGCGACCACTTAATGAATAAGCATGGCTGTCTTTATAAGCAGGTGGTTGCTTAATGCAGGACAAAAGCAATGCAGAAAGCTCCTCTAGGAGCTTTCTGCATTACTTTTGTCCTGCATTAAGCTACCACCTGCATCTAGCACCAAGAATTATACCTCTTTTAGGTGGTCGCATTAGCGGGGTTTTACTGTAATGTATAACCATGTCCACAGTATCTGACATTGGTGAATATTCACCGTGTCCATATGACATTACGAAAGTTCAACTAATTGGTACGACAGAACCTGTTTAAGCAGCCATACATTTATTGAACACGGGAGTCTTAAAACTCAGGTGGTAGCTTAATACATGGCAAACGTAATGCAGAAAGCTTCTATAGGAGCTTTCTGCATTAATTTTGACCTGTATTAAGCTACCACCTGCCTTACAGACCCATTATTATACCTCTATCTGATGGCAACTTAATGCGGGTTATACTGTATTCATAATTTTAGTATAGGTTACATGATGATTCATTAAATACAGGGTTATAGTAACACTGGATCAAGTTGAGATGCTCAATAAATAGACGTCTACTTTGGATTCAAACTTAGATAAGCTGGTCATGATTTTAAATACATACAGTGGCGGGTTACCAAATCATAGCACAGAATTGCGTATGCATTCTAGTCATGGAATATAATTCCGTTGAAAATTCAAATTGATACGAATCTTTGATAAATGCATCATTTCTATCATGAATAAGATGACACTGAAAGGTTCGATATATGTCTTGGTTTTCATCGTACGTATATATATATATTGCTATGTAACTTTCTATAGTGTTTGAGTGCTTAACCCATGCCCTCATGTTGACGCCTTTTGACGACTCTGCAAAAGTCACCTGTTGAAACCATTGTGACAAATAGAGCATTTGCTCCTATAGGAGCAAAAATGCTCGATTTATCACAATGGTCAAAAACGTCAAAATTCTAAAATTTTCCTTTACTCTAGTTAATGCTCATTTTCGGTAGATTTATTCAGAGAGGTTGGATCTAAAATAGCCTATGAGATAATGGGTTAATTGAGTGGTGCACGGGACTTTTTGCAATAGGTGGATCTATGAGTATATGTACAAATAGTTTGGATCCAGATCAGAAGCCGTGTAAATCAGCGTCTTGTCAGGATCTAAACTGTTTGAAGCGTCACTTACGTTTTCAGAGAAGAAACTGATGGATTATTCCGCTTTGATAAACAGAGCAGACCGAGCCATCTGATCAGGGATTACTTTGTCTGCTGATTATGCAGTTTCTGTCATGTCCAAATTTCATGAGTTCCATATTCCATTTTAAAAATTAATTGAATATTCATAATTTCGTTATTTCTTACATGGACATTCATAGAATTAAACGGTTTTGAATATAATGATTAATAATTTTTGTGTTTGCAAAATCAAAATCAGCCAATTTGCATACAGTAAAACCTCTCTATAACGGTCACTAAATTACATAAAGTATTTTGTGTTAAAGGCAGGTGTCTGCTTAAAGCAAGGTGAAAGTAAAACAGAACGCTCCTATGTTTGCTTAAAGCAAGGTGAAAGTAAAACAGAACGCTCCTATAGGAGCGTTCTGTTTTACTTTCACCTTGCTTTAAGCAGACACCTGCCCTAAATACCAACTAATTATCAAAAATTAGTGGCCGTTATAGAGAGGTTTGACTGTATTTGGATACGGGACACAAATTGCCTTATTTCTGTCGAAAAGCGTTGGTTCTGTGAATGACATGTTTATCATATCACGGAATGTAAGTGATTTTATTTACATGTCCAAATGGTCTACGCATTGAAAGACACGGAGATTGATGATTAAAACAGAAGTGTGACACTCCTTTGGCTTTTGGCATCTCTTTCTAAAGTCCCCAAATAGTTGAATTTAAAATGTTAACGTTGGTTATTCCCTAATGGGTATTGTCGTTTCTTTGTTACGTTTCGACTGTTTTCTAAGCAAAATGATGATTCTTGGTGAGTAGAAGAACCAACAAAACTTATTAAAATGAGTCTAGAAATTCCAGTACTGTATAAAAATAAACGTAATAACAGGGCTATAGATAAGGAGCATATTTAGAAAATCTAATCAAAACATATTTATATTTCTCTTCCAAACCCTACCTTGCAGAAAGATAGGGTTTGGTTGAGAAATAGTAAACTCTGATAGATCAGGATCCATCATAATATACAGTAGAACCCCTCTAATGCGACCACTTAATGAATAAACATGGCTGTCTTTATAAGCAGGTGGTTGATTAATGCAGGACAAAAGTAATTCAGAAAACTCCTCTAGGAGTTTTCTGCATTACTTTTGTCCTACATTAAGCTACCACCTCAATCTAGTACCTAGAATTATACCTTTTTAGGTTGTCGCATTAGCGGGTTTTTCTTGTATATGCAAACCGGTAACATAGAAATTGTTTTGTTTTTAACCTTTAAGTATACAGTAAAACCTCTCTAAACCGGAATTCTAGAAGATAAGAATTTAGATACAAAAAGGCAGGCGGCTGCTTAATGCAGAGTGAGAGTCATACAGAAAGGAGCTTTCTGCATGACTCACATGTCTCCAACTTCGATATTTATACTACATTTGACGTCCGGTTTAGAGAGGTTTTACTGTATAACTCTTTAGCTGCCAGTGTCACATGTGTAGTTAATTATGCATTAATTATGCCGAGTAACTCGGCATCTCATCAGGTTCCAAACCGTTTGCATAGGCGTTACTACGATACAGTATTGACAATAAAAGGGGAGAAGCTAAAACAAAATTAAGCAGACGACAACTGTTGCAGACGACAATATTTGACAGAATCAAACAAAGAGGTTACCAATATGGATCAAGATTCAATATTCAATTAATTTTAAACTAATAGTAACAGGATCAAACAGTTGCTAAGCATCTCATCTGGATACAAGTTATAACTCGTCCTTGTCATCCAAAGGGGAAAACAGGGAGAAAATATGAAAACTTGTATTAACCCCTCTAATGCGACCACCAAAAAGGGGCATAATTCTTGGTGCCAAGGGCAGGTGGTAGCTTAATGCAGGACGAAACTTTCGTCCTGCATTAAGCAACCACCTGCTTATAAAGACAGCCATGTTTATTCTTTAAGTGGTGGCATTGGAGGGATTTCACTGTTTACTTTTCTCATGCTGGTTTGCTGGAACGCTGGTATGTTATAAGTATTACTGACGTCCGAATTCTTCAAAATGTTCAGATACTATTTATCGAGTGTCAAACAGCTTGGATCCTGTTGATACGCCGAGTTACTCGGCATCTTACCTTGAACCAAGCCGTTTGCAAATGTCATTCAAGTCACACTTAGAATAATAAGAGTTAAAACTTATTTAGACTTGGGGAAAATGATATTGTATTTCATCTTACGCGACATCGGTTGCTATTTGAGGATAGGTGAACTTGTTTTTCCATTATTTTACCCTTATCTGGCTATTCACGATCAGAGTCGCAGTTGCAAACAGCTTGGATCCAGATGAGACGTCGAGTAACTTGGCGTCTCAATAGGATCCAATCTGTTTGACACTAGTTCAATAATTTCTCAAAAGCTTGTATCATGACACTTGGTCAATAATTTCTCAACAGTTTCATCGAATCGGAAGTAGTCAAACTTGGAGCTGATCCAACTTTGAGCAGACGTTATGTTTACGCAACAGGATAAAAGATAACCTATTCCCGCATAGGCTATTTTAGACCCAACTTCTTTGATTCAATCTACCAAAAAGGAGCATTTACTAGAGAAAAGATATTTTTCAGAAGTGTGTAGTTTTTGAAACCAATGTGATAAATAGAGCATTTGCTCCTGTGGAGCAAATGCTCTATTTATCACAATGGTTTCACAAAGTGACTTTTTCATGTGGGAATGGGTTAAGTAATAAAAACAAACATAAAAACCGAACAAATAGACACACCGTTTTAACATCGGGTAGACATCGAGTCTGAAACGGATACAAACTGTTTGAGAAGAAAGTCGTCACGTATTCACACATAGCGTGGGACCAGTTAACCAATTCCCTGTCCAATATTCGTGTAAGACATAATGGCACAATGAATATTTATTAGCTGAATTTGTAATGGGATATGAACACGTGGTATTTTGGTTTCTATGTAATTTCATAAGCAAACATAACAAATCTATATAATTTCATAAGCAAACAGTACAGACCCTCATCAGATGGCTCCTACATGAACCGTCTGATCTGGATCTACTATGTTTGCAAAAGAGTGAAAAGGCATTTATACGAGGGAAAGGGTTAACCCATATTCCGCTGTAAACTCTGATCCTGGATATGTTTGCATGCTTCCGATTTATTAAGTCTATTGACACACTACTGAAAGCGTGTCAAACAGTTTCGATTCTGATGAGATCTCATTGGACGATCCATGCTGTTTGACAAGCCATGCTGTTTGCAAATACAGTAATACCTCTCTAAACCGGACGTTTAATGTAATATAAATATCGGTCTTTGGAGACAGGTGGCAGCATAATGCAGGGTGAAAGTCATGCAGAAAGCTCCTCTAGGAGCTTTCTGCATGACTTTCACCCTGCATTAAGCAGCCCCCTGCCTAAATGTATCTAAATTAATCTCTACTAAAATTCCGGTTAAGAGAGGTTTTACTGTATCAATCAGGCTGTGACGAACATTATAAGGGTTATGCGACAATTCAACCTGGTGTCTCATAGCGTTAAGCAAATCATAATATCGAGTTGGTTACTCACATTTCAACGATGAATCTTTAAGCCAAAGCCTGTCAACTTGATTGACAGAAAAAAGCTTCCCTGCATAGCTGACGATCATTATATATGTGCATATATTACAAATGTTACTACACATGTGTCAAGTGTGTTTAGTAGTCGGAGAAGTGTCATTACACATAAACACTTATTTTTCCAAATTGTGTAGTTATCTCTGTAGCTGCAAAATGGCTACGTTTGTCGCGAAATGAACTAGACAAAACGATACAAATTAAAATACATAAATATAATTAAGAAATGTTAGAACAACTCATTCCCTCCTAGACAGTTTTCAGACCCATCCTCGTTGAATAAATCTACCGAAGATGAGCATTAACTATAGAAAAGGATAATTTTAGAATTGGTTATAAGGAGCAAATGCTCTATTTATCACAATGGTTTCAACATGTGACTTTTACCGAGGCACCAAAATGCGTCACTAGGAGGGAATGTGTTAAACACTGAGCTGATATATAATTAAAACAAATTAGAAACAAAAGGCGTTGTTTAAAGAAAACACCATCCGAATGTTATTTATCAATTGTCTTGGACGGTCTGATTTTGTCGCGATGCTCTAGAAAAAAAAAAGAAAAGAAAAATTCAGAGGGGTTTCATTTAGGAAACAATGACACCATGAATATTAATTAATTAACACATTCCCACCTAGTGACGCCTTTTGGCGCCTTTGTAAAAGTCACATTATGAAAACATTGTGATAAATAGAGCATTTGCTCCATAGGAGCAAATGCTCTATTTATTACAATGGTTTCAAAACTACACAATTATAAACTTCCCCGTTTCTATAGTTAATGATCTTTTTCTGAAGATTAATTCAAAGAGGTTGGGTCTATAGCAGTCTAGGAGGGAAAGAGTTAATGGCATATGAACACAAACATGTTTTGACCACTACATAAATTGTAGAACCAATTCTATATTATGCCAGAAGCAAACGGATTGGACCCTGGGTACAGGAGCCGTCTGATCTGGGATTGGACCCTGGGTACAGGAGCCGTCTGATCTGGGATTGGACCCTGGGTACAGGAGCCGTCTGATCTGGATTTTCTATTGGCGTTAATCTGCATGTCTATGTACTAGAGATTTAGGAGTGGTACTTATGATATCTAGATTAGATATTTTCTCAGACTTATCTTCCCTCCGAACCGCCGATGCTACTGAGAACCAGCAAGGGAGAGTAAAATATTTAGCTACGTCACTTACCCATGGCTGCGAAAATTGCTTGAATATCACTCAAACATAGCAGTGGTATATTTTTTATGAAATTATTGGAATTGGAGGTTCGTTCATACCATTGTTTGGTCGTGAAAAGGCGTGTGTAGTTATATACCTCACGTCAAAGTAAATGTTGAAAGTAAAATACTATTAATCAAATTTTACACCTATATCATTCAAAATGTATCAGCCCTTTACCTCGTATGGACGTCTTTTGACACCGTTGCAAACCCAGCAAACCGAGACGGCTAGTCTGATCAGGCTCTTCCCTGCTTACTTATGAAATGATATAGATCTGATTCTACTATATCTGGTATTATTTATGAGGTCATTATAATGTTCAGTTTATTATTGTTTACACATTCGTTATTTCTAACACGAATGTTCATGACAGGACGGGTTAACACAATTTGTAGACTTTAATTACTCTGCCATACATCATTGAAAAGCATGTGAAGCATGCATGCCTTTTCTTGAAATATATATGGACGAATAAGACCGCTATAAATCAGCGTTTGTCTTAACCCATCCCCTCATAAACTAGTGTTAGATTCAACCGCTTTGAATAAATCTACTGAAAAGGAGCATTAACTAGAAAACATATTTTTTCAGAATTGTGTACATTTGAAACGAATGTGATAAATAGAGCATTGGCTGCTATGGAACAAATGCTCTATTTATCTCAATGGTTCCAAACAAATGACTTACAGAGGCGTCAAAATGCGTCAGTAGAATGGATATGGGTTAAAGCAGTTTATTATCATCGATGTCAGATGACCACCTCCAAAGAAGTCTTTAACCCTTTCCCTCATACAAACGTGTTTTCACGCATTTGCAAACAGAGTAGACCCAGCTCAGACGGCTCCTATAGGAGCCGTCTGATCAGGGTCTGCTCTGTTTGCTCATGGAATTGGATAGATCTGTTTCCTTACTTTCTAAAATGGCTACAATGGTCCACCTTCCATATTTCATTATAACTATTCTGTCCATGAATATTCAGTAGGTATTGTAATAAACATAGAACAGGGAAAGGGTTAACTCATATTAATCAGTTCTAGGTATAGGTATATTCTAATGCTGCATATTCAACGAAATCGTCACAAGTATGAATTGAGCATAAAAGGTGTTTTCAGTTATGCATTGATTCAAAACGTTATACCCTTTACTCCATGAATATTCATGTAAGAAATAATAACACTATGAATATTAATTACACTAATTGTTACAATGGTCAGGCAGGAAATTAGAATCAAATTCATATTATATCACAAGCAAACTAGACGGTTCCTACATTGTTTTACTTCGTTATTAAATCATATTTACCATAATTATACAATATGCCTTCTCCAAAACAAGTGATTTGTAAGTTTTAACACATTATCCCCTAGTGACGCATTTTATAAAAGTCACTTTATGAAACCATTGTGATAAATAGAGCATTTGCTCCTATAGGAGCAAATGCTCTATTTATCACAATGGTTTCAAACTACAACATTCTAAATTTGTCCTTTCCTCTAGTTAATGTTCCTTTCCGGTAGATACATTCAAAGAGGTTGGATCTAAAAATAGCCTAGGAAAGAATGAGTTTAATCTATACACAGAAGCAACATCCTCGGCAACCCGAACAAACGGATAGGATGGAAAGCAATATGTCACTTGTATAAGAAAACATTATGTGATGTTTTAACTGTACAGGGATTTTAATCATATATGCCATTCATATAAAGGCATCACGTCATTTAAGACTTCGGAAAGTTCTACTTAATTTTCAAATTATTTGAGAAAGAACAAGCTTACAATTCTAATGTTTATCAATGAAACCTCGTATAAATGCGAGTGAAATTTCAGAATAAATGTTGGTAAGTTGGTGTTCTAGTGCAATTATGTTTTCAATAATTGTTTGTATTAATACATGTGCAATTTTGTATTCACTGAGTCATGTGCAATTTATATCGTAATTTACAAAAATATTCTAGATGGAGTTTTTCTCGAGTTTTTCTTTCAGTTTTCTTTCTTACAACAGTATTTGGTAAAGTCTGTAAATTCCCTGTCTTTAATGTAAAATTGTGCAACTTTTGACGAAACATGAGAGGAGGTATATTTAACCCATTCCCTCATACTGGAGTCTTTTGACGCCTCTATAAAAGTTACCATAGTTCCATAGGAGCTAAATGGACTATTTACAACAATGGTTTCAATGCTACACAATTCCAAAATCGTCATTTTTTTCTATGCCTATGAGGGAACGAGTTAAAACAGACAAACTGGTATGGGCAGAAAAAGAATACAATACAGTAAAACCTCGATTATTCGAAATTTCGTTATAGAAGAATTTAGACCCTTTTAGGCAGGTGGCTGCTTAATGCATGGTGAAAGTCATGCAGAAAGCTCCTAGAGGAGCTTTCTGCATGACTTTCACCATGCATTAAGCTGCCACCTGTCTTAAATATCGATAATAATGCGTATTTTAGTGTTCGGATAATCGAGGTTTTACTGTATGTGTAAATTGTACAAATTACAATGAATTCATACAAACGGTAAAACTCAATTTCATTTTCATATGCACGTTTATTTGACACATTTAAGTAAATGATATCAACGCGTTCCCTAATTAATATTTATGTTTGAATTGGTCACCTCATGAATATTCATTAATTTAACTTTTGAATGCAGCTGTATTCATGGGAATTGTTTTTGGTTTGATATATCAGTAGGATCAGATATTAATAATTATATAAGCAAACAGAGTAGACCCTGATCAGACGGCTCCTATCCTGTTTGCAATGGCATGAAAAAGCTTTTATATGAACATGAAAAAAGATATGGTTACCAGAACCTTTGTTAATGTAATAGGTACTCTAGAACGGGTTAAATAAAACTTGACGTGAAAATACAAAAGTTGTAAGTTTGCTTTCATTATGTTATAATCATATCAGAAAACAAAAAAATAAGATGCAATTATATTTAAACTGATGACCATTCTATTTTGACCAAATGGCATAAGATCACCGAATTGATATTGGAAATGACCAGAGAGTCTTTAGTCTTACGAAATGAGCATTGTCCACACAATATGATTAAAAATGCAATAAGCATACAATTGAAAACAATTATAAAAACAATATGATTCTGAATTTCAAACAAGCTCAGTTCTGCATCAAATGATCAGCGCTCATTGAAAACAAGATAATAAGTAAGGTAACATACAGTAAAACCTCTCCATAACGGCCACTAAATTACATTAAGTATTTGTGTTAAAAGCAGGTGGCTGCTTAAAGCAAGGTGAAAGTAAAACAGAACGCTCCTATATAGGAGCGTTCTGTTTTACTTTCACCTTGCTTTAAGCAGCCACCTGCCCTAAATACCAACTAATTAGCACACTTCAGTGACCGTTATAGAGAGGTGTTACTGTATTAACATTTATCCCGTAGCAAAAATAATGTCTGCCTAAATCTGATGCAATTTTGTTTACTTCCGATTTGATCAAGCCTTGGAGAAATAGCTTGGACCCTAATGAGATACCGAGCTACATGGCGTCTCATCTGGATCCAAACTGTTTGTAAAAGCGAATCAGGTCGCAGATAGCGAGATATGAGTAAATGAACGAACAGACTCGATGGCCTTTCTGAGTCTACAACAATTGCAACGTCAGGCACCTATCCTGTATGGTGTAATGACTCCTGTGTGTTTGTATATTCAATTTCTTAAAAATAGAATGTTATGCTTCTACTGATTTATTTGAAGCAAGTCTAAAGTTATGTATTTACAACAAAAATATATTTACAATTTCAAATATACATAAAAGTATGTTCAAAATAAATTATGAATACAGAAAATTATATATTCAAATAAACAAAAATGGGAATAGTTGTTAATCAGGTCTCAGATTGAATGTAAATGTGTAACCCTTTACTCCATATATACAATTTTAATGCATTTGAAAACCGTGTAGACCCAGTTTAGAGGACCCCTGTGTAAGCATTATGATCAGGGTCTGTTTTGTTTTGTTACGGAATAATATAGACCTGATTCTACAGTTTCTGTATTTATAAAACATCATCTGAGTAATATTCATGATGCAAATATTTCTTACATACATAGTCTTGAGGTAAATGGTTAATAGAAGTATTATTGATGTTTATATTATTCTGAATGGTTTTACAAACAATACACTGAACTTTAGATATGAAATGAATTGACAAAATTGCATTGAATTATAATTAAGTTAATAAAATGTAGGTTTTCTTTCGTATTAGCGATAAGAATAATTATGTTAAAAGTTTGACTGCTTTAATCATGAACAATTATTGCTCAGCATTACCTATACATATAATGAAAGGATCTGTAAATTGCAATTGTATCAACTCATGATGTTTTAATTTTCGATCATGTTAATTATAATAATTATAATACTCCATTATCTAAAAGCTCAAAGGCTTTTGATCAGAAAACAGCTTTTATATTTATTGTTTAATAAACAGTACAAATCAACATCAGTACAGAAGAAATTCAACAGTTCATAAGACACCACCGTGTCAGTTTTCTGGTCTAACAAAAATGTCACCTGACTCCCAGTCAATGTATTTATCGCCATCGTCGCGAAGCTGTCATTATTAAGACATTTATTAGCTTGTCTTAATATGTATTAATGAATAAATAAGTGACGGGAGAACTCGCGAGAAAACATGTGGATGAGGAAATAATAATACAAGACATAAACTGGCCTGGTTTAGGAGTTCCTCGTGATGCACGAAAAATAAATACATTGTATAACTAATTATGAACATTTTACCCAGTCCTGTAATATATAATTAACGCGTACACCGCTGTAGAAAAACTAATATCTACTGAAAATTGAATCTGGTGCAAGTTTGAGTACTTCCAATGAGTATATTAACACTGTATTCCGTAGACACGCCCTTTTACTCATTGACAAACAGAGTAGACCCGTATCAGACAGCTCCTATAGAAAACATCTCATCAGGATATGCTCTGCTTATGAAATGATATAAATTTGTTTAGGGAAAATATAATATATGAAATTATTAATTATGTCATTATTTATTATATGAATATTAATAGAGTATATAGTTAAAACACTGATTATATGAGTGTAAAGTCTAACTGTCTACCTAAGAGCTCATATTCCAAAACAGTCTTTTTTGTTTCACGTGACCCTCATAGAATGGAAATTGGCAACATTTGAATTGTGAATCAAGTATATACCTCGTACAATAACGTTCGAATATATCTTTAACCCATTACCTCATAGGCTATTTTATATCCAACCTGTTCCGAAAAGGAACATTTACTAGAGAAAAGGAAATTTTTTAGAATTGTGTACTTCTGAAACCATTGTGATAAATAGAAATGCTCTATTTGTCACAATGGTTTCGAAAAGTGACGTTTACAGAGGCATAGAAAGGAGTTTTTATGGAGGAAAGGGTTAATTTATTTGTGAAGATTAATAGTCACGATCCTTTTGAAATATCCCGTTGTTAACCTTTTACTTCATGCATATTCAAGTAAATTATAATCATTAATTATATTAATTTACTGATTGTTTTATAATGGCACAATGAGCAAAAACGTGTTATCCTGACAAGAACTGTAGCATCAGATCTACATGTATATTATATCAAAAAGCAAACATGGTCGGCTATGTTTGCTGATAAATTCACAATAGACTCTATAGTTTTTTCCAATACCAACATACATGTGCACATATGCCATGGTAAAATAAATCATCTAATACATATTCACAGTGTCATTATTTCCTGCATGAATATTCATCAGGGGAATGGTTAAACTGGTTAGATTAACACATTCCCTCCTAGTTACGCATTTTGGCGTCTCTTTAAAAGTCACATTTTGAAATAATTGTTATAAATAGAGCATTTGCTCCCATCTCTACTTATCACAATGGCTTCAAAACTACAAAATTCTAATATTCTCCTTTTCTATAGTTAATGCTCATTTTCGGTAAATTTATTCAAAGAGTTTGGGTCTAAAAATAGTCTAGAAAGGAATGAATTAAAATGGGACGCCGAGTAGCTCAGTGTATCATTGGCATGTTTTATATCTTTGAATGAAAACGGGAGAAGGTCTGCATTAAATATGAATTACAGTACATTTGCTATCCATGAAAATGCTAGATGTCCAAGTGTGTTTACAGTAAAACCCTATAAACTGGAATTCTAGTAGAGAAAAATAGATATTTATAGGCAGGTGGCAGCTTAATGCAGGTTGAAGGCCATGCATAAAACTCCTAGAGGAGCTTTCTGTATGATTTCAAGCCTGCATTAAGCTGCCAAGGCCGATATGTATACTAAATTAGGGTTGTGTTACTGTTTTTTTGTTTTTGTCTCCTTTTTGTCTCCTCGAATACCAAGTGGAAATAAAAGCATTGGTAAGAAACATCAAGAGTATTCCTTAATCGCATCGCTAACGTTGGAGAGAAAAGACAGAAACATGCGAAAAAAAAACATCAACTTGATTATCTATGGGAATGAACCGTCTATCGCTGAGAGATATACAGATAGATAGAGAGACAAACGAAACGAGAGATGAACATACTCGGAGGGGAGAGGGGGAAAAGTGACAATAACTAAACACTATGTAAGTATACAATCGAACAAGCAGTGGGAATAAGAAAGTCGGACGGACGAAAAGATATAACAGATACACAGATAGACAGACAAAAATGACAGACAGGTTGTCAGAATGAGCAGAGACATATATGTATGTATATGTCTCTGGAATGAGACACAGACATGCAAACATATATACGTACACACAAACAGGCTGACAGACAGGGTGGTTGGTCAGTGATGGAAGGACAGACAGACACGCAACAAATATTCAACCAGCACACATACACAAATAAAAAGACAATTTGACATTCAGTATGGAGGTATACAACAAAAATAGGTGATATGCACATTCGAATTGTTCAAAATAAAAGTGGCCATTTTAGTAAAATAGGGAGTAATTAAGCATTATATACCTTTCTAAAGGCATTATATCTATGTTTTCAGTAACAAATACTTGACCATGTTTAACCATTTACTCCATGAATATTAATGTAAGGAATAATGACATAATGAATATTAATCAGCTTCTTATTTATAATGAACCATCAATACAGGACGGTGACTGTAGGATCACATCTATATTATTTAATAACCAAACATAGCATACCCTGATCAGAAATAGGAACCGACTGATTGGGGTCTACACTGTTTGCAAAGGCGTAGAAATGCGTATTTATAGAGTAAAAGATTAATCATTTACTCCATGATTATTTAACAAAGAAATAATGACATCATGTGAATTTTAATTAGCTATTTTATCATGACAAATGAAGAAGGGGAGTTTCGGTAGTTGTAGAAACTGTAGTATCAACTATATATTATTTCAAAAGCAAACGGAGCAGATCTTGATCCCACATGGGCCGTCTGATCTGAGTCTTCTTTGTTTGCAATGTCGTTAAAAGGCGTATCTATGGAGTATTCAGTTAATCTAAATACCAACCGTGCATAAAAACAACATCAACAAAAACAAATAAATAAAACACAAAAATAAAACAAAAAACAAAAACAAAACCCGAACGTGTACTGTTTTAAACTCCAGACATGGGAGAGTAAAGGTGTAAGGAAAACTTCACGTCAAGTCAGTTTTAGAGAAAAATAGAAACATTTGCTGTCCAGTCACCTGTCTGACCACCTGCCAATCTCCAATATAGAATGTCTAGCCAGGTAAACAGTTGACTGTATATAAAACATAATATGGACGACAGCTTTCTGACTGCCGTAAATAACCCCAGGCTGAATAACACAACCGCACTCGTATACCGCATGCGTCGACCAGCAACATCAACTTATATAGTTTTCGTCCTGACATTATGTTTGTAAATAAATTCTAGATACAAGTAATATTTTTACTTAATCATTGATGGATATTCATTCAGAAAAAAATGTTAATAATTTTGAGTGATTTTATAATAAATATACATAAATAATAGACAACGGTGTATGCACGGGTTAAAGGTCAAGCATAAGTCAATTCGATGTGAGATACATATTTATCAAAATGGAGACACCATAAATCATTGCGTCTCGAGGAAAACTAGAGAAAGAGAGGGATGATAGTAGCGGTTATGCTCTGGCACGTGTAGAGGTGTTTTATGTTCTGGCCCATAATCTATTACAATCTCTTTATTAGCATCAGATGTCATAGCATCCGAGGTAAATCAAGTCCCTTGTTATATATGCAGCGTAACGTAATTTATAGAAACTTAACTAAATATGTTAATGTAACGATGTTCATTGTTAAGATAATGAATCAGTTTACGGTAAGAATGTGAATGTTCGGCGTGTTGCAGCAAATTGATGTGATATCCCAATTAACCCGAGTATTCGGACATTCGATACCTTTCATCCATGGGTCTGTAAACCTAACAAGTGAAAGCTCTATCATTTTTATAACTATAAAATACAAAAAAACATAGTAGTAAATAGTGTAGACTT
This sequence comes from Azorinus chamasolen, assembly GCA_963576725.1. Taxonomy (NCBI): domain Eukaryota; kingdom Metazoa; phylum Mollusca; class Bivalvia; order Cardiida; family Solecurtidae; genus Azorinus; species Azorinus chamasolen. The sequence goes on along the minus strand of OY755248.1, from coordinate 31,973,154 downwards.
TGATCAAACTGCACATTTTTTCAGGAGGACTTTGTTCTTCTGCACTATTTGCTTAACCCTTTCCTCCATAAATACGCTTTTCTGGGCCTCTGTAAAAGTCACCTGTTGAAACCATTGTGATAAAAAGAGCATTTGCTCCTATAGGAGCAAATACTCTATTTATCACAATGGTTTTTCAAATTACAAAATTTTAAAAATTTCCTTTTCTCTAGTTAATGCTCTTTTTCGGTAGATTTATTCAAAGATGTTTATCTAAAATAGACTATGAGGTAATGGGTTAATACTCCATAGATCCGTCTTTCTACGCCTTTGCCAACAAAGTATACCCAGATTAGACATCCTCCGTAGGAGCCGTCTGATCAGGGTCTGTTCAGATTATGTTCTGTTTGCTATAGATATGATTCTACAGTCTCTGCCATGGCCAAATGTTTCTGTTTTACATACAAAATTTATCTAATTACTATTCATGGTGTAAAAAGTATCACCAGAACTTTGAATGATATCCAAGTTCCGCATAACATTCAGTTGAAATACAATAGCTTAATCCTTTGCCTAAAGAATATTTATGTAATGACATCATGAATATTTATTAACTGCTTTTTATGACAATAAATGGAGTTTGAACAATGTATTGCCTGATCAGGGTCTACCATATTTTGCAAAGGCGTAGAAGGCGGTTCTAAAATGACTTAGAATGTATTACAGAAAACATATCTCATACATTTGTGGTTTATTAAAAAAAATTGTGTATGTAAAATAAGCCAACTGTGTACACTCGGAACAGTCTATACAAGTTGATTTTGATTCAAACGCTTCTGTAGAGCCTCTCTAAAGCTTTGGAGACATTAAATGTTTAAATGCAGACGGTTGCTTAACCCTTTACCTGATGCATATTCATGTAAAAAAAATAAATGTTTATATATTAAGTAGCTGGATATTTTAAAGGCATAACTATTAAGTAGCTTGATATTTTAATGGCATAAATATTAAGTAGCTGGATATTATAATGGCATTATGAACAAGGGAAGGTTTACTATTGCAGAAACTGTAGAATCAGATATATACTATGTTATAAGAAAACACAGTAAACCGTTGTCAGACGGTTCGTATATGGGCTGTCTGATATGGGTCTATCCAATTTGCAAAATACTTGAATACTTGCCAGACATATCCATGTACGATTATGCATTATTACAATTATCATGCCAATATTTACATATCAGTCTTGATTGAAATGTTTCTTTATTAATTTTCTCTATATGGTACGAATAGTGATTCAGACAACCAATGTGTGACAAGTGTCCCTGGGAAGGAACACGTTCAAACAGTGTAGACCCAGACCAGTTAACGTATGATCAGGGTATGCTCTATTGCTTCAAGAAGTATTCTCAAAGTGACGTATCGCAAAAACAGTTATCATTTCAGATGAAAATCAGACTAATTCCAAATACATATTTGAACAACTAAGAAGACATGTTAACCATTTCCCTCATATTTATAAACTCTTTTTTCACACCTTTACAAACAGAGTAGATCCAGAGCAGACGGCTCCTAGGAGCCGTCTGATCAGGATCAGCTCTGTTTGCTTTTGGTATGATATATATCTGATTCTACAGTTTTTGTCACGCAAAAACAATTTCTTGAAAAGTTTATGTTATAAAAATTCTACTCATAAATATTCATGATGTCATTATTTCTTACATGAATAGTCAACAGGAAAAGGGTTAAAATGAGTTATTCAGTTGATTAATACACATGAAGGTTTAAATTATATCCAAATTCCCATTACTGTTGCATTTCCTTATTTCGTAATATTTCCTCACTTCTAGCAACAAATTTATATTTTGAAAAGAAGAGAAACTAACTTGGGCAAATTACTAAACTGTTACAATCACTTGTAACCGCATATGTGCCTCAGCCGTTGGACTCCCAAGCCACATGCGCACCCATAGATGAATGCACAACCAACCGTCTTCCTCGAATTCGAGAGACAACCAAGAAGAAAAAGAAGACAATAACTAAACACAAGGCGATTACACCTGAAAGAGTATTGGAAAATCCAAACTAGAAAGCCATATCCTTGAATATATATTCTCTGGTTATCCATAAAAGAAAAAATGATAATGTGAATAAAACAGTTAAAAGAGTAAAATGTAAAACTGAGTTATGAAAAGGAAGAAAATTAATAAGGACATAATGATTTGGGGGTTTGCCAATGACTCGTAATGAAAAGGCTGATGAAATATTAGTTTCATTAAGGTCTGCATTACAGTAAACCCTGTCTTCTTCGACTAATAAAAACATGTGTACGTCATGGCCCTTAAGGCTGGGTAACTTAAAGCAGGTCGAAAGTAATGCAGAAAGAAAAATCCTGCAGGAGCTTTCTACAAAACTTCTTGCTTAAGACAGATTCATCTGCACATGGAAAGGGCATTATAAGTTTCTCTAGCTTTAGGTCGACTATTCTGGCTGTACAACATCCTATGGCAAACCCTCCACGTGTTAGGAGACGCATTCCAAGAATATGAAAACAGAGTAGACATACAGGAGCCGTCTGGTGAGGGTCTGTTCTATTTGCTCATGGAATAATAAAGATCTGATACTACAGGTTCTGTCGTGGAACAAAATTCGATTGTTTAGTATATCATTTTAAGAGTTCGCCTAATTAATATTCATCATTTCATCATTTCTTACATACATATTTATAAGAAATATTTAATGCACACTTTCATGGATAGACATCACTTCTAATGATATTTCCATATTATTTATTCCGCCAATGTAAATGTAGTAAAACCGCTCTATAACGGTCACTAAATTACATAACATATTTTGTGTTAAAGACAGGTGGCTACTTAAAGCAAGATGAAAGTAAAACAGAATGCTCTTATAGGAACGTTCTGTTTTACTTTAACATTGCATTAAGCAGCCACCTACCTTAAATACATGTACCAACTAATTAACATAATTCAGTGGCCGTTATAGAGATGTTTTGCTGTACATGTATTATGAACTATTGTATGGATGTTATTTGTTGTATACAAATATGTCATTGTGACACTGCTGTAGTTACAAATACAGTAAAACACTTAATTCAAATAAATATAAATGTTGGTCTATGAAACAGGTGACAACAAAATGTAGGTTGAAATTCATACAGAAAGCTCCCCAAGGAGCTCTCTGCATAACTTTCATCATGCATTAAGCAGCCATCTGCCTAAACAAATGTACATGTAAAGTCTTCTTGAATAGAAATCCACCCGAATGAGAGGAGTTTTAGGGAATTGCCTGTTTGTATTACTAATATTGTCTGTAATACGTTTTATCTGTGTAAGTTTACAGAGAAAACACCTGGAACTGCACACAATCAGATTCAGAGCATAGATATACAGTCAATGCACAACAAAAGGTGTCATGATGTACACGAACAAATCTGCAAAATCTTCATTAAAATATGCTGTTTTCAGTAAAAAGGGTTATATTCGGTGGTGATCAAAGGTAAACTATGTTTGAAATTCCCGCAGGGCTATAGATGTAGATACCTTAGTAATGTTTACATCTATACAAAACGCCCTGACTTTGTCGGCTTGAAATTATTCACACCTGCCGAAATGTCAGGGGTTTATCAAATATTAAAATCTCAGAATGTGCCCGCATACATTTTCATGTTATTAAAAAGCTCATGTATTGTTAAAATAGTGGATATAATAAATTGTGTTTCAGCAGAATTAGGAAAAATGGAATTTTCAATATTAATAAGTAATAAAATCTCTCCAAAGCGGCCACCAAAGAAATGAATAATCCAGTAGAACTTTCTGTATTACTTTCATCCTGCATTATGCAACCACCTGCTATTAACGACTCCAGTGTTTATGGATTATGTGGTCCCTTTAAAACCTACTGTACATTCTCCTTAATTTGTAAAAATGTTACTCGTATTATAAGAAGAGAAAAATAAACCCTACCGATGTTTTGTTGTGTCTATATTAGCCACAACTTATATATAAATTCATCCATATAATGTGTATATCGATAAAAATAGTAAATGAATTTTAATAGTTTAATGTGAGGTAAAACTATTTAACGTACACATCTTAAATATGTATCCTTGGAATTGTAGATAAATTCATTTGTATGAGCTTATCCTATTCCTCCATAAATAAAGTGTGCCTCTGCAAAAGTCACTGTATGAAACCATTGTGATAAATATAGCATTTGCTCCTATAGGAGCAAATGCTCTATTTATCACTATGGTTTCAAACAACAAAATTCTAAAATTTTCCTTTTCTCTAGTTAATACTCCTTTTCGGTAGATTTATTCAAAATGGTTGGCTCTAAACATAGCCTATGAGGGAAAGGGTTAAAAGGACATTATTTATCTGATCCGTGCAAAACCGAAACAACAACTAATAAAGGTAAAAACATAATTACGTGAATATGTTCTGATCAGGGTGTAAAAGTTTTTCATTGTTTTGCAAGAACAGCTCACATGAAAATGGATTAATTTCCAAGTGGCAATAAGGATGAGTTTCGCTTATAAATTATTTCAGTTGAAATGTGAAAATAACTAACACATGGTTTGAGCCTTTGGTTATAGTGTCATCTAAGCATGTTCGACCATGATAGCTTTGCAATGGGTACATATAGTCTGTTTATATTCATTATGCGCTGTTGTATATTTATCATTTGCTATTTTATATAAGTAGTAGGCACCCTATGAGGAATATGTTTAGAAAATAAGACGGTGACGACGTAACCCTTTATTCCATGAATATCCATTCAAGAAATAATGCATAGATGAATTTTAACCAGCTTAACCCTTTACTCCCCGAATGTTCATCTAAGAAATATGGACATCATTAATATTAATTAGATCAATTGTTTTAAAATCACATGGTCAGAAAAAATGTTTGCTGTAACAGAAACCGTAGAACGTATCTTTATTATAACATAAGCAGGCAGACCAGACACTGATCAAAAGGCTCCTGTAGGAACAGTCTGATGTGGGTCTACTCTGTTTGCAAAGGCGTATTTATGGAGTAAAAGGTTAAGAATTATAATGATATATGAAAAAGATGTGGGTCTACTCTGTTTGCAAAGGCGTATTTATGGAGTAAAAGGTTAAGAATTATAATGATATATGAAAAAGATGTGGGTCTACTCTGTTTGCAAAGGCGTATTTATGGAGTAAAAGGTTAAGAATTATAATGATATATGAAAAAGATGTGGTTCTACTCTGTTTGCAAAGGCGTATTTATGGAGTAAAGGGTTAAGAATTATAATGATATATGAAAAAGATGTGGTTCTACTCTGTTTGCAAAGGCGTATTTATGGAGTAAAAGGTTAAGAATTATAATGATATATGAAAAAGACAGGTTTTAGTTCTGGTAAAAACTGCAGGATCAGATCTAAAAAATTCTATAAGCAACCAGAACATGACCTGACCGGACAAATCCTACAGAATCCGTTTCACATGGTCTACTCTGTTTGAGATGTATTTATGGAGTAAATATTTAATACGTATCATGCTCTATATGTTTAAAGTTATAATTGAAAAATAACTCCAGTGACCTGCTGTAGAATGTTATCTGTTTAGACTCCGATTTGTTGAAATGTTTACTTTCATCCGATTCATCCAAGAATATGAGAAATTGTTGACAAACTTAGATCCAGATGAGAGGCCGAGTCACTTGTACCTCATCTGGATCTAATGTAATTACAAAGACCAGTACATCCGTGTTTAGCAAAGGAAGGGGTAACGCTTTCCTTCATACAAACGCGCTTTCAGGCCTTTGCAAACAGGGTAGACTCAGATAAAACGGCTCCTGTAAGAACCACATGATCAGTATCTGCTGTGTTTGTTTATGAATTTATAATTTATAATAGACCTGTAGTTTCTACCAATTCCAAAATATCATGTGTACATATACCATTGTAAATATTCATAGTGTCTTATTTCTTACACAACCCTTTACCTCGTAGGTTACTTTTAGATACAATCTCTTTGAATAACTCTACCGAAAAGGAGCATTAACTAGAGAAAACGATGTTTTTTTTAGAGTTTTGTAGTTTGAAACCATTGTGATAAATAGAGCATTTGCTCCTATAGGAGCAAATGCTCTATTTATCACAATGGTTTCACAAAATGACTTTTACAGAGTCGTCAAAAGTCATCAATAAGAGGGAATGGAATAAGTATTCAACAGGGAAAGAGTTATGGTGTCGGCAATGTGGTGATGTATACTAAGCAACATGCATGTCATTTTGATTAACATTCTCCATTCTTTGGACGATCATACATGTCATGATACTTGTCAGTATACATAATACATGTCATTTGCATTAACATTCATTTGCATTCAAAATCCATTTGAAATTGCATTGACTAACGTTAGATGTGCACGGGACCTTATATGTAAAGCATTTGCTGATTATGCTTTGGAAATGGACTAAAGTTCATATGCAAATGGGTTTCAATATTAAATGCTAAATCACAGTTTGAAATGGGTGTTAGTTTACACGGGTTTCCCCCAAGAAGTGGAGTTGGCTTCGCTATCTCGTAGATCAGATTGGTTACCAGGGCTTTCATATATAATTACATAGATATTTCTTTAGATAATATAATAAATCGTTGCTTTAACTATAATTGTGGGTTTGCAAAAACGACTTACCTATATCAGGGACAGTTTGAGGGGTTTCTCCTTTACGACTAACTTTCTTTTCCTTCATCCATGCATAGTCGTTAAATTTTCCGAGGGGTATATCCGGCCCTTCGGTCGTTCCTGCCATAGGTAACTCGCCCCCGGATGGGGATGGGGAAAGGGCTCCATTGTATGTTTGGCAGTAACTCGGAACACCCTCAGTTTCCATTGTGATTGATGAGCTGCCCAGGTCCCTGTTAATGTGGGGCACACTAGTCATAAATTCCGCAATGGATGGCTCACTGTTAATAAATCCCGATTCGCGGTTATCTCCCATTGCTGTTTGTTTACGTTTATTAGTTGCATATAATTCACACACCATAAGCGCGCTTTGCGAAGTTACAAAACTTTGATTTTCAATCTTTCATTTCTCCCGTCATGTTTTGACAAAATCTGATTGAAACTTCATTTTCCATTAGTAACGACTCGTCTAGTTTTATAATTTATGCGATTTTCAATCGCATTTACCGATAACACGGCTGGCTTATATTAAAACTACTTGTACGTTGGACCGGCAAATATCGGAGATAGCTCGACTGACAGGTCACGTGACTTACATAAACCAATCACGTCGGTAATATGTTTCTATTTGACAGTTTGCCGATAAATAGGCGAGGATGCAATTACGAACACGAAAATATAGTATTTTCTGAATATTTACAAATACACAAGCTGTTTGAAAATTTTAAACGTATAAAAGACCTGCGGACACGTAAAAATATAAAATGATTGAGGCCACATTAAAATACAATTCCCAGACATGCGACCTGAGGTACCAAATAAATATGGTTTAGGGCCCCTAGGTTAATGAGATCTTAATGATGCTAGTGTTATGGCTAATAATTTTGTTATTTTTCATTACTTGTCAGATGTCTTTCTCAACACTCACAAATCATTTCATCTCCAAATTTTCACCCCAACATTTTATAGCTGTTTCGGGTCTCACAATTTGCATTAATACAGAGAGGTCGAAACTGTAATTTTGGATTCGTTTTAAGTGGGTGAAATTTCGGACAGCACTGGACTCAGTATACTTTATATTTAAGCTGGTTTCTTATGTAGTTGTTTTATCTATCACGGTGGTCAGATGACACCGTTTCAAACGTTTAGGAAACAAACACAGATTGTCGATACGGTTTTTTGATTTTCTTAAGTATAACTGATGGGTGTAACATGATCGGCGTTATTCATAGGAAAGAAACAAATACACCATACGAGTTTGTGTGGTCAGTCTACTTTAGAAATGGTCCCATTATGGACGTGACTTTCCGAGATTCCGTGAGAAATTTGGGTGGATTAGTACATTAAGTTCCCGAATTTATACGCTTAAATAGTTAAAATTCTTTTATGGATTTTGTATCGTCGAAAGTAGGTAAGTAAATGTGATTGTTTAGCCATCGTCACGGCGTGAACTCGAAATATGTCCGCTAGAGTATCGATTTAATTAATTTGGTATGGGGTCAAATGGGAGAGAGAACGGTTTTTTAATTTGCACATTTATGGGTGTCCACTTGAAATGATCGGAATACCTTTGTTTACATTCTTTGAAGGACCGTTAGTAAATAAGCAGTTGTTTACGTCATAATTGGTTCCCTTCTTCATCATCATCTGACCCAGGAGGGTGCTTCTATACATACCCGAGCCTCCAAAGGCCATAAAAGTTAACAAGTGGTTGAGAAAAAATGACCCCGAACCGGAGAGGAAAACTAATTATGCTAATCATATGTTATCTATTACTGACCAGCAAGGCGACGTGGGGTATAGTTTCATTAGAATGTGCAACATTAACCATTTCTCTGTTCTATGTTTACTCCAAATTTCAGTACATATAGAAGCCGTCTGATCTGGATCTACTCTGTTTGCAAATGCGTTAATACGTTTTGGAGAATATAAATATTTGGCGCATATATAACAGATATCCTAACAAATAGTCCTGTTTTTGTGTATTTTTATTTCAAGTTTATGTACATTTTTATTGGTTGCTTACACTTCCCTTCATACAAACGCTTTTTCATGCCTTTTGTAAACAGAGCAGATCCAGATCAGACGGCTCTGTAGGAACCGTCTTATCAGGGTCTGCTCTTTTTCCTGATGAAATTTTAATTGATCTGACTAAAGTTTCTACCAATATCAAAAGATCATGTGTACACATGCCACTGCAAACATTCCACTAATAAATACAGCAAAACCTCTCTATAATGGCCACAAAATTACATCAGATATTGTGTGTTAAAGGCAGGTGGTTGCTTAAAGCGTTCTGTTTTACTTTAACCTTGCTTAAACAGCCACCTACCCTAAATACCAACTAATTAACATTATTTAGAGGCCGTTATAGAGAGGTTAAACTGTAATCACGATGTCAATATTTCTTCCAAGAATAAACATAGAAAGGATAAAAGATTGGTGTAAATATACCGACCGAAAACAAAACAAAACCAAAACAGCGACAGACACCCTATGTGCCCGAATCGGACTACTAAATACTAATAATTCTGACCAAGGATCAAAGTTGGAAAGTGATCAAAGTGATATGGACACCCGACAGTGAAAGATAACTTTTTACGTGATGAATATTTATACAGCAATTCATGACGCCGGCTGATTTTTGTTATGGTTTATGATCTGTATCAACTGTTTCAAAAGGCAAAATGGAAAAGGGTTAAATTTACTGACCAGCTAGATATTCAACACTAAAAAAAACGTTCAAGGGAAATCTCTGCACACAGCTAAAATTTAAATAAATGCAATGTCATGTTTTTCACGAAATGCTCGTATATGTGCAGAATATACTTTTGTCTATGTTACAACGTGTTTAAGTGTAGCAAATATAGAAATATAGTAAAATAAAAAAAAATAGAATTAATAAAACTTGAAAAATGCATGTACATTCATTTAGAAAAAATCCACAACCGAAATAACTTACTACTTGCCTTTAATATGAACCGTCTACTCGACACAGACACTGTCTGACGTCTGTACAATGGTGTAGACCCATATTTGATGGCTTCTGTAGGAGCTTATGATCAGGGTCTGCTCTGAAAACTTATATGGTACAGATTTTCTACAATTTCGTTATTATACATATACAATATTATACAGGAAATCTATTATTTTTGATATTCAAAATGGGCATAGTCTTACATGAATATTAATAAGTTAATATTATTATCAAATTATTAGATTACTGGGTACATTATTTTAAGTACATATATCACAAAAAACCCTTGCTTAACAAAAGGAGTAGATCCAGATCCTATAAGAGACGTGTAATCAGGGTCTGTTCAGTTGCTAATGGTATTATAATAGAGCTGACTCTGCAATTCCTAAGCTTCCTGTATACATGTACCATAACAAACAGTAGATGATACATTTTCATAGAGTCATTATCTCTTTTAACCCTTTCCCTAATGTAAGCGCATTTTGATGCATCTGCAAACAGAGTAGACCCAGATCAGACGGCTCCTATAGGAGCCGTCTGATCAGGGTCTGCTCTGTTTGCTTGTATAGTGTAATGTAGATCTGATTCTACAGCTTCTGGACTGAGGCATGTTCATATGCCATTATAAAAAATAATCTTATTAATATTCATGACGTCATTATTTCTTACATGAATATTCATCAGGGAAAGGGTTAAATGGTTAATCTTGAAATAAAGGGTTAAGCAAAATCAATTTTCATCAGGCTCAGTGATTAAATAAAGTAGGCTTAACCATTAGGAGCCATTTGATCAGGATCTGCTCTGTTTGCTAATGGAATGTTACATGTCCTGGTTCTTTACGTTTCTTTAGTTTCTAAAATGGCTACCATGTTCCACTTTCCATATTTCATTATAACTATGTTGTCCATGAATATTCAGTAGATATCAAAATGCGGACAAAAATAGAACAGGGAAAGGCTTTAAAAGTAACACAATAATGGGTCGGTTGGTTGCGTTTTTGTGATCACTAATGTGGAGGGAAATTGGAGTACTCGGAGTGAAATATGGATAATTTTGTTCTATTAGAAATATTTCTAAATTGATAGGTTTTACTTGCAATACTTACTTGAAAGCTATGTGGGTAACACGAAATTCTGTTAGAAATACCTGTATACCGTGTTGAACTTGCGATATTACTTAATCAGTGCTTAACCCATTACATCATAGATTACTTTTAGATACAACCTCTTGCAATAAACTTACCGAAAAAGAGCATTAACTAGAGAAAAGGAACACTTTCAGAATTTTGTAGTTTGAAACCATTGTGATAAATAGAGAATTTGCTCCTATAGGAGCAAATTCTCTATTTATCACAACGGTTTCACGAAGTGACTTTTACAAAGTCGTCAAAAGTCGTCAATATGAGGAAATGGGTTAATCTGGATCACAGCTATTTACAAACGCTTTCATTTCAGTAAACAAGACACAGTCCAACGTATCTGTAGAACTGTACATAATTAAAACCGTTATTTACTCCATTATTTATTTATGTAACATATAATAGTATAATCGATATCAATTATATGTTATAATGGCAGAAGCCGTAAAATCAGTTCCATTTAATTTCATATACATGTACAAACAGGGCAGACCCTGATCAAACGGCTTCTACAGAAACCGTGTGATATTGGTCTACCCTGTTTGCAAAGGCGTAAAAAGGCGTATTTATCAAGTAAAGGGTAAAATAAGTGGCTTCGTAAATGTTAAAAAAGTTTGTTGCTGAATGTAGAATGAATGAAAGGCAGACAGTCCCGTGGGAGTACTCTGCATTACTTTCGTTCTGTATTAACTCATTTCCTCCTAGACTATTTTTAGACCCAACCTGTTTGAATAAATCTACCGAAAAAGAGCAGTAACTACAGAAATGGAGAATTTTAGAATTGCGTATTTTTTAAACCATTGTGATAAATTAGAGCATTTGCCCCTATGGAGCAAATGCTCTATTAATTACACTGGTTTCAAAGAATGAGTTTTACAGAGGCGCAAAAAAGCGCCAGTATGAGAGAACTGGGTAAGCTACTATCGGTCTTACAGATCCAGAATACTTTTTAACCCTTCGCTTGCTATTCACGTCAATATACCTACCTGTAAATAGTGAAGACCCAGATGAGACAGCTCCTGCAGGAGCTGTCTCATCAGGGTCTGCACTATTTACAAGTTGATTGTGCAACCAGTGCAATCCACAACCGTGATTGCACAGCGAAATACTTGTACACAGTGAAAATATATGTAATTATACAACAGGACATGAGTAAAGAAGGAGAAATGTATTTTAAAATTCAGCAAGAGAATGGTTAATAATCAGGATGAGGGTTAACAGTGTTAACTTTACAGCGACTCTATTTCATATATTTAGAGAAAAGATTGTGCGTTTAGCTCTTTCCGTCATATAAACGCCATTTCACGCGTTTGCACTCAGAGAAGACTCAGATAAGACGACTCCTATAGGAGCCGTCTGATCAGGGTTGGTTTTGTTGTCTTGTAGTACAATAGATTTTAAAGACCTGACTCTACAGTTTTTGTCTGAGCCAAACATAATGTGCACATACGCCATTGCAAAAAATCAACTATTAAATATTCATGATGGCATTATAATTATCTTACATGAATATTAAATAGGGAGATGATTAAACGTGAAAACGACACCAGAAGACATGGAAGTAGCTTGCTTTTAATATTAATTATTCTGAATCTCTAGTTACAAGCAAGTTTGCGAGAATATATCTGTTTTGTTTGCCAGATGGTACCACATCCGTTTACAAAGTGCAACAAATCAACATTCATTCGAATATCAACATTTCACTTGACGGGGTCACCTTTATACGCAAATAGAGTAGACAGAGATCAGACATCTCACGTGGGAGCTTTCTTATCAGGATCTGCTCTGCTTGCTTATGAAATAATATAGACCTGGTTCTACAGTTTCCTGCCTTTTACAACAAATATTAATATAATTATATTAAGATAAATGCTTTAATAAGTTAAGTTATTGCAAATCAAAACCGTGCAATAAATGAAGCGATAATCATAGGACATTTACACCGTTACCTTAATGAATATACAGTAAAATCTCGAATATTCGGACACTGAAATACGCATCATTATTGACTTTTAAGACAGATGAAAGCTTAATGCAGCGTGGAAGTCATACAAAAAGCTCCTAGAGGAGCTTTTTGTATGACTTTCACGCTGCATTAAGCAGCTATCTGCCTTAAACGTACCAAGTTCTTCATTACTAAAATTTATCGAGTTTTTACTTTTCATATAAGAATAATGCATTTATGAATATGGATTACCGGAAATTTTCTTATGGCATTATGAACAAATCAAAGTGTTGACCTTGGCAGGAACAATAGAATCGGGTCTATATTATTTCATAAGGCAAACAGAGCATAGCCAGCTTGGGCGACTGTTATAGCAACCGTCTGATCGGAGTCTACTATGTTTGCAAAATGTGTCGCTATCGGGTAAAGGGTTAACCCATTACCTCATAGGCTATTTTTAGATCCAACCATTTTGAATAAATCTGCCGAAAAGGAGCATTAACTGAAGAAAGGAAACATTTATATAATAATTGTGTAGTTTGAAACCATTGTGATAAATAGAGCATTTGCTCCTTTAGGTTTCAATAGGTGATTTTTACAGAGGCGTAGAGAGGCGAATTTATGGAGGAAATGGTTAAACACAGGGTAAACAAGAATACTGATAGTGTAATAATTAACATTATACATGTATAGTTAAAAGCATTTGCTACTTTAGTATTGGGTAGACAATTACACTTTATATGACACACCTATAAAACCTTTATATAGTTAAAGTGTATGCTACTTTAGTTTGTAATAGGTATGACGTAATGCGCCAAGACATTTTTAATGGTCTGTTTACTGACAATGTGTTCACAACCAAAACGTGTCTGGAAAAATTAAGCTTTCTTTTAAATGAACAGACAAGAAAGACTGCCAAGTTTCTTGTAAAGGCATTTCTTCTTAGGCGCAGATTTATCTATGCCACGTAACATGGATGACGCCACTAACAGTATCTATGTGCATATAATTGACATCCATAATATTTGATCTTTTCATATAAGCTATGGTATATCTATGTGAATATGTTTAAAGTTACATTTTTTTGGTAGGTGACATATAGGCCCATGGGGCCGGGTGTTTATGTATTTGTATATATGTGTGTACATATAAGAATATGATGTAACACATGTCACTATAATAAACAATTTACTTACTTACTTATAGGGTAGGCAATTACATTTTATACGACACACCTATAAAACCTTTATATAGTTAAAGTGTATGCTACTTTAGTATAGGGTAGGTAATTACATTTTATATGACACACCTATAACACCTTTATATAGTTAAAGTGTATGCTACTTTAGTATAGGGTAGGCAATTACATTTTATACCACGCACCTATACAACCTTTATATAGTTAAAGTGTATGCTACTTTAGAATAGGGTAGTCAATTAGTTTTTGTTTGACATACGTATAAACCCTTAAATGTGCGTAAAAACGAGTATATACAGCTTTTGCAAATAGTGTAGTTCTATATCAAAAGGTTCCCAAGGGAGTCCTTTCAACAGGGTACGCACCGTTTGTCATAATCAGTTTTTCGTCAGGGATCAAATGTTTTGTTTAATCAATATTAAGAAAAGGAGCTGCCATTTTAATTATTCAGTAGGATAAAGGTTAAAATCGACTACCAAATTTATGTTTGTTTACCTTTAGCCTGCTGCGGCCGAATGCATGGTTTCATGTGCTAACAGTTTGGATCCAGATGAAACGCCGAGAAACTCGGCTTCTCACAAGCATCCAAACTGTTTGACACACTGATTACATTTTGGGAGACACATTAGTTATAGTTTGAATTTTTAGATTGTAATGATTTAATATTTGTGAGAAAATAATCTGCTCCGGTATTAACCATTTCCCTGTTCCAAATTACAATACCTACTGAATATTCATAGGAAAAATAGTTGCCACAAAATATTGAAGGTGGAACTTTGTAGACATTTTAGAAAGCAAAGAAACAGATCTATCAGCTTCTATTAGCAAACAGAGTAGACCCTGATCAGACGGCTCCTCTAGGAGACGTCTGATCTGGGTCTACTTTGTTTGCAAATGCGTGAAAACACGTTTATATGAGGGAAAGTGTTAAACAGTGGAAAATGTAGCCGTTTCAGAATCGGTAGAATCAGATCTGTAGAACCAATAACTGAAGCTTTCTTTTGAAAGGCTGCTATAGACAGGTTTAACTCTTTCCCTGTTTAAAATTCATGTAAGGAATAATGACATCATGAATATTTATTAGCTGATTTTGTCTGATTGCATATGTACACAGAATGTTTTGGCTCAGACAGAGACTGTGGAATCATATCTATATTATACCATAAGCAAACAGAGCAGACCCTGATCAGACGGCTCCTATAGGAGCCGTCTGATCTGGGTCTACTCTATTTGCAAATGGGGAAAGGCGTTTATATGAGGGAAAGGTTTAACCATACTTTAAAATTGCCGTTATTTAAAGTGCGTTCAAATTTAATAGATTTCTTGATATTGCAACAGCTATAGTTTATCTATGTCTCACCACGTGATACCTCCGTATTTATACTGATAAGAAATATCACACGGGTAATGTACACATGTACGTGTAACTAATAAGCCATATAACACGTGGCCTGCTGAGATCAGCAATAGGTGCGAAATAATCGTGGAAACTTATAAAGCCACCGAAAAACAGTCATAATTCACGGGCCTTTTGTCCGGTGGTTGCATAATACAGAACGAAATTTAAGCAGAAAACTCCTACAGGAGCTATATGCATCACATTCGACCTGTATTAAACAACCGCAAGATTTTTAACCCTTTATACCACAATTACGCCTTACACGCCTTTGCAAACAGAGAAGACCCAGATCAGACGGATCCTATAGGAGCCGTCTGATCAGGGTCTGCTCTATTTGCTTATGAAATTAAATTCATATAGATCCAATTTTACAGTTTCTTCTTTGGCCCAAAGTTCCTGTGTGCATGTGCTATTATAACAAAATATTTACATTCGCCCTGCAACGTCCTTATATAACCTTATTCTAAAAAGAAAGTTGCATAACCTCATGAACACCGGAAGCACGTCATTCATTTCTTAAATATAAGAAATACAATGGAATATAAATATAAGAAATGAATGACGTGCTCCCGGTGTTCATGAGTTATGCAACGCATAGCTTTACGAGCAAAGATTCACGTGAAGCCCTTCGGGCTTCACTAACTTTGCTCGTAAAGCTATGCGTTGCATAACCCCATGAACACCGGAAGCACGTCATTCATTTCTTAATTAATGTAATTAATAGTCATGCCGTAATTATTATTTACATGAATATTTATGAAGGAAAGGGTTAAAGACACCAGTGTGTGTTCATTAAGTGGTTGTTATAGAGTGATTGTATTGTATTAGAAATAATAGATTGTAATTTTGAATATTAGCGATGACTGCCTATGTAGGATGGATTTCTTCAGAGAAAGATTAAAAATTGCTTCATGATCAGGGTCTGCTCTGTTTGCCTACGGACAGCTGATTCTACAGCTTTTACTTTAGCCAAACTTTCATATGTAATATGCCGTTAAAAATAATCTTATTGATATTCGTGATGTCATACTTACTTTCATGAATATTCATGGAGTAAAGGGTTAAATTATCGAAAACAATGACCCATAGCTATAATGCGTAAGTCAACAGATCAGAGGGGTCACGAATAAGCTCTTAGATCATGGAATTCATAGTCTGCTCAACAAATAAACTTGTTTAACAACAACAACAACAACAACAACAACAACACAGTCTTAATCCCTTCTTTGAGAGACATTTCTTCACGTCTTTGCAAGTAGAGTTTATATACCATTTATAAAAAAATGAACTAATAAATATTCATGATGTCATTATTTCCTAAATCAATATTCATTAGGTAAAGGGTTAATCATCACTTTCCATGTACTACCAACATCGATGATTCTCGATAAAATATTGACTTTCCAACAGACAGACAAGACAGACAGACACTCAGTATACATCTCATCAATATATATCATTTAAGGGTTTCAAAAAATCACACCGAAAGAAAGAATGCTTTACTCTATAGAGGAGGTTTTTTGTACCACTCCTACGGGGATCGCCTGATCAGGTAATGCTCGGTTTAGATATGTTTCTACAGTTTCTGCTATGGTAATAATTCATTGTTTCATGTGTCATTATGCCATTATGAAAAAGCGACCATTGATAGATAAATATGGGGAATTCGAACCCTTTACTCCATGAATACGCATTTGCAAACAGAGTAGTCCCAGATCAGACGGCTCCTGTAGGAGCCGTCTGATCAGGGTCTGCTATGTTTGCTTATGACATAGTATTATACATGATTCTACAGTTTTTGCCATAGCCAAATATGTCCGTGTCCTTTTAATATTATAACAATTTATCCAATTAGTATTTCTGATGCCATTATTTCTAATATGAATATTCATCGGGCAAAGGTGTCTGAGCAAAAATAATAGTTTTCATTATTTTCTACAGGATGGTCTAATATATACAAAAAACAGGGCATAGTCGCGTGTGGGATTTGAACAGATTGATTTGTACATCAAACCAAAGAGAGAATCTGCTCCCATAAATTATGTGAAATCAAGATTTTAAGAAGACAAGATGTTATTTCATTATGAACATTTAAGATATTCGACAAAGCTTGAAAAAAACCAATTTCGATCGAAACCTATGCCTTTTTAAAAGCTTTTATCTATAATGGAAACAAAATTTCGATATTCTGATTAATGATAATTAGATCACCGAAGCATTAAGTAGGTTTTTAACATACAGCAAAACTTAAACAACTATTGACCAATTAAGTATAGACCTGCATTAACACAAAAGTGTCCTTTTTTTATGATCGCATAAGACAGGTTGTCCTGTAAATTTGATTTCCCCTTACAAAACGCTTTCCAAATTGAACCGTTATTGTGGTGATTGGCAAGATATAACTGACTTTGCAAACAACTTGGACCCAGATTAGACGACAAATAGTTCGACAATTCACGAGAATCAAAACATGGTCACACAAGGTTAGTGATTTCTCAAAAGCTTGAACGATTTGGAAGCGAATCGGATGTTGATTTATCTTTATCATTTCCCTAATATAAACGCCTTTGTACGCATATACAAACAGAGTAAACCCAGATCAGACGGTTCCTATAGGATCTGTCTAATCAAGTTCTGCTCTGTTTACTAATGGTACTTAATAGATCTGTTTCTTTAGTTTATAAAATGGCTACCATGTTCAACCTTCCATATTTCATTGTAACTATTTGTAATAAATTCAGAACAGGGAAAGGGTTAACATGGTGAGGGATAAACTGCGATACATATTTACTGGAATGAACATGGTTTAGTATTCAAACGTCTTGGTATCAAAATTGAGATCGCAACTTGACTAAGTGTTTTGATGCACGAGTAAAGATTTGTAAAAAAGGCTAAAAGATAAATATTTAAATAACCAGAGTTACTTTGTCATTATAAATTAACATACTCTAACGTTCGTGTAGATGGATGAAGTAAGTTAATCAAAGACTAAACACCTATTCCCAAACGAAGGTGTTTCGAGAAAACGTGTCAAAGTAACTATGCAGATGCTTGATTAACCTGTAACTCATGTAAGAAGTAATAACATCATGAATATTGATTAGTTATTTGTTTATAATTGCACTTCACATGAACACGGGTAATTTTGGCCATGACAAAAACTGTAGAATCACATCTTTATTATATCATAAGCAAACAGAGCAGACCCTGATCAGACGGATCCTATAGGAACCGTCTGATCTAGGTCTGCTCTGTTTGCAAAGGCGTAGAAAGGCGTATTTATGTAGATGTGTGATTATCCTGAACAAAACATAAGGTGTGGTGGAGAAAGGTCGATTTTAACATTTCAATACGCATCTTTAGCTGTTGCTCGTAAGTCTATAGATTCCAGTCCTCTGATCTAGGTCTACATCGTTTGCAAATGATAGTGCACGCGTATCCCGGGCTCAAAGGGTTGACCATTTCCGTGCTGAATATTCATGTAAGTAATAAGTAATTATGACATCATGAATATTTGTTAGCTGGAATTTATAATGGCACATGTACACAAGAGTTTTTGATACTGATAGAAACTGCAGAGTTAGATCTATGATAATTCTATGTGTAACAGTTCAGATCCTGATCAAGCGGCAAATGAATGAAAAGGAAATGACTATGTTAACCCATTCCCTCATATTGACGCCTTGTAAGCCATTGTAAAAGTCACTTTCTGAAACCATTGTGATAACTAGAGCATTTGCAAATGCTCTATTTATCACTATGGTTTCAAAACCACACACTTCCTAAATTTTCATTTTCTCTAGAAAATCCACCTTTTCGGTAGCTTTACTCAAAGTGGTTGAGTCTAAAAATAGCTTATGGTGTAATGTGTTAACCTTCTTTAATACTCCATAGTTTTTTCACTTTTTACTATATAAATGTACCTTTTAAACAGAGTAGACCTAGATCAGATGGTTTCTGTAGGAGCCGTCTAATCAGGATCTGCTATGTTTGCTTATAAAATAATATAGATACATAAATAAGGCTACAGTTTCTGCTATAGTAGTTAATGTGTCATTGTAAAAGGTTATCTAATTGATACACATGATGCAGTTATTTTTTCATGAATATTCATGGAGTAAAGGGTTAAAAGCAGAGGCAAGTTTGGGGCAGCTATTTGTGAATCACAGTTTAGAATTAGTCTTCCTTTGTTTGAAATACTCAAAGAAATATTGTACAGTAAAATCTCTCTAAAGCGATAACCGAAAGGATGTGTTATCATCGGTCGTAAAGGCAGCTTTCTGCGTTACTGTCGTCTTACATTAGGCAACCACCTGTTAACCCTTTACCCCATAGGCTATTTTTAGATACAACCTCTTTGAAAAAATCTACCGAAAAGGAGCATTAACTAGAGAAAAGGAAAATTTTAGAATGTTGTAGTTTGAAACCATTATGATAAATAGAGCATTCGCTCATATAGGAGCGAATGCTCTATTTATCACAATGGTTTCACAAAGTGACTTTTAAAGAGTTGTCAAAAGTCGTCAATATGAGGGAATTGGTTAAGTGTAATGATATATCTTCTTATATTATGTGGAGATTTGACTGGCATTATGACAAACAGCTTGAATCCATAATTATGAAACGGTCCAGCAATTTCTAAAAGCTTTCAAATAATTATATAAACAAATGCAGGATAGTAAAAAAAATGAACAGACATATGTTTTTCACAAAGGTTAAATCCTTTACTCCATAGATACGCTTTTCTACGCACTTGCAAACAGGGTAGACCTATATCAGACGGCTCATATAGGAGCCGTCTGATATGGGTTCTGCTCTGTTTGCTTATGCAATAATGTATATATGATTTTGCACTTTCTGTCTTAGTTAACTATTCATGTGTTCATATGTTATAATACAAATACAGCTAATTAATGTTCTTGATATCATAAAAAAAACCAAATAATTAATATTCATGATATCATTATTTCTTTCATGAATATTCATGCAGTAAAATGTCAAGCAGACGTCACATGCCCAGCATGCTAAAGGTTTAGTCTCAACCCATATATCACTATCCAAAGTCTGACTCGCATTTGCAAACTATCATCAGGATCCAAACTGTTTGACACTCGTTCCATAGTTTGTTAAAAGCTTAATCGAATCGGGGGTAGTCAAAAACTGCACCAGTTCAAAGTTTGAGCGGACGTTATTTGTTCACAGTGAGGTAAATGTTAACCACCCCCCCACCTCCCAATACACACTCCATGCACACATACCTAATCACATATCGAATTTGTGATTGCCGTCTGTAATACAGTAGAACCCCTCTAATGCGACCACTTAATGAATAAACACGGGTGTCTTTATAAGCAGGTGGTTGCTGAATGAAGGGAAAAAGTAATGCAGAAAGCTCCGAGCTTTCTGCATGACTTTTGTCCTGCATTAAGCTACCTCCTGCATATAGCACCCAGAATTATACCTCTTTTAGGTGGTCGCATTAGAGGGGTTTTACTGTACATGTACATCAAGATTCAGATGCGATTCGGAGGAAGCGTGCCATCTGGATCCAAACTGTTTGCAAAGGCTATAAAAAGCGTCAATTGTATTGGATATATTTGACAACGTTGAGGTTAATATTTTATTTATGAACTGCAGCACTAAACAATGTGTAGACAATACTTTCGGCGCTATCCACTATCGACTGTCCGGACCGTAAAGACAAAATTCAAATGCCATATTTCCTTTGTGGTTACTGATCTGGGTCTGTTTTTTGTATAGAGTAAAGCCCCGAACATACGGCCACTGAATAGAAGTATAATTCTGGATTTTATAAACAGGTAGTAGCTTAACCCATTACCTCATAGGCTATTTTTTTTTTTTAGATCCAACCACTTTGAATAAATCTACCGAAAAGGAGCATTAACTAGAAAAAGGGAAAATTTTAGAATTTTGTAGTCTGAAACCATTGTGATAAAAAGAGCATTTGCTCCTATAGGAGCAAATGCTCTATTTATCACAAAGGTTTCAACAGGTGTCTTGAACAGAGGCGTAGAAATGCGTATTTATGGAGGAAAGGGTTAACACTGGATACATTTTAGGCAAAAAACTCTGCATTAAGCAACCATTTGCTTTTACAGGCTCATATTCAACAAATTATTTAGTCGCATTAGCGAGACTTTATTGTATTTCCAATAATCTGATGACTTGCGGTCAATATCTTGATCAGACATACGGTCTGTGTCTACATTGTTTGTGTATGATGTGGTTCATTCTTATTAGACACACAGGTTTACATATACATGTAATATACCCTTATCATGCTGGAAAATGTCTACTCGAAATTTGAAAATTATTTTGTTTTCTTCCTTTCGAATCTCAAACGTTTGAGATATTGCTGACTGGCTGTAAATTATCCCATTCCCACATAGGCTATTTTTAGACCAAATCTCTTTGGAGAAATCAATAAAAAGGAGCATTTACTTGAAAAATGAAAATTTTAGAAGTGTGCAGTTTGGACACCATTGAGATAAACTCCTGTGGAGCAAGTGCTCTGTTTGTCACAATGGTACCAAAAAATGACCTTTACAGAGGCGTCAAAAGAGATCAGTATGTGGGAATGGGTTATTCAGGTTGGATCCGGATAAGACCTTCACACCTTGATCCAAGCTGTTTGCCTATGCAAGTCAAATCGCACTCAGAAGGATAACAGTTCAACCATGGTAAGGTATTTTCAAGTTAAAATGCATCTTTCACCCATAAGTTACGTTGAA
This sequence comes from Azorinus chamasolen, assembly GCA_963576725.1. NCBI lineage: Eukaryota > Metazoa > Mollusca > Bivalvia > Cardiida > Solecurtidae > Azorinus > Azorinus chamasolen. Next base: position 31,951,083 of record OY755248.1, on the reverse strand, counting down.
CCTGTAATTCTATATTTGTTTACCTATGCAACCAGTCTCTCTGATTGGTCGGGCGAGTTAGGTTGGCTCAACTTTTCCGCCGCCCATTAAAACTGTAACGTCTTGATTTATGTTTGAATTATCTTGCTGTATATGTTTTTGATTCAGGAATGTTTGAATAAATGTTGCCAATTCTAGGGAGAAAAAATAGAGACAGGATGAAGAGAGATTTATTAGAGACGAAAACATGGAACTAATGGGAGATAGATAGAAACGGTGAGCCTTGGGTATGAAAAACGCTTGGCAAAGATACAAAATTAAAGAGAGAGTGAAGATGAATCGCCGTGCATTTAGAGCTCAGAAAAAATATTGAACAGCGATACGAAGTTTTCAGACTGTGTAGCCCCAGTCTATGACACGGTCACTGTTCCTCGTTTATAGCGCACGCATTGGATATTCTTTCTAATACTAGATGATCCCTGACTGAAAGTTACAAACAGAGCTTTGCAAACAATTTGGATCCAGATGAGACGCCGAGTAACTCGGCGTCTCATCACGGTCCAAGCTGTTTGGCACTCTGTCAGGAGTTTCTCAACAGCTTGAATGAATCGGAAGTCAATATAAAGGAAATCAGAGCTGATGTATATTTCAGCTGAGAAAGGTTAGCTACAAAGTCTTGGTTAGTCGTAGATGCCTTTAATGCTTAATTAGCCTGGCGAATATTAATTTGGGATAATCAAGTAAATACATGTACTTAAAATTCCGCTGCATATATATGGTTTGTGTAATAATGAAGTATATTAAATAAGTAACGAAATGATTTGAAAGAGGATGAAGTGAAACAGTCAGAAAGAGAAAAAGAAATACTATTATAAAAATGCAAGCAGTTACATATGCAGAGAATGGGAGAAAATCTAGACCCCAAAAATATGTATACTCACAATAAATAATTACGAAAACACTTAAAAACTTGTAATGCATACCGCATTAACAAAACATTCATAATTATTATCTTCAAGATATGTAGTGAAATAAATACCTATTAGCGAAAAACTTAAAACAACCATGTGGCATGTTGCAAAACCTTTACCTTGATATTCGCGACATAACGTCGTATTGCAAACAGGTTGGATCCAGATGATCGGTGTCTCATCTGGATCCCAACTGTTTGATACTAGGTCAATATTTTCCGATCGAATTGGAAGTAATCAAAATTGCATCGGACTATATTTCGAAGCGTTAATATCAAGAACTACGTGTTCACATTAAATTGGAACATAAGAACTCTCGTAAAAATATTTTGCCTTTTTTTCGAAAATATGCATGTTCTTGACTTTTTGTATTTTAAGAGCACGTGCATCAAAAGATATTTTAAGACTGGCTTTACATCATAACAGTGATGTTTCATAATATAATCTATAACATATTTCGATGTCATAATTAATGATTGCAGGATATTGTTGGAGTATAGAGATTTACCGTCATTACTTTGCAACTGTCGATGTAGCCAAAATGGCCCCATATTTCATCATATTTCATGATGTTATATACGATTATATACGATTATTGTTCCTTATAACATCTAAAATTCGGTTAATGACACTAATAAAACGCCTTATCACAGTTTGTTAGTTTGTGACGTAAATAATAAATTTAGGTTTCAAACTTTTTCTTGCAATCCGGTTATTCATTTATTGATGATTTGATATCAAATAACATTGCTAAATATAGTCCTATATCCCATAAATATACATTTTTATACGCATTCTGCAGGCAAAGTAGACCCATATGAGCCGTTTGATCAGAGACCGCTCTGTTTGCTTATGTAATATTATAGATATGATTCAACAGGTTTTGCCATATCAAAACGTTCCTTTGATCATGATGCCATTTACAGAAATAACATAAATAATATCCATGATGTCATCATTATTTATATGCATATTGATGGAGTACATGCTTAATAGCATCATTCTATAGACCACAGAAACAATTCTGAACGACGCTGTCCGTATATGTGGACATCAATTTATCCCATCATCGAAAATGCATTTTCATAATATTTACGTTGTACTTAACGGTTGCAGAATTTCGAAATTGTCACACAAATACCAGTTTGCTGCTTGTGTTGGAAATAAATAATTGCTGATATTTCCGAAACCTGTGTTCGGTAAATTATATTCAATAAATTGCGTGCCCAATGCACACATTATGCTTAGACATAATGCATTAAACATGCATCAAATATTCCACTTCATCTTTGATAGAATACATTTACGAAAATAAAGAAACTGCATTCAAACGAAACGAAGACACTTTTAACCACTTAATTTCATATTCAAAACATTACAATTGCGATATATTATGTAATTTGCCACTAATAACATATATCGTATATCGTTCGTAAAAATATAGCTTTAATCAAATTGTTTGTATTCGTAAATATAATTAAATAAATTTTTGAAATATTTTAACAAAATAATTATTTATTTAATATTTAGTAGGTGTTGGGAATACATTGCATTAAATAGCATTAAATCATTTAGGTTTAGACGGCATAGTATTTTGTGTTCGAGCAGAACCAAAACCGATCAAATAATTTGCTTAAGCGACTAGTCTTTGCAAATAATTTTGAAATCAGTAGGACGCTAGCTACATTTAACCCATTCTCTCCTACTGACTATGTAAAACAAATGTTTGAAACCATTGTGATAAATAGAAAAATAGTAAAACTTATTTTTGAAATATAATTATATCACAATGGTTTCAAAACTATACAATTCTAAAAGTCTCCTTTTCTATAGTTAATGCTCGTTTTTGGTAGATTAATTCAAAGATGTTTGGTCTAAAGATAGTCTAGGAGGGAATGCGTTACATGCATCTTTATTTAAAGTGATTGTGTCTAGTGACGATGTGGATACTATTAGGCATACGCTGAAAGAGAACCGGTAACATTTATTGAAATAATTGTAATTTTATTTATAGTGGTATACTTATGTTGTTGGTCTGGTAGACGTTTTACCTTATGACTATTCATTTAAGAATTGATGACATCATGAATATTTATTAACCGAACATTTATAATGGTATATTAACACATCGGTTTGGGCGTTGGAAGAAACTATAGCATCAACTCCATAAGAAAACAGAGCAAACCATGATCATACGGTTCCTATAGGAGCTGTCTGATATGGGTCTACTTACCTGAAAAAAACCATTAACCATTTCCCTTATGTAAGCGCATTTTTACGCATCTGCAAACAGAGTAGATTCAGATCAGACGGCTACTACATGATCTGGGTCTGCTCTGTTTGCTTATGGTGTAATATAGATCTTATTCTACAGCTTCTGCCTGAGGCAAAATGTCCTGTGTTCAGATGCAATTATAAAAAATAATATTATCAATATTCATGACGTCATTAATTCTTACATGAATATTCATCAGGGAAAGGGTTAACATGAGTCTCTATCGGGTAAAGGGTTAACTGATACTTCAAAATACATTACATGTAACATTAGAATATAAAACACAAAAGGTAAACTCTTAATACGTAAATGTTTATGTTATGCCAGATAAGTACATGACATGACATTTAAGTGAAATAAAGTAATTGAACAATGATGGCGATAATTAATTCAGCATCCTATTCTGCTACTGCGTTTGGCTTGAACACAGAGTATTGTTTACAATCAACCAAAATTAATTAACGAGTAGTGTATGCTTAGTGGAACTTGCATATAATTGGTACAAAACAGATTATAATAAACATGTTAATAATAAATATTCATATCATATACATGTATTGATATTTATGTCATCCATTTAAGCACATTTAGTGCATTTCTTTAACTCTAGTACTGTGATATTTGTCTGCAATGAAAATAATATTAAATAAAAATAAGTTTTCCATGTGAAATGGACACCAGAAAATGGCGTAAGTATGCGTTAATAACATAACAGGGCAGTTAATGCTTATTTAGATCCGTGCCTAAACCCATCATTATGACCGTAAAAAGATTGTCAATCATGGGTATTTACAAATTATCATTTTTATCAAACGAGCTAGTGTAATCGTATTTGATTCTGAAATACAGTAAAACCTCTCTATAACGGCCAATAAATTACATCAAGTATTTTGTGTAAAAGGCAGGTGGCTGCTTAGAGCAAAGTGAAAGTAAAACAGAACGCTCCTATAGGAGCGTTCTGTTTAACTTTCACCTTGCTTTAAGCAGCCACCTGCCCTAAAACGAACTAATTAACACAATTTAATGGTCGTTATAGAGAGGTGTTACTGTATGTATATTATGTAGGATGGTAATAAAAGTTATAAGCAAGTTGCATATCATGGCCCAATAGTCGATACGTACAATATATCACTTGTATACCGGCATCATGTTTTTCAATACAAGACTGAATTAAAAGTGATATGTTGTACGAGTACAATACTACCGAAATGATGAAACTCCTTTTATTGTATCTTTTTTCAGGAAATTGTAACGGATGATTTCATTTATTAGGATATTTGCATTCTTTTTATTCTGCTACATGAGTTGATTTGTAGCTCAGAGGCATAAATCAGTTATATATGACGTGATATCAATTCTAAATCATGGCACAAATGGTGGTCTTATGTATGAAATAATAATAAAATATGTAGTTGTCGACATAATTGGAAACGAATCTAGCGTAGGTGTGGGCATATCAGTTTTGTTGATCTCATTCACCTATTAGAGCTTAGGGTCCATCATAGGGACTTAAGTAAATAAAGTAAACCTAGACAAGAACTTCGGAATATCGTATTGGTTACGAATCAGTTAATTTAGCAATGTTTATAGACATATTTATTGTATTTACTTAGTGATTCCTAAATATTTTCCAGTTGTTGTCGACTTCTATTGAACAATTTACTCATTATTCGAGCGTCTCAATATTGGATGTTTAAACGAAATCACTGATCGTAAGCAATACTTTTGGAATATAGTTTTGATGTAAACTGATTTCTTAGAAATTCACCCCAAAGGGCAACTTTTAACTTATAGTTCTACGTGTTAATAAAGCAGGAAAATATTCATAATTGGTCCTACATTTATTTTTACTAAATCATATACGAGAGTAACGTCGCTATGCCTGTGGTTTGGTCTGTAAGACCATTTTGAGTTTGTATTTCTAAATTGGTTTCTGTATTGGTAACATTAAGAACTTCTGTGTTCATCTCGTGTTTGAGTGTGCGTTTGGGTGTGTGGTTGTGTGTGTGTGTGTGTGTGTGTGTGTGTGTGTGTGTGTGTGTGTGTGTGTGTGTATGTGTGTCATGCTGTCTATCGGTGTTTTGGTGGTGGTTGCGTCTTGTATGTGGCTTTGCCTGCTTGACTTTACTACTTTTCCATTAAAGAATTTAACATATCAACACTATCTAAAAACATTTTTCTGAAGCAAAAAAAGACAGAACCCGAACGAATGAAAGGTGTATAATAGCACACAAAAGCAGCAGCTTTACCCCATTGATCCATATACATTTCTGCTTCTTTGGAAACAAATTAGACCTGTGATCAGACGGCTCCTATAATGACCGTCTGATCACAGTCTGCTCTGTTTGCTTATGAAATAAATAAGGATTCTACAGTTTCTGCCATGACCAAAACTTCATGTGTTTCATGAGCTTCTATAAAGATAGTCTTATTAATATTCATGACGTCAATATTTCTTCATGGAGTAAAGGGTTAAAGTCTTTAAAGTATATAAATATATATAATGCACTTTGTTCTAGGGCATACATATACAAAAATGAGTTTAAGTAGTTGTTTTAAAACACTGTTATTGATAATATTTTCAATCCAATAACGTGTATATGCTTTCTTTTGAATGAATTAGAAGGAGATAATATTAGCTACATAGTCATGTAGTGACCGGGTACGGGATGATACCTGGTTAGTAAATGTTATACCCGGCGAGGCGAAGCCGAGTCGGGTATAACATTTACTTACCAGGTATCATCCCGTACCCGGTCACTACATGACTATGTAACGAATTTACCCCACCGATGACCAGTCTATATTCTATCAGTGCTCAGTTGCTTCTTTTTCTCAATCTCGTCTGCGTCTAAGGAAGCAAAGCGTTTCGCCATATTTGTAAATAAACTAACGACAACTCTTACTGTAACTGTACCGTGTCAATTCGGCCCAACATCAATTCGGTACAGTCTTAATCGAGCTTACCAAAATTATGACGGAACACAAATCTAATACAAAAATAGATTATGTATTAAACTTTAAAATAACTTGTAATTTACTCAGTAACCATTTGCTGACAACACCGTGCAGCCATTTCCTCAAGTTGGGGCTCTACGCAGGCAGGGGGAAGTAACCTAGTTACTGACAGTGTATTGAATTTCTACTGACTGTGTTTTGAATTTCTAGTGACCGTGTATAAGTTTTACCCTTCGATCACGTGACAGATTTCAATCAATCACACGGATTTCACCAAAATATTATCAGAGGTGGGGTAAACATTATTTCATGTCATGGTATTTTTGTATTGGATTAAAGCAACAGATAGCTGTGCGTACTCAAATACTAAAGTAGTCATGTCTCCACCTAACTCTATGCTGTGACCACTCTTTTGGTCACACCACAGGGTTTAGTGGAGAAATAAATGAATTATTATTGAGAATGTTTTAATTTACGCATCCTACCTGGAACTCTGTTAAAGGCTAATCTAAGGTCCATGCTTATAAAGCATTTTAGTTGAGTCTGAGTTTGTTCTCAAGCTTTTGATTGGTCAGATTCGAGCCAAAGGCTCAAATCTAACCAGTCAAAAACTTGAGAACGAACTCAGACTGAACTAAAATGTTTTATAAGCATGGATACAGATTTAAAATAATGTTAATGAAACCTGTATAAATGTATGAAAGTTTAATTAACTGAGTAATACGTATACTATTACGAAAAGTGCCAGTGTATGTCAATACAGGGGATTTACAGGGCAGCAGATAACCATGCATACTCAGGTACTGAAATCGTCATTTCTCCACCATGTCCTATGTTGTGACCACTCTTTTGAATCATCAAGAAAGAGACGATTCTAAAGAATGGTCGCAACATAGAGTTTGGTGAAGAAATAAAGACACTATTCCTTGGAAATAATGCAATTCATAGTTTCCATGAGCTTTAGAGACAAAATTGAATTACGTAAAGGACCAACAGTGGTTTTTGTGTACCCGTGTTTGCAAACAAACAAATAAACTGAAGAAACGATATATATAAGTAAACAATTCCAGACAAGTCTCCCAATTTGATTATAACCATCTACCTATTAACCGTTGGTTATCGTTGGACGATGTCTGAAAAACAGTGCATTTATATTAACTGAAGACGCCAAGTCACTCGACGCTTCATCACTTTAAAAACTGTGTGACATTCCTTACACTATATTGAGAGCAGCAAAAATAAAATTTACTTCGACAACGTAAGTAGACGCCAATTTGTAGATGACAATACAGCGAGCGTGCTTAATGTGCAGGAGACGATTTGTCCATAATCGAGATCGATAGCGCCAGTCTCTCTGACAACCAAGCCAATTTAGACCTAATTTAGATAGGCTTCTGGGACCAGTGCCCAAGACTTTGTTATCAAGCATCTTACAAAAACGAAACCTCTCACTCTCTCTCTCTCATTGGATACAAATGAACAACAAGAAGAGCGTTCTTAAGCCAATTCGTCCATAATTAATGACTAAAACGCATTTAACTCTTCTCTTTGTATTCAGGTTTCATTCCAGTTTTCTGTTTGATTTTAGGTTTGGATTTATTTTCTGTTTCCATGTCTGCATATTCCCACCGTCGATCAATGGCCGTATCAGACGGTAGAATTCGGATATACATATACCCTATCGTCCTAACAGTCGGAGTGCGCCATGAATAAGACGAACGACTCAATGGAGGGCGTCATTTTACTCCTTTTTTGTAAAAGTTGTTAAGTTGACACCAGTTCACTACACCTTACAAATTGCCCTTGGCCAGTTGTGTAGTACCATGTGTGAGCAATAGGGTTTGAGTTCTTTTGGATGGAATGCGTCTATCATAACACCAGTATTGAACTACTGTATGGAACAGGTTAGGGATGCCATTATAAACAAACGTGATATATAGCTGAAAAGGGTACTGTCTAAAACAATACCGTGAAATATTTGCTAAATAGTCACATCAAAGAGAAAAGACCCATGTCGCTGTTCATAAATTTAAGATCAATTAAGCCAAATATTAAACAAGAAATATAATGTGAACATGAACACAGCAACAGTTAAACTTTTACGCTCTCGCATGTAATAACTTACGTAAATGTGTTAATAAAAATATATTTTGAAGAAGAAAACATCAAGAATGTCAATTGGCTATTTTCAAAGATTTCTGTAAACAATTGAGTCTGAAATATTAATATAGAATGTCAATACATACTTAATACTTTAAGACCTTCGTTCTAAGATACAAAAGTAGAACCACACTTTATGCAAAACATTATAAAGAAGAGTGGAATGATACAAATACTATAATTTAATTCACAAACAAGTGTTTTAGAAAATAGAACACGTGTTATCTACGCATTTCTGTTCTTTTCTTGTTTATGGCCTGAAATCATTAACATATACATGTAATCCCATAGTACACAGCTTTAACCACCCCGACACCGTTGCCGTTTACAAGTATCTAAAACAAAGCATCCTAGAGCACGGTGACATAAGAGTAATTCAATCTCTGGATCTTATTTGGTGCTTAGATACAAGAGAATACATTGGATGGCTATCCGGACACGCTGGGTGTCACAATTTCTTGCATACATTTATCTTGCAGTGGGAGAGACACCCACATCATACTTATATACAGATGATAGAATGTTGTTGTTGCATTTAGATACAGAAAGCAGAGTTTACACTGTCACATTTCTTTCTTAATAGTGTCACATTGTGTTCATTAAAGGTTAGAACGTTTGATAGAATATGAATGAACTGCCGTTAGATGGTAGTCATCGTTCTATGGACCTACTTTACGATGCCAGGTAGTCCTATATTTGGACTAGCATATAATATGCATAATAAAATGAATAGCGAAAATGGGACATGGGCAAAACGTGTAGACACAGATCAGAGGGAGAGTTCCTTTCGGGCACTGCAATGTTTGCTTCACAAATGTGATTTCCATGGGCCATATTGGGAAAACAATGATTTAAGAAACTATCTTTAACACTTAATGTGTGTGAACCGAGTATATAGGATCTTTGCAATCATCATATCAAAGGATTCCTAATGGAGCCCTTTGATAAGGGTCTACACTATTTGCCATTCATTGTTTTTCACTGATACACTTTTATACAACTTTTTTGTGTAATTGATATTCAGTAAAGGAGAAGCCAGTTTTTAATTATTAATGGTTAAAATGAAATTAAGATCGGATCACATAACATAGGGTAGCAAGTGCGCTTGGAAAATGAGTCTTAAATGGGTTAATGGGGGACGACATGAGTACAGGAATAGGGACAATAAACAAAAAATTCAATGCTTGTGTAATCTAAACTGAATTATTACCTTACATGTAAGAACATTATTTTGGTTTGCATATGATACATATGCTAGGTTAATGGCGTATACCAGTATTTGTCTTGTTTTAACCCTTCTCTTGCTGAATTTTAAAATACATTACTCCTTCTTTACCCATGCCCTGTTGTATAATTACATATATCTTCACTGTGTACAAGTATCACGCTGTGAAATCACTGATGTGGAGTGCACTGGTTGCACAATCAACTTGTAAAAAGTGCAGACCCTGACGAGACAGCTCCTACAGAAGCTGTCTCATCTGGGTCTTCACTATTTACAGGTAGGTATATTGACGCGAATAGCAAGCGAAGGGTTAACACTTATCCTGCAGATACAAATATTGTCTGCTCAATTTATGATATACTGTTTGTCCACTTACCTTCGATTTCTTAATGCATATAGTTGGTAATAGTGACAACCAGTATTGATTTGGATAAGACTCTGAGATCCTGGCCTCTCATCTAGATTCAAGTTGTTTGCGGTTGTGAGTAAGTCGCGTTAGTTAGAATCAAGATTACAAACGATTTGAATATATAAGAGATTCTATTAACGGACGTTTATAGATTAACTACTGTAAATGCATTTTATTGCAGTTTCTAACAGGTCGTTTGTATATGTAGATAGTGTGTTTAATGCAGTAAAGCTACGCAGAACAGATCCATTCCATCTTTATTCCCACAAATTAATATCAAATAGATCAAATTGTGTAAAGAAACGCTTGAAATACAAGTCATTTGAGAATGTTATTCGTGCTCATATATTATCTGTTAAATAATAAAGGTATTGTTTGAATGATTGCATTGTATAGGAGGCCTTGGGAATAAGAACGATGCAATTACTCTAGCAACCGTGTTGTTTGATGCATAAATGCATCTAAACCCGCAACGTCATAATTGTTGCAATTAAAATTCATTTTCAATATTTTGTCAAATGTGTGTCTCATTTGTTGTTCATTCAAAGTATACATCATCAAATTTAATCAATTTGTTCATTGGTTTGTTAGAAGTGCTTGCTTCGTGTTTGTATTTGCATATTAAGTGTAATTTTTGCATTAGAAATAATTGGCCATGTTTGTCACAGTATATGTAAGCGCTGGAGTAAATACGTTGTAAGTGAGACAGAAAGTTGAGAATTTGAACCCCGCCCCACAACCTACCCCTGTGACCAACTGGCGATCATTCAGTGTCTTGTTACACCGTTGCTGTACAAATTAACTCATCTTTCACTTCCGTTCTAGTCACATACTGACCCTATTTGTAACTTTTATAAACAGTTAACTGTTGCCTCTCTTGTTGTCATATAGATGTAGATTATTTAAATTCGCATGGCAGATGATTCTTTAGTGTTTTTTTCAGAATTATGATCAATGTGTCGTACGATTTTCAATCCTGATTAGATTCCGAAATCCGCGACCTAGCCTCTAAAACAACACAGTTTGAAAAAAATATATGAACTAATTCATGACAAAATAAGGGCAACGAGAAAAATGTATCAGTATATGAAGGGTATTGTAGGTTCAAACAGGGTGCACCGATGACTCACGCGACATGTAGCAACACTTGGAGCATTGATATGTGTCCATTAACTGGTCTTCAGGTAAAGTATAACATTCCTAAACAGTAAAATGCTAAAACAAGCTATTTTGTATATAACATAGTTTTGCAATAAAGCACAGTAGTTTGTATATAACAGTTTTCCCAATAAACACGTTAGTTTGTACATACCATTACTTTCCAATAAAATACAGTAATGTATATATAACACAATTTGCAATAAAACACGGTAATATGTATAAAGCATGCTTTACAAAAAAGCAAAGTAGTCAGTATACCACATATTTTACATAGTATGTTGAATATAAACACAGTGGTTTGTATATAACATACTTTTGCAATAAAACGTAGTAGTTTGTATATAACATACTTTTGCAATAAAACACAATGGTTTGTATATAACATACTTTTGGAAAAAGACACAGTGGTTTGTATATAATATATCTTTAGCAATTAAACGCAGTAGCTTTGATAAGATATATTTTTGCAATAAAGCAACAGTGGTTTGTAGGTTTAGTAACATACTTTGCAAAGAAACACATAGGTTTGTATATAACATATTTATGCAATAAAATAACACAGACTTATATAACATACTTTTGCAATAAAATACAATGTTTTGTATATAACATACCTTTGCAATGCACCACAATAGTTTGTATATTACATACATTTTCAATAAAACACAGCAGTTTGTATAAAATATTCGTAGTCAGTATTAAACGTTATTTTGAATACAATTTCATGCATTAAACCACATACTTTTGTGTATAACAATCTTATGGATTGAAGCACATCTTAATGCATATATAACTCAAAGTATTACAGATGAGGTTGGTATTTAACATTATTGCACAAAAAACATGCAATTTTATACATGATGACCATGCACATGCTCATACTTATGCAGCAAAGCACAAAACTTTGTATACATGCACACGTATGTTATATGCAGTAAAACACATTCTTTTCTATATAATAATATTATGCACGATTAAAACACGATGTTTTGTACAGAACAGTCTTACTATACAAGGCGGTCGCAATGACCAATGTCGCTTACATGGATAACAGGCAGTCATATAGGTTGTACGTTTATTTCAATTGTTCAGACAGTTGCATTCTACTCTGAGAGAGTACCATCTAAGGATCATGCCAATGCAGTTTGATCAAATTTCATTGAGCAGTTTACGGGCAGGTGGCGTTTACATAATTTGTTCCGTCTTGTTTAGATTCAGTCATGTACGTTTTAATACATAGTTTTAAGTGACTTATATACGAACATGTGACTTGTGGTTAAACTATATAAAAAGTGTATGTTCGATTGAAGACTCCTACGGGCGCTTTCTGCATAACTAACACCATGCATTAAGCTACCACTTGTCTTCAAGACCCAGCTTGATACCCCTTTTTCTGTGGCCGCAAACGAGAGGTTTTTCTCCATAGCCTCGTTTGTTATACCGTTTCAGCTTATATATTCCGCAATATTCACAACAGAAAGTTATAAAAGTACATTAACCCCTTTCCTTATGTAAGCGCATTTTCACGCATCTGCAAACATAGTATACCCAGATCAGAGGCTCCTATAGGAGTCGTCTGATCAGGGTCTGCTCTGTTTGCTTATGGTGTAATATAGACTTGATTCTACAGCTTCTGCTTGAGGCAAAATGACATGTGTTCATATGCCATTATAAAAATATTCTTATAAATATTCATGACGTCATTATTTCTTACATGAATATTCAACAGGGAAAGGGTTAAGTATGCAGCCGAGTTACAATGACCTTGTTGACATACTGACAAGCCATAAACCATCAGCTTGTTCCCCAAAGCCTCCAGGTACATTGCTCGGTTAAATTGGTCGAAAAATATTCTTCCAATCCATTGGTTTCCAAATTACAATGGTAATGACTGTAAGTAATATATCATTTACATATTTGGAAACCTATATGTTTCATTCTCTGTATTTCAGTTTCTGTTGCCAGTAATTGCCTTTCACAGACGTCTCCCGCGCATTCGAGATGCTTCGTGAAATTAGGTTGTCAAATGGGTTGGCCACCAAAGTAAGTACTTGCTTTTAATGATCTATTCTGAGCAAAAATAATGTTTGTGCTCTGATGTTAAAAAGAGTAATCGCAGATATATATTGACCCTTTATTCCATGAATATTATTTTAGAATTTATTAGAGCACGAATATTTATGCACTGAATTTTGATAATCACGCATCAAGAAACCTTTTGTTTGTGATGGAAACTTCAGAATCTGACTTGTATTATTCCATGAGCAAACAGAACAGCGACTGAACTGGGTTTTCCCTGTTGTCAAAGGCAAAAAGTCGTCTATATGAGGGAATGGGTTAGGAATTCCACGGGCGAAATGGTAACAACATTTGCAGACAGCTTGGATTCCAAATGGACTCACAATATCTGGTCCGCTCATCAGGAACCCAACTGTTTGACATTTTGACTTGTATATAGACGAGAGGCGGCCATTACAAGTAGAACCGGTGAAAATCCGCTTAGCATGTTGCGGGTTAACCCTTTTCCTGGTGTAAAAATGTTTGTTGTTAAACTCCAAACGTATGTTATAAACAGCAGACCAAGCGTTAGACAGTTTGGAATCTGATGATACGTCTTATCTCGATCCTTGGTATTTACCAATGCACGCTAAATCGCGCTTAGCCGAATAAGGATTAATGATACTGGACACGTGAACTGCTCGTATCAAGCCCGTTCATACGCCTGAGTTAGGCCTGATAAGTCCGGAGCTTCTTACAATGATTGACAGTATCGCACACATCTTCACACTTCGCAAGCTCGTCAGGATGACTTTTCTGTCACTTTTGCTGATTGTAATATATTTTTGTCGTCACCTTATTTAGCCCTCGGCAGCGTTTATATACTCCGTCGCTCGCAAGCTTAGTCCAAATAAGTACTCTGGTCCTTTCCATCACCGTAGGTGTGAATCCTTCTCGGCGCTGTTAAATTCTAGTTTTGCTTCTTAAACTTTAAAATACATATATGTTTTAGCACAGTATCGCTAATGCAACAACATAGTGTATTAAACTTAGGAGTATGCAGAACAAAATGGAGGAGCTTAATGCAGGGCAGAAGTAATACAGGAAGCTCATATAGGAGCTTTCTGCATAACTGTTGTCCAGTATTATGCTACTGTCTGTTTATATTTATTATACTTTCTTTTGAGCGGTTGTATTAGCAGCTTTATGGTACTTTATTGTTTCGGTGTTGTTTTCTATGCATGCTTCTTGCTTGACGAATTGTTCAAAGTACAGCTTTATTTGGAAGAATGTGCAAAAAGACTTTACGGTTAACCCCCTCTATACCGGAATTGTTTAGGAAGGTGGCTGCCTATTGCAGGGTGAAATTAATACAGAAAGAGGAGCTTGCTGCATGACTTTCACCCTGCATTAAGCTGTCACCTGTCTCCAAGACAGATATTTATACTAAATTAAACGTCCAGTTTAGAGGGGATGCATTTACTGCTTTAGTCGGGTTATCTAAATGCACTTACTCACAATTGTATGTTCATGCTGCAATATTTACTTGTACAATTATTTGTGAAAAATATTCAGTGAAGCAAACATTACAGACCTTGATCAAAGTGTTCCTTCGAAATGGGTCCCCTAATACGGGTCTATACTGTTTGCCTACAATCCTTTTATGGACCCTAGGCATAATTAATTGCTATAGTGTCGTAGATCCAATAAATAATTAATGCTGTTGGATTGGTAAAATACATTTATACAAGATAACACGTGTTGAATTATGTTGAGCGTTGGCAAACCTGTTTTGAATCAAGAAAGTAGTTCAATGGTTATAAAGCTTTGTTGGTAATGTCATGTGATTTTACTGAATTGTTCGTTAAGTCTGTGCTAAAAAATTAGGGGATCACATAAGTGAACCTCGCGAGTCTATTACGGAAAGGTAAAGGCGGTCCATAACTCAATCGCTGGGCAACCGGTTGGCTATTTACTCCGGAGATATTTCTAGGAGCCGTCTGATCAGGGTTTGCTCTGTTTGCATATGAAAGAACAAATTCATATACACTAGAACCTGTCCTAAGCGGCCATTCATTTATTGAATAGGAGTCTTAAAATCAAGGAATTGCTTAATTCAGGGCAAAAGTAATACAGAAATAATTTCCCATTTCGTTCGTAAATTCAATCCAACTTTGGTTTTACTCATAGCACTTTCACCATAACCCCTTTACTCCATGAATATTCATGTAAGAAAAAAAGATATATGAATTTTAATTATGTTCATTTTTATAACGGCATATGAACATGGGACATTTTGGAGTCATATCTAGAGTCACATGTATGTTTCTTCATAAGCAAACAGAGTATACCCTGATCTTGGTCTGCGCTGTTTGCAAAGACGTAGCACCTTAAGTTGGCTGATAACACTTCCACCCTAATCTATTCTCCCCTACTGTAAAACTCATTTATTGAAACCATTGTGAAAAATAGAGCATTTGCTCCATAGGAGCAAATGCTCTATTTATCACAATGGTTTCAAAATTATAACATTATAAAAAATTTCCTTTTCTCCAGTAAATTCTCCTTTTTCGGTAGATTTATTCAAAGAGGCTGGGTCTAAAAATAGTCTAGGACGGAATGTGTTAATCGATGCCCATGTGTCCATTTATTAACCATTATTACACTATCCGCGACTAGACTCCCATTTGCAAACAACTTGAATTCAGGCGCGTGTGCCATGCTGTTTGATTAGTATATTATCAAAAAATTGATCGAATCGGAAGTAGTCAAATTTGTTCCAGATCCAGATTTGAGCAGGCATGGTTTTACAGCTGGTCAAGGGTTAATGCCTATTGACGAACGCTGGTCAAACAGGAAAATACAACTAAAGGTCATATAAACAAACCAAACATTATTGACCCCTCTAAACCAGAATTGTAGCAGAGAAGAGTTTAGATATTTGTAGACAGGTGACCGCTTAATGCAGGGTGAGAGTCGTGCAGGAAACTCATAGATGATCTTTCTGCATGACTTTCACTCTGCATTAAGCAATATGTCTCCGAGACCAATATTTATACTAAATTGAACGTCCAGTTTAGAGAGGTTTTACTGAAAGGTTTGGTACAGAAATGCAGTCTTACCTTGTGTTTTATTAACCCTTTACCTGTTGCATATTCATGTAAGAAATAATGACATCATAAATATGTATAGCTGAATTATAATAGTGTTACATGAACGCAAGAATGTTTACCTTCTAGGAAACTGTAGTTAAGATCTACACAATTCCATAAGCAGACAGAACAGACACCGATCAGACGGCTCCTACAGGTGCTGTCTGATCTGATTCTACGCTGTTTGAAAATACATGAAAGGGTGTTTATATCTGGCGAAGAGTTTTAAACAGCTGTCGCGTTTGCATTGCATCACATGTACTCAGAAATCCGATGTAAAGAAGCAACTATCCTTCACCTCATGAAAGCAACATAAACGTTGCTAAATATGCCTCATCGCTTATGTGACTTATTAATATGCAGCTATTCTGACAGACCAATTTAAAATTCTTCACGACTTTGAAACTGGATATGATTGTAAATGTGTGTACATGAATATTATATCATCTAAATCCTGTCAAGTCCCATATTTCAAACAGGTGTTTTTAAGACAGTTTTTGTCCTAGACTGTATACTGATATATGAAAAATGTTGTTATTATTTAAAAGGTTTAGTAACTATATCTGTAATATATCAAGAAAGATTACAAACTGTCTCAAAGCATTAAAGTGTTTTTAGACATTTTAATCAGTTTTTGGGGGAGAACGTTATGATATAAAAAGAGATGCTTTTGATATATGGAATAATTTTATTTGAAAGCATCAATTTGATCTCACAGCGAGTAATTACAGTGAGTAATACTTTCAAAATATTGGAATCGATACTTGATCCCCTTACTTCATGAATATTAATGTAAGTAATAATTACACGTGTATATCGTTAATTCAAAAAGCTTAATTTTATAATAGCACAATGTTTGGACGTGGCAGAAACCGTAACATTATATTTCCATAAGCAAATAGAGCATGCACTGATCAGACAGTTCCTACAGGAGCTTCTGGCCTGAATCTACTCTGTAAGGCGTATCTCTGTAGCAAGGGGTTGTATATGTACTTGGGCAAATATTCTATAACATGAACTGCCATACATATAAGCATGTTTCGATATATCCAGTCATGTGTGTTTCGTATGCATGTGTGTGATAGATATTGTCCAATATGTGTTGACTCTTTTGGTCCCAAATAAGTTTAGTCTACAAACAATGTCGTCTGGTTCGGATTGGTCTTTCTGTAAATTTCTTCTCTAAAACGTAACTTGGTGTGTCAATCCGAAAGTAAAAAGTAGTCACTTTCGCCGATATCAATATCAAGCTTGTAGAGATTTTTAGAAAATATCATTTGAAGAAATTGTGAATACACGATATCCACTCATGCTATCAGACTGGGGTATTGCCTTATAGATCAGTTATATGGTGTTTCGACTTGAATTATAGCGTATTTCCATTTCGAACCTCAAAGTCAACCGGTGTCCTAGAGAGGTTGGTTGTCACTTTGGCTACTCGTTGTAAAAGTGTGTTAATATTCTGAGAAAAAATAGATGACTGCTCATCAAGAGTGGTGATTTCTTTGATAAATGAGGCACAGTTTATGGAAATCGGTGGTCAGATAAGCTTTCAAGGATGATCGCAGTGAATGAACACATCGATTTTTGAGCAGATTTTGGCCGGAGTTGAATACCTTTTACTTAATATATAGAGCAGGGGTGTTCGCGAAAAAAATATTTTATTTTCATTTTTTTTTGGGGGTTGGGTCAGAAAAATATATTTTGGTATGTTTTAGATACTTATGACATGTGATTAAAAAAATAATGTATTTTTGATGGTGTTGTTGTTGAGACATAGCATGCGAAGGGCACCTGTGATGAATACGTAGTAATTAACCCATTCCCTCCTAGGCTATTTTTAGACCTAACCTCTTTGAATTAATCTACCGAAAAGGAGCATTAACTATAGAAAAGGAGAATTTTAGAATTGTGTAGTTTTGAAACCACTGTGATAAATAGAGCATTTGCTCCTATGGAGTAAATGCTCTATTTATTACAATGGTTTCATAATGTGACTTTTACAGAGGCGCCAAAAGGCGTCACTAGGAGGGAATGAGTTAACTGCATTTTTATAATGCCAATATTAACACGAAAATGGGTCACACAGACAGGCGCTGTAGACTTATATAATCCAACAGAGCAACTCGCTATGCATCGTTATGAATGTTATGGTACAATAGTAGTTTCTTGTCAGGATAATGCGAGAATAATGAATTTAAACCTTCTCTTGCTGAATTTTAAAATATATTTCTCCTTCTTTACCCATGCCCTGTTGTATATTTACATATATCTTCACTGTGTATAAGTATTTCGCTGTGCAATCACTGCTGTGGAGTGCACTGGTTGCACAATCAATTTGTAAATAGTGCAGACCCTGATGAGACAGCTCCTGCAGGAGCTGTCTCATCTGGGTCTTCACTATTTACAGGCAGGTATATTGACGTGAATAGCAAGCGAAGGGTTAAACCTTGTTAATAATCGATCTCCTCAGTGTTTAGATCACAGAATGTCAACGCTTTTTCAAAGAATTCCTTGTATATCGGTTACCATGGAGTTACTATTCAGTTGTTAAAATGAAGCTCTATTTGGATCGAACAAAAGAAGTCGAAGAAAAACTTTACTGGTCATTACTGTATTTTTCGACATTTAGAGTTGTTAAATTAATGTCGAATGTCGAATTTCGACAATTTTTGTTGAAGGTCGAATGTCGCGCAAAATTTTAGGCAGGTGACTGTTCAATGCATGATGCGCAGACATTTTACAAAGGAACACTATTGTCTGCATGGCTTTCAACATACACTAGCCCTTTACCTGTTCTGTATTTATGTTAGAAATAATGACAAAATTAATATTTATTAGCTCAA
Organism: Azorinus chamasolen; assembly: GCA_963576725.1. Taxonomy (NCBI): domain Eukaryota; kingdom Metazoa; phylum Mollusca; class Bivalvia; order Cardiida; family Solecurtidae; genus Azorinus; species Azorinus chamasolen. Next base: position 31,931,949 of record OY755248.1, on the reverse strand, counting down.
ATTTTATAATATAAAATGTCCAAGGGAATTTTGTGCATTGACAAAAACTGTAGAATCTAATCTATATAATGTCAAAAGCAAAAAGAGTAGACCCTGATCAGAAGGTTCCAATTTCTGTTATAAAGATCGGCATATAAAGACCTACATTATTTCACAAACAAACAAAGCAGACTCTGACCAGTTGGCTCATTAAGGAGTCGTCTGATATTGGTATACAGTAAAACCTCTCTATAACGGCCACTAAATTGTGTTAATTAATTGGTATTTAGGGTAGGTGGTTGCTTAAAGCCATGTGAAAGTAAAACCAGAACGCTCCTATAGGAGCGTTCTGCTTTACTTTCACCTTGCTTTAAGCAGCTACCTGCCTTTAACACAAAATAATTGATGTAATTTAGTGGCCGTTTTAAAGAGATTTTACTGTAGTAGAACCTGGAGAGTCAGATCTATTGTTGTTTTGAAACAAACAGCAGACCCTGATCAGACGGCTCCTACAGGGGCCGTCTAATCTGGGTCTACTCTGTTTACCAAGGCGTGAAAAAGCGTTGGCATAAAAAAGGGTTAACATGTCGCACTGACCAAACTTCGGCTGTGCGCAAGTTTCTCAAAGTTGATCAGATGCTGGAGATGCAGAGATACATTGCATTCACGTGCTGTGTGTCTACCCTAATTGCCCAAAGTATTCGGACAGAGCACACCCAAATCAAACTGATCCTGACAGAGTAGTTTGATCGATATCTACCCTATTTGCTACTATGTCTGCCTAATTTAACGTAATCAATCTTGTGCCAAATCGATAGAAACTAGTTGAGAGGGGAAATTGGGTGTCCAAATACTTAGGGTAATAAGGGTATTAGACACGCACACATGTTGAATTCCAATGACCAAGACAGCTGATCGTCTCCCGCAGGTTGCTGATAAGAACAAGGCCCAGTTAGCACCGTATCAAATCGCCATTAGGCCACTGTCGAGAATCATGGAGGAGGCGGGAGAAAATTGTAAAATAATGAGCTTCGCACACTTGTGACAGGATTTGACACTCCAAATGAAAGGAAAACCCGGTGTGGATAACATCCTGGATACTTGTACACATATGAGGAGGGATACACAGATGGTGCCGCATGTGTAACACATTTTTTGAAGCCCTAGGAATGACAACGGCTGCATGCAAACTGGCATACGTGCAACTGGGCTTTTGTGTTACCCTTTTCATTCTTAAATTTATATATGTAAACGACATATTTAATAGGTGTTTTGGAATTAAGCGAGAAATCCCATTTAGACAAAGGCTGTATGACCTAGATGTTATGACAGAGTTATACCATTTTATAATAAATGAATACATATATAAAATGAATAGATAGATAGATAGAAAGATCGATCGATCGATCGATCGATGGATAGATAGATAGATAGATAGATAGATAGATAGATAGATAGATAGATAGATGATATATAGATAAATAGATAGACAGACAGATAGATAGATAGATAGATAGATAGATAGATAGATATATAGATAGATCGATAGATCGATAGATCGATAGATATATATATATATAGATAGATAGATAGATATATAGTTAGATGATAGATAGATAGATAGATAGATAGATAGATAGATAGATAGATAGATAGATAGATAGATAGATAGATAGATAGATAGATAGATAGATAGATAGATAGATAGATAGATAGATAGATAGATAGATATATAGATAGATGATAGATAGCTAGATAGATAGATAGATAGATAGATAGATAGATAGATAGATAGATAGATAGATAGATAGATAGATAGATAGATAGATAGATAGATAGATAGATAAATAGATAAATAGATAGATGATAGATAGCTAGATAGATAGATAGCTAGATAGATAGATAGATAGATAGATAGATAGATAGATAGATAGATAGATAGATAGATAGATAGATAGATAGATAGATAGATAGATAGATAGATAGATAGATAGATAGATAGATAGATAGATAGATAGATAGATAGATAGATAGATAGATAGATATAGATAGATAGATATATAGATAGATAGATAGATAGATAGATAGATAGATAGATAGATAGTAGATAGATAGTAAATAATTACATAAACAAGTAAATAAATACATAAATAAGTTGACAATAAATAAATACATAAATAAGTAAATAAATAAAATATATGAATAAATAAAGTAATAATTTACCTAGACAGATGAATACATGCAAATAAATGTATACAAAGAACAATACAAAACCCCTCATAAAACACCCACCACTTTGGCTGACCAGGTCTCACATTGTTATGATGGCATCTTTTCCCCTGACGCTACCACTTAAAACGCATTTTCACGCCTCTGCAAACACAGTAGACCCAGATCAGACGGCTCCTATAGGAGCCGTCTGATCAAGGTCTGCTCTGTTTGCTACTGGAATTTGAAAGACATGTTCCTTTACTTTCTATTATAGCTACAATATTCCAGCTTCTATATTGCATTATAACTTTTTTGTTCATGAATATTAGGTACTGAAATTTGAAATAAACATAGAACAGGAAAAAGCTTCACTGCTAAGTTTATCTTAACCCTTCACATTGTAAATACGATTGTGTACGCCAATGCAAATCGAGTAGACCCAAATCAGACAGCTCATGTAGGAACTGTCTAATTAGGGTCTGCTCGGTTTGCTTTTTGAATAATCTGCCTTTCTACTTTATACCCCATTTACTTATTAACTAATCCAAATATAAACTCTTTCTCTATTAATTCATTCATTCGTTCATTGACTCATTCATTCAGCTAAACGGTCATTCATTCATTCATTCATTCGGTGTGCCTTCCATGCATTTAATCTGTCTGTCATTCATCTATTCAATATGCCATTCATTCATTTATTCATTCATTCATTCATTCATTCGTCGTTTATTTAAGTCGGTCGGTCGCTCGGTCGGTCAGTCAGTCAGTTACCGAGTCAGTATACATGTAGTCCTCTTTTTCGTTTGTCTTTTTCTCTATATTTCATTCTTTCTGTCTCGTTAAATATCACAATTTACCACCGCACTGAAAACTTGAATGTATAATATAGTGCCAAGGGGCAGATAATCAAGACTATCTATCATCCTATCTATTTTTGGGTTGTTTTAACGCATTCCTGCATTGTGCCAATATAATTAAATAGAATAAAATTTCTATATTTCCTCCTCCTAGGAGACATGCATTGTTTACATACAGCACCATGTAACGGTAACTGTCACCCAAATTACTTTCTAGAACTTTACAATACACATTTTGACGCATGTGCAGACAGAGTAGATCCATTTCAGACGGCTCCTTTAGATATAGAGCTGAGTCTTACTATGGTTTCTGCCTTGGCCAAAAGTTCCTACATTCATGTGCCAGATGTCATTCTAATAAATAATCCAGTCAATATTTATGACATCAGTATTGATGGCACAAATATTCATGGAGTAAATGGATAAGAGATTCACTAAGAAACGAGGTTTAACACGGGTAACGTAGAACAGGGTGTAGTTTTCTTGTAACTATCTATCTTCCACTCCATCAGCTTCAATTGTTGCGCAATAGCTTCCACCAAGAAAACATGCGCATGTTTTGAAAGCATGCAAAGTCAATCAGCGTACTGATATATCTACTACAAGATCCCATTTCCGAAAATGATTTTTCCAAACTTGCCGGACCTTTGAAGTTTGCTGCTTCGCATTCCAATCTGAAATGAAAAACCAACACGACTCTGATAACGTTCCATAAAAACACGTAAACCTGCAAACTGTTGATAAGAAAATATTTTGAAGTATGTAGACATTTTCATTGTTTATTTTTTACGTTTCTAACACGGTTGATGGCAAATGGAAAATAAACATTGCAAACATCGGATACAGGAATGAAAATGTAAACTCGGCATGATAATTGGGCCATTCTTTCGACACTGGCTTAGACAAATCACATATTTATCATATTCTATTAGGTGGAAACATATTTCCGCGAATATTCACCCTTATCCTGCTACTATGTACACAAGATCGTAACTCGGCGTCTCATCAGTATCCAAACTGTTTGACACTCGGTCAATAGTTTCTCAAAAGCTTGACAATATCAGAAGTAGTGAAATTTCACCTGATCCAATTTAGAGCAGGCATTATATTTTCACAGCGGGATAAGATTAAAGAAACCCAGATGCTAGTGACATTTATGATTATTTCTGATATTATGTAATGAATAGTGTTATATTAACATATACACGTGGATTATAATGTGTTTATGTCGACAATAACAGACTGAAACGTTTAAAAAAGATTAAATACCTAAGTGTTACTTTTTCGCAATAATATGTCTGTCTGTCTGTCTATCCATCCGTCCGTCTGTCTGTATGTCTGCCTGTATGTATGTCGACTGTCTGTATATCTGTTTATCTGTCTGTCCATCTGTCTGTCTGTCAAATCATCTATTCGACCGTTCATTCATCCATTCGGCTGGAGGAGCCGTCTGATCTGGGTCTTCTCTCTTTGCAGATGCGTACAAATGCGCTTACATAAGGGAAAGGGTTAATACAGGGCAAGCGTAATGCAGAAGGCTCCTACAGGAGTTTTCTGCATTATTTTTGACCTGCATTAAGCTGCCACATGCCTTACAGACTCATAATTAGACAACTTGTTGATGGCTTCTTAAGACAGGTTCTACTGTATTGGAAAGTTGACGTCCTACTCAGCTGTTTCCGAGGACTGTGAACATTTATAATAATTGCCATTCTCCAACCGCACCCGCTCGGTATTAAATTTTGTTTTATTCGTGACACACTTTACACCTTCCCATCAGAGAAGGGTGTAATTTTATCGTTCCATTAATAGCATAGAACCAGATCATCGGTAAATCCTGACATGGTCAGAGTATACATGAAGGAGAACCGCTATATAGCGACCATTACCTCATTTCTATTCGTGTAAGAAATAATGACATCATGAATATTAATTAGATTAATTGTTATAAAAAGCACATGGTTACATTAATGTTTGGCCATTGCAGAAACTTTAAAATGATATATATATATTATAGCATAGGCAAACAAAGCAGACTAATAGGAGACGTCTGATCTGAGTCTACTCTGTTTGCAAAGGCGTATTTATGGTGTAAAATAATTAACCCTTTACCTCATAATTAATCATACAAGATCTGTCCCTTCATGAATATCCATTGACTGAATTTCTATAATGGCACCTAAACAAAATAACTTTTGGCCTATTCAAAAACTGTATAAACAGTTTTATATAATGTCTTAAGCAAACAGAGCAGACCCTGATCAGATACCTCCTACAGTAGCTGTCTGATCTGGGTATACTCTGTTTGCAAATGGGTTAAAATGTATCTTTAAGAGGTAAAAGGTAACGGTTGACTTCAAGAGACACGTACACGGCTACACGCTAGCGGCCATTTTCTAATAACATCATATCGATGAAAATACGACGAAAATCAGCGTCTCACCAAGATCCAAACGGCAGGACACTCTGACTTTATTTCCGAAGAGAAAAAAAAGAAACAAACATATTTCAGAATTGCAGCAGACGACATTCAATGTTGTACATACAACGATATAAGAAGTAGATAAACAGATAATAACCACCGATATTGAGTTAACCCTTGACCCTTTCCTTCATATAAACGTTTTTCACGCATTGCAAACAGAGTAGACCCGGATCAGAGTCTGACCAGGGTCTGCTCTCTTTTGTTTTCACACGATTAAGATCTGATTGTACAACTTTTGTCATAGCAAAAATTTCCTTTGAAAAGTTTACATTATAAAAATTGAGCTAATAATTATTCACGTTGTCATTATTTCTCACATGAATACTGAACAGACAAAAGATTAACCATTCCCTTCATAAATACGCCTTTCTACGCAATTGCAAATAGAGTAGACCCAGAGCAGACGGCTCCTAGAGGAGGCGTCTGATCTGGGTCAACTCTGTTTGCTTATGATATAATATAGATATGATTCTACAATGTCAGCTATGTTGAAACATTCCTCTGTTTCATTTTTAGCTAATAAATACTCGTACAGTTGTAATTCCTTACATGACTATGGCTTAACCCATTACCTCATAGGCTATTTTTAGACCCAACCTCTTTGAATGAATCTACCTAAAAGGAGAATTAACCAGAGAAAAGGACAATTTTAGAATTTTGTAGTTTGAAACCATTGTGATAAATTGAGCATTTGCTCCTATAGGAGCAAATGCTCTATTTATCACAATGGTTTCACAAAGTGACTTTTACAGAGTCGTCGAAAGGCGTCAATATCAGGGAATGGGTTAACAGTGTACACATGTATAAATAAATAGCGGTAGATATGGTAGGCAGTACATACGTTACAATATACTACAATGATATAGGCTGTGTAGGTCGCTTGTCACGCAGGGTTCTATGGTGTAACGGTTAGCACTCTGGACTTTGAATCCAGCGATCCGAGTTCAAATCTCGGTAGAACCTGTGATATTTTTTTGGTATTTTTTTTTCAAATCATATACACTTGGTATTAAAATACGAGCTAAATATACAAAACTCGGCTAATTTATTGTTGTAACAGGAACACTTATAATTTTGAATCTTGTTGTTTCATAGACAAGTTTACTTGAAAAAAGCAAAAAAGACGATATATAACATACATGTGCCATCGTCATTATCATCATCATCATAATCATCATCATCAGCAGCAACAGCATCATAAGTATCAATAATGCCAAAAACAGCAGCACCCGTATCATTGTACTACATCATTATGATCAATAAAAATATCCTCATCATTAGTATCATCATCCTTATCATAACTATCATTAGCATCAATAGCAACATCTTCCTCATTATTATTATCATCATCAATAGCAACAACAGCCTCATCATTACCATTATTACCAATATCAAACAATAATCCCATCATTATCATAATATCATCATCAACAGTAACGTCGTCATCCTTATTCCCATCATTATCATTAACCGCATTGTTAGCACCATAATAATCAACAACAACAGCAACACTATAACAAGAAAAATAACAGAATCATCATCGTCTTTATCATCATTATCATGTATAAAGGCGTGAAAACACGTTTATATGCAGGAAAGCGTTAACCACAATTGTCGCAGGGTTCTATGGTGTAATGGTTAGCACTCTGGACTTTGAATCCAGCGATCCGAGTTCAAATATCGGTAGAACCTGTGACAGTTTCTTTAAATCATTTTTATTTCCATATGTTTGCCTTTTAAATTATTGTTAAGTAATTGAATTGACCATTAATATACTGTTAAACTTATATCTGATCAAGCTCTGGTCTAGATCAAAATTTATTCACTGGTCCGCTCAAGAAATATCAAACTACTGAGAGTATATCAAGCAAATGTGATTACAGTAAATCCTGTCTATAACAGCCACTAAATTACTCGTATATCAAGTATTTTGTGTTAAAGGCAGGTAGCTGCTTAAACACTGTGGAAGTGAAACAGAACGCTCCTATAGGAGCGTTCTATTTTACTTTCATATTGCTTTAAGCAGTTACATGTCTTAAATACCAACTAATTAACGCAATTTAGTGGCTGTTGTAAACTAAAGAAACAGATCTTTCAAATTCCATTAGCAAACAGAGTAGACCCTGATCAGACGGACCCTATAGGAGCCGTCTGATCTGGGTCTTTTCTGTTAGCCAATGCGTGAAAAAGCGTTTATATGAAGGAATGGGTTAAAACAAGTTCTACTATAGTCGTACTGTGTGCATTAACCCATTCATTCTCAATATTATTTAACAGATTACCCCCTAGTGACGCATTTTTGCACCTCTATAAAATTCACATTGTGAAACCATTGTGATAAATAGAGCATTTGCTCCTATAGGAGCCAATGCTCTATTTATCACAATGGTTTCAAACTAAAACATTTTCCTTTTCTCTATTTTATGCTCCTTTTCGGTAGATTAATTAAAAAAGGTTGGGTCTAACAATAGCCTAGGAGAGAATGAGTTAAGGAAAGCCTGTTCAGACCTTATTTTTAACTCATTCATTTATTTTTCATATTAAGGGGACACAACAAAATACTTGATGGTATAAGTTATTGACATCGATGGGTTAAACACAGTGTAGATCCTGAGTGACAAACTTTTGTCTATGTTACATACAAAAAAGCAATACAAAAAATAGGATTCAAAAGCTAATATTAACCCTTCGCTTGCTATTCACGTCAATATACCTACCTGTAAATAGTGTAGATTGTGCAACCAGTGCACTCCACAGCAGTGATTGCACAGCGAACTACTTGTACACAGTGAAGATATATGTAAATATACAACAGGGCATGGGTAAAGAAGGAGAAATGTATTTTAAAATTCAGCAAGAGAAGGGTTAAGTATAAACGACCCAGGGGAAATAAAACTATCGATACTGACCGAAACTCAGAGACCCCATCACCAACATCCGTCTCAACGTTCTGTAAACATAAAAAAGTAGTTCTGTTTTGTATTTGTCGTGTTGAAATCATAATTTAAATCTTTGAATGCTGATCTTGCTGAACATATGAAGTGTTTTTTGTCACTGTTTAACCGTTCACTCAATGAATATTCGTGTAAAAAGTAATGACGTCATGACTATTAATTAGCTACATTTTTAAAATTATACATGAACACATAAATGAACACATAAACACATAAGACAGAAAATGTAGAATTAGATCTATATGGTGTTGTAAGTAAACAGAGTAGACCCTGGTCAGACGGCTCCTGTAGGAGACGTGTGATTTAGGTCTACTCTGTTTGCAAAGGTATAGAAAAACGTCTTTATGGTGTAGAGTTAACTATAAAGTTCTTTCAGTATGAATGCCTTACATTTTAGAGCAATTTGAATAACATTCAGACGCTGAGTCAACACTGTCGTTTATTTAAACATTTTCTTCATGTAAACGCTTTTTCATGCATTGCAAACAGAGTAGATCAAGATCAGACGGCTCCTGATCAAGGTCTGCTCTGTTTGCTGATTGAATTTGATAGTTCTGTTTCACTACTGTTTTAAATTGGCTACCATATTACTGTTTTTGTCCATGAATAGCCAGGTATTGAACGTTGGAATGCAGTAAAACCTCTCTATAACGGTCACTGAATTGTGTTAGTTAGTTGGTATTTATGGCAGGTGGCTGCTTAAAGCAAGGTGAAAGTAAAACAGAACGCTCCTATAGCGTTCTGTTTTAATTTCACCTTGATTTAAGCAGCCACCTGCCTTTAACACAAAATACTTGATGTAATATAGTGGCCGTTATAGAGAGGCTTTACTGTAAATATAGAATAGGGAAAGGGTAGAGAGTTATGCTAATGCTGTGTGTTAAAAATGTGAACATGGCATAATGCTTTTGTTCTTATTGTTGTTATTTGGAGGTTTCTTTCGAGATATATCTCATTCCGTACATTTTGTCGGGCCTTTAAAGCACTTTACACACGTGTTGCTTGACACTCGTGAAAATAGCCAATTTTCATGCACATAAACGAATACAATATCTGCCCCAACATGCACAAACTCCCTTTTAAGGCGGGTTTAAGTGGTGGCATTTATCACTGTTTGTAGATTTACTAACGGCATCACACGCGAAAATGCCATCAATTTTTGTATCGAATATTCGGCTGCCACAGAAAATTGCGCTCTAGGCAAGTCAAGCGTCTGTTGATTCGGAGCAGAGGTGAGAAAAGTCAACTCTCCGGCGTTTGTCGAGTCGAACGGGAGCCGGTATCAAAATCGTTTTCGGGGGCATAATTATATCCTAAAATAACACATCACTTTATTGATCGTTTGTCTGGAAATAAAAGGAGCAAATTGAAACTAATTGGAGCAACTGGTTCTATTGTTTGCGATCTCCAAATGGGAGCTAAACCGATTGACAACAAATGGTTGCCCTGACCGAAGAATAGACAACGAATTTTGTACACAAGGTTGTTTCTGTGGGATTGAAAATCTGATTTGATTTTTCGATTCGATGGAGTTCATTCGTGGTTTGATGTAGTAACCAGGGGATTTTAGTGGAATTTGATTGACCTCTGACCCACTAAACACTTTATTGTTGTTCATTTCAATTTCGTGTTTGATCTTCCCTATTTATAAAATCGGATTAACCCGTCTCTAACCATGCAGCAACGATTTCTTTGAACAATCATGCGTGTCGTAAGCCAACATCCCAAAAGTGCAATTGTGAGAAAACTAGGAAGTCTGTCGAAATTTGATTAAAACCCTGAGATGAAATACTAAATCAACGAAGATGAAAAATACAACAAAATTACAAAGATAAAGGGTGGTGGAAAAGACAAACTTTAATCAATATTACAGTTTATTTTACAAATTGCTTTTAATGTATTTACATGTAGCACTATTTCCAAGCATACAGGTGTTGTGCTTTGTAGGACTGAGTAGATAAATAGTACTAGTCTGTTATTTTGTGCATACAGTTTAGGTTTAACCCTTTCCCCCATAGGCTATTTTAGATTCAACCGCTTTGAGTAAATCTACCGAAAAGGAGCATTAACTAGAGAAAAGGAAACTTTTAGAATGTTGTAGTTAGAAACCATTGTGATAAATAGAGCATTCGCTCCTATAGGAGCAAATGCTCTATTTATCACAATGGTTTCAACAGGTAATTTCTACAGAGGCGTAGAAGGGCGTATTTATCGAGGAAAGGGTTAAAAGTGACACCTAGTTACGCTGTGTCTCATCTGGATATCAAACTCAAACTTGGAACAGTCCACTAAACGTTGCAGCAAAATAGTCCCTTTCCTCAATACAAACTAAACAGAGTAGACCCAGATGGCCTTTTTTATTTGCTTATGAAATAATAATAGTTCTGACTCTATAATTTTTACCAATACCAAACATTCATGTGTACGTATGCCATTATCAGAATTCTGCAAATTAATATTCATGATGTTATTATTTCTCACGTTAATATTCTACAGGGAAAGTGTTAATTGTTTACTCCATACTACGCCTTTCTACGCCTTTGTAAACAGCAAAGACTCAGATCAGGCGACTCCTAAGGGAGGTCTGCTCTGTCTGCTTATGATATAATATAAATATGAGTCTACAGTTTCTGACATGGCTGAAAATTCACGCGATATTATAACAAATTAATCTAATCAATATTCATGACGTCATTATTTCTTACATGAATATTCATGGAGGAAAGTGTTAATGTTTAGACGTTACATTGTGTTGTCTTCTGCCAAAGTCTACCATCTGCATCCCTCATCGAGTATCACAGATCATTAACACGAAGATCATTGGACAACATATTCAACATGAAGACAGTGTGTCAACACAGCGTAGATCCTTATGAATCGTCGAACTGGACGTCATCTAGTCTGCACCTTGACCAATATCAAACATTCCTGTGTTCATTTAAGCCATTACATCATAGGATATTTTTAGATACAACCTCTTTGAATAAAACTACCGAAATGGATCATTAACTAGAGAAAAGGAAATGTTTGGAATTTTGTAGTTTGAAACCATTGTGATAAATAGAGCATTTGCTCCTATAGGAGCAAATGCTCTATTTATCACAATGGTTTCACAAAATGACGTTACAGAGTCGTCAAATGTCGTCAATATGAGGGAATGGGATAATAAATGTCAACGATAACACTATTTCTAACATGACTATTCAACAGGGATAGGGTTAAAGCGATGACTGTGACAATTACCTTCGAACGTTTTCTAGATTCATTTTTCAACGGCATATTTACACATGAACTTTTTGCCAAAGCAGAAACTGTAGGATCAGATCTATATTAATCCATTAGCAAACAGAGCAGACCCATATCAAACGGCTCCGATGTTTGCAAATGCGTAATAAAGGCGTATTTATGAAGTAAAGGGTTAAAGGGTTAGTTTCTATGGAACGCCATTTTGCCATGCCAATTGCTAAATACAAAATGTGAAATGCTTTTTGCCAATTGTGTAAATTGCTAGGAAATGTTCCAAATGATGGATGTAAATGACAATGCGAAATGCTTTTTGCTAAATGCATGTTTGCACTACTAGCATTGAACAGCGCCATTTTTAAAGTGACTGTACATTTGCTAAATGCATGTTTCTTTACATTAAAACTTATTGCTTATTGCACTACTACATTAAAAATGGCGCTGTTCCATGCTAGTAGTGCAAACATGCATTTAGCAATAAGCATTTCGCACTTGTCATTTACATCCATCATTTGGAACATTCCGGTTCTTTCCCTAGCAATTTACACAATTGGCAAATAGCATTTCGCATTTTGCATTTAGCATTAAGCAATTAGCATGGCGTTCTATAGATTCCTATTCTCAATTATCATTTATTTCGTGACATTGCTTACCTCGGAAAAGGGCGGAAATTCACGATCAGACTCATTCGTGCAACTTCGACGATTAGAAGAAATTATGACAGTTCATTAGCCCTACTTCAAAGAGGATTTAACAGTACAGAAGTTCTCATTAGGGATTTGTTTCTTCTTTTCCATTTTCTCAGAATACCTTTTGACAAGAAACAATCGAGAGTTAATCTCGGTATCAGCTTTCAATACAGACTTATCTATGTATTTTCGGAAAGTCTTATTATGCACAATCGAATAATCGCTGACTTTCGGTCAAATATCGCGTGACAACACGAGAACTGGTGTGACCACATGACTTGCGGCGCAAACTGATACCAGAAATACACGTGGAAGAACGGTCGGGGAATTATACGGTTGCAAATATGGCATATGATTTCTCATATTGTAAATTGCCGCGAGAGTGTTTGTTTTGACACCATAGGTTCCGCCTTCGAAGATGGCAGAAAAATTGTCCCTTGAGCAAGATTTTTCACCTGGCAAAGCCTACAATTATCTTGTCCGATTGTATCTGCCTGCCTGTCACTTTTGATGAGTGGTATAATCCGCTTCACGATACCGAGTGAAATTGACAGTTGTGCTTCGGTTATCTGCCCATCTTGGCGGAAAAAACTGGCCGGAAAGTGGTATATAGTGATAAAGGACCTCAATTTGTTCAAATCCTTTGAGGTAGAATGACTGGACAAACGAAGTATTTTTTCTCGTAATAATAAAGGCTCTGTTTTTGTAAATGAACAAAGGCGATAAATAAATTATCACTTTCACACTCACTAATGATAAGCGCGTCATTTTGTATGCAACTAAGCTATTAATTCCGGCATAACAAATGATGTTTTAATAGTTCTAATAAATAAGCTACTGTAAAACATACTAATAAACTAATCTAACGTTCCAGCAAGCGAGTAAGGTAATAAAGAACTGAAAACTTTGCAGCGTGAAAGTCATGTAGAAATTCACAGAAGAGCTTTCTGCATGACTTTCACCCTGCATTAAGCCATAACCGCATATGCTATTATACTCCTATATGAGCAAATGCTCTATTTATCACAATGGTTTCAACAGGTGACCTTTTCAGAGGCGTCAGTATGGGGGAATAGGTTAAGCTGCCACCTGTCCCCAATACCGATATTTATACTATATTCAACGTCCGGTTTAGAGAATTTGTGCTGTATATTGTATGTTATAACAAGAACAGTACTCCGACACTTATGAATATACATTAGTCGTATAAAATTAATAACTGGTGGTGTGAATGTAGAGTTTTAGATGTTTTCCAATTTCATTTGACATTATCCTGCTAGAACCTGAACGGAGAATAGAAATTACAATAAACCCAGAGGTCCAGATAAGATGTGTAAATTAACACAATTTCAAGAATAAATCCATAACCCTTTCACCGCCAATGTCGCATAAATGCACCACGACAAATAGTGCAGTCCCAGATCAGACGCCGCCTTATCAAGGCGGCGTCTGATCAGGGACTTCACGTTTTGTCTCAAACTCTATTTCTATATCTGTGCTTTGTTCCTTTGAAATTTGCATTCATTTATCTCATTTCCTTATTTTACCATATGACTTAACAAAATTGGATTGCAGACGACATTTAGAAATGTGGCTCCGAACGGGTTAAGCCTATGTTGTGACCACTCTTTCGCCTATGTTGTGACCACTCTTTCGCCTATGTTGTGACCACTCTTTCGCCTATGTTGTGACCACTCTTTCGCCTATGTTGTGACCACACTTCGAGACGATTATAAACAGTGGTCACAGCATAGAGTTTGGGGGAGAAATGCCGATATTAGTATCCGAGTACGGACATAAATTTATCTGTTGCTCTGATAAAACACATCTAATGCCATCATCCTTTGAATCAACATACAGTAAAACCTCTCTATAACGGACACTAATTTGTGTTAATTATTTGGTAATTAGGGCAGGTGGCCGCTTAAAGCAAGGTGAAAGTAAAACAGAACGCTCCTATAGGAGCGTTCTGTTTTACTTTCACCTTGCTTTAAGCAGCCATCTGCCTTTAACACAAAATACTTGATGTAATTTAGTGGCCGTTATAGAGAGGTTTTACTATATGTGCCTTCAGGAGCAGATGCTTGCTTAATGCAGAATGAACGTGTTGAAGAGAGCTGCTGCATGAACTTTTTGCATAATTTTCATCCTGCATGAAACTATTATCTGCCTATCAAAACTAGAATTCGACCTTGTTTTGGTGGTTGCTTTTGAAGGGTTTTATTGTAACTGATAAGTAGATTTTAATCAAATATCAGATATCTATAAGCCCAAATTCACTTATGTCGATTATGACTCTATACAATCTGCATAAAAACAACCACAATTTATGATTGAGTTTGTAGTTTATCATTGACCAGTCAACAAATTACAGTAAAACCCCTCTAAATTGGAATTCTAGTAGAGAAGAGTTTAGATTGTTTAGCAGGTGGCAGCTTAATGCAGGGTGAAAGTCATACAGATAATTCCTGGGGGAGCTTTCTGCATGACTTTCACCTTGCATTAAGCTGCTTTCTGTCTCCAGGACCGATAGTTATACTAAATTGCACACCCGGTTAACCCATTACCTCATAGGCTATTTTTAGATTCAACTTCTTTGAATAAATCTACCGAAGAGGAGCATTAACTAGAGAAAAGGATTTTTTTTAGAATTTTGTAGTTTGAAACCATTGTGATAAATAGAGCATTTGCTCCTACAGGAGCAAATGCTCTATTTATCACAATGGTTTCACAAATGACTTTTACAGAGTCATCAAAAGTCGTCAATATGAGGGAAAGGGTTAAGAAGGGTTTTACTGTTTACTAATTTGCAGTTAAAACCCCTTGAAAGTATACAACAAAATGTAATGCAATCTCCAGGGTAGACAACACTCAACATGGTATTCAAACAAAATTTGTCAGGGCATGTTTAATTTAGGCCAGTGCAGCTTGCAGTAAAGCAAACAAGCTGTAATGTACAATGAACACTTACTTATGTGTGCATATGTCATACTGATGAAGTTTGAATAGGAAAATGTCAAAATTATTTATGGTTAATTTGCCTGAAACACAATGTTGAATAAATTTCTAATTGGACGAAATTACGCCGATGCACATCCCCGGCGCCAGTCGATAATGACTGACATGACATGTAACGTTGAATAGACAAAAATAGCAGCATATTTGAAATTAAGTGGAATTACATGACCTTTCAATGTCATCTCTTGGTATGGGATAGTTATCAAGGAAAATCACTTTCTGTTTATAGTTATCAGTATGTATAAAACAAGGTAATGTAATTCCGTTTCTTGACGTCGCCGTTTCTTTATCTAATAATTCTTTATCCTTTACCTGATGAATATACATGTAAAACTCCACCCATTCTGAATATTAACCCTTTCCTCCATGAATATTCATGCAATAATTAATAACATCATGAATATTGATTAGATAAATTCATTATAATAGTTCATGGACATAGGAATTGTTGACCATGGCAGAAACTGTAGAATCATATCTTTATTATATCATAAGCAAATAGAGCATACCCTGTTCAGACGGCTCCCATAGGTGCCGTCTGATCTGGGTCTACTCTGTTTGCAAAGGCGTAATTAGGGAGTAAAGGGTTAATATATATTCTTTTATGAAAAAATATGAAATGCGGAAATGGAAATACAATGCCATGACAGACAACATGGACTGTGTAGCATAAGCAGATATAACATACCCTGACCAGAGGGCTCTTGCGGGAGGCGACTCCTACAGTAGCTGTTTAATCTGGGTCTGCTCTGTTTACAAAGACGTAACAAGTACACCATAAAACCTCTCTATAACGGCCACTAAATTACATCAAATATTTTGTGTTTAAGGCAGGTGGCTGGTTAAAGCAATGTGAAAGTAAAACAGAACGCTCCAATAGAAGCGTTCTGTTTTACTTTCACCTTGCTTTAACCAGCCACCTGCCCTAAATATCAACTAATTACCACAGTTTAGTGGCCGTTATAGAGAGGTTTTACTGTATCAAGTAAATGATTAAACAATACGAGATTGGCATTATTATGACGTCATGTCAAATTAGGTACGAGGTGTGAGGTGAGTGCAGTCACATTTTACTTATTGACCAGGAGTCTATGGCATCTTAACTTTCACTCCATAAATACGCCTTTGCAAACAGAGTAGACCTAGATCAGATGGCGATCAGGGTATGCTATGTTTGCTAATTTTATAATGCAGATATGATTATACAGTTTTTGCTATGGCTAAAAATTCGTGTATCAACGTGCTATTATAACAAATTAATCCAATTAATATGCATAACATAATTATTTCTTACATGAACATGCATGGAGGAAATGGTTAAGAATACATTGTGTGTACAAGAAAGTAAGACATGCCTAAATGGAGAAGACAAACATGACTAAAGTAAAACATGACATAAGTAACCGCACGCATGAGATCTCAGAGCTGCAGATAAAGGTGCATACCCAAATACTAAAATCATCATTTCTCCACCAAGCCCTATATTGTGACCACTCTTTAGAATCGTCTGGAAGAGACGATTCTAAAGAGTGGTCACAGTATAGGGTTTGTTAGAGAAATAAAGGAGCTGTTTGTGAAAATGTTTAGATTTAGGCATTTTATCTGAACCTCTGTATCTTATAGTCGATCATCAAGACATGCGATAGATTAACCCGTTGAGTGGAGTAAACGAGTTAGCTGTCATTTGCAAACAGTGTAGACCCAGATCAGAGGGATCCTACAGGAGTCCTGTGGTCAGGATTTACAGTGTAATTCAAACTCCCCTAGCAAAGTATACTCTTTTATAATAAATGGAATGTATTGTTAAACAATTATAGATATTTCAACTTTGAAAATTCAGCGGTCAACGTGTTGAAAAAACAGGACAAGTAAGAAAAAAAGATCTGATGTTTAGGCTTACTGTGCTACTTGCATCCTCGTTTGAAACTCATATCCACGCCTTTGCAAACAGAGTAGACCCAGATCAGACGGTTCCAATAGGAGGGTATAGCATGGTCTGCTCTGTTTGCTTGTGGTATGTTACAGATTTGATTCTGCGGTTTTTTCCTGAGCCAAAATGTCCTATGTTCATAATTATGCTGTTATATAAATTGATCTAATTGATGTTCATGGTTACATTATTTCTCCCATGAATATTGAACAGGTAATGCTTTAAGCAGTTACGTGTTTTGTAAGACCCAAATATATATTTACATTATTTAGTAAAGAGTAGCTGAATCTTCAGTTTGATGGGCTTATGTATTTGTACTACAGTAGAACCACTCTAATGTGACCACTTGATGAATAAACATGGTTGTCTTTATAAGCAGGTGGTTGCTTAATGCAGGACAAAAGAGATGCAGAAAGCTCATCTTTCTGCATTATTTTTGTCCTACATTAAGCTACCACCTGCATCTAGCACCCATAATTATACGTCTTTTAGGTGATCACATTAGCGGGGTTTTACTGTATATAAGATTGTGTTCATACGTTTTACAATGACCATCAAACAGGCTGGAACTTGATGAGATGTCGAGTTGTATGGTGTCTCATTTGAACCTAGTCTGTTTGTAACGGTGATCAAATATTCGTCCATTGCAGGTCAAAGGTTAGACTACAGTATAATTATGTTGTATCATCTACTAGTCCTCTAGTTGTTTCTCATTCTCTTTACAAAGTCAGTGAGTCATCCTGTCAAGTTTTTACTCTCATTATGTTGGGTGTCAACGTCACTATACAGTAAATCCCCTCTAAACCGGACGTCCAATTTAGCATAAATATCGGTTTTGGAGACAGGTGGCAGCTTAATGCTGGGTGAAAGTCATGTAGAAAGCTCCTCTAGGAGCTTTCGGCATGACTTGCACCCTGCATTAAGCAGCCACCTGCCTAAAGTATCTAATTTTCCACTACTGTGATTCCGGTTTAGAGAGGTTTTGTGTATTTGTTAACATTTTACCTGATATAAGCGCCTCTTGACTAGTTATGCAACCATAGTAGACCCAGATCAGACGGCTCATGTAGGGTCGTCTGGTCAGGTTCTGCTCTGTTTGCTCATTGAATAATATAAATCCGATTTATTTTACAGTTTCTCCCATAGCCCAAACCTACTGCATCCATATGGCATTGTAAACAAAAATAGCTAATTAATATTCATGCTGTCAGTATTTCTTAAATCATACATATTCATCAGGTAAGGGAATTAAAAGAAAAGACGGCAGAAGATACATGTGAAAAAAACCCACTATTATATTGCACTGTGCAGTCTCGGTCAGCTTCCAGTTTGATTTTTATCCAAATTTGTTTCAACATGGGACCAACAGCTTAACTCATTCGCTGCCAATGTCGCATCTTTGATTACCATGCAAACAGTTTGAATCCAGATGAGACGCCGAGTAACTCGGCGTCTCATCAGGACCCAAACTGTTTGTTACTGTGACTAGGTGTTTTGAAACAAAAATGAAGAAATGTAAAGAATGAAAATTGCAGCGGACGACAAAGGCTGCAGAAAACAACATTTGGCAGCGAAAGAGTTAAAGTGTGCCTTTGGGGATGTCTGAATATTCGACAAATTAAAATAATATGAACTTGGTGAAGAAACGAGTAATTTGATTGGTTAAAAATGAAGACTTGTTGGGAAAAGCGTAGCAATCTGGACTGAATTATCTGCAAGACATCTACAATTATACTGAATTCATCAATAACAGTTAAACAACTTCAAAGAATAGAAAATGCTAGCTCAATTAGGTTTTATGTGGACTCTCGTCATTTTAAAAGCCTTGCTTTTGTTAGAGTCTCTATAAACGACATATCGTGCTTGACATACAGCGATATATCTGATCATTTGATATTTTAATAACATGGACTTCAACCTTTAACACGCTATGGGAGGGATTATGCTTACCTTCCGTAAACAGCTTGGATCCAGATTAAACGCCAAGTAACCCATCGTCTCATCAGGATCCATACAGTTCAATGGATCTATAGTATTTCAGAGAAGGAAAGGGAACTTTCTATTTGGAGAACTGATCTAGACAACGCATTGCGTATCTATATCTTTCCTTTAAATGCTAAAGTTCTTTGATTTACCGTCAACAGATGTTTTGGGGGTTAGAGAATTGGTGATATTTCCAATCAGGATGATAACTGTTCAAATATTTCAAAATACCCCAAAGAGGGACATTCACAATGGAGCTTATAGGTTGCAACCAAAGGAACAGATAGAAGCTTGGATCGCTCAAGGGAAATAATATCACATCATAATAATCTATATGCAGGTTATTACGGTGTAAAGGGCCATAAATCAGGCAAACAAATGTCATTTCTCTCCTATCGTGCCATCTACTGTTTCAAAAAAGTGGATTTAATTGATTTCAGTCCGTTGTAATCATGTAATTAGACAAATTGTGCGTGCATAATGACGGTAAATCGCATTTCCTTTTTTTCTGCTAAAAGAAACTTGCAGAGAGTGTATCATGTATGAATGGATTCTGCTTTCAATTCCAGTTGGAAAGTTCGATAACTCAGTACAATGGTACAATAAACCCCTCTAACCCTGACGTTAAATTTAGTATAACTATCGGTCCTGGAGACAGGTGACAGCTTAATGCAGGGTGAAAGTCATGCAGAAAGCTCCTTAAGGAACTTTCTGCATGACTTTCAACCTGCATTAAGCAGCCACCTGCCTAAACTATCTAAATTCTTCTCTACTAGAGTTCCAGTTTAGAAGGGTTTTACTTATCTCTTTTAATTATAGTTATATCTTTTTTCATCCAGTCATCAAACAGCTAACCATAATGTGACTGATATTTTCAGTTACTCAGGATTTAATAATAAATACAGTACGCCATGCAGAACTCCAATAGCAGTTTCCGCATTACTCCCGTCCTACACCGAAAAGTCACGTGTTTAAGTACACCTTTCCACGCCTTTGCAAACAGAGTATACCCAGAGGTATATACACCTTAAAGCAAGGTGAAAGTAAAACAGAACGGTCCTATTGGAGCGTTCTGTTTTATTTTCACCTTGCTTTAAGCAACCATCTGCCCTAAATACCAACTAATAACACAATTTAGTGGCCGTTATAGAGATGTTTTACTGAACAGAAATCATAAAACCGTTATTTCTTACATGAATATTCACGGAATTTAGGGTTAACCCATTCCCTCATTAGTTATTTTTAGACCCATCCTATCTGAATAAATCTACCGAAAAGGAGAATTTACTAGAGAAAAGGAATTATAGAATTGTGTAGTTTTGAAAGCATTGTGATAGGAAGAGCATTTGCTCCTATGGAGCAAATGCTCTATTTATCACAATGCTTTCATAAAGTGACTTTTAAAGAGGTGTCAAAAGGCGTCAATATGAGGGAATTGATGACGAAAGAGAGAGAGGGCAAAAACGTATTTTCCTACTTTAAAAAAGTGAATGTACGAGTGTCTGGTGTACTTCTATTAACAAGGAGGTATACACATCAAAGAGAATACATTTTCGACTTAGTTTTAATACAAAAGCAACCTCATCATAAAACGTATACTTATTTCCTAACTGAATTCCACTCCAACGTACCTTGCATATCATTAACCTTTAGATAACTGACGAGCAATGACATCTGCCAAATGAGACGTCTTATTTGGATCTTAACTATTCGATACACATATTCGAAGTCTGTAATATGAGTATACACTACTGTTTGAAATGAGTGAAGCAGACGGTAATTTGAGCATGTAATGTGTGACTCAGCATGTTGTAGGGTAGACATCATGATCCTCTTTCGTCCCTAAGTTCTAAAAGGATACCGGAACTAAATCGATTGTATTTCGACCCGGGAATGGTAAAATATTTATACCAACCCATTTTATGACATGCACGTGGTACACGATGGCCTTGTCGATTCCACAGAGTGCTTTTGGGTAAATAAATCAAACTTTAGTGGCATTTGAATAGATATTCAATGACACAGATAGCAGTAAAGCCTGATTTAGAAACCCAGGATATGATTCCTCAATCTAATAACGACATTTATTGTCACTCGCTTTCAATACAGTTGCCGTATAGCGGTCTTTTTACGACATCTAAACAGGAAATTAAATGGAAGAAGACATTTATGTCGTATTCAAATATGCATGAAAATGGTGAACAAATCTTGTAAAGGAAAATTTCTAAACACAAAGTTTTTCCGCTAGGCTTTGCATTCGTTTTTCATGCTTGGCAAGCGATTGTCGTTATATTTCGCGGCTGATTACCTTCTACAGGATTTATTTAAAGGGACACCTGAATGAAGTGATTCAGAAACTTTAAGATGTGTTTTTGAAGTTAGAAATTGGCTTTGTTAGGTATACACGTTGTCAATTTGTAGGTTTACTGCTCTATCTAAAGATGAAAGGGAGCTGAAATCGGGTACTGTAATTAAAGAAATAGGATTAGACCCTAATCCTACTGCGAAAAATGTCTGCGTTCAGTATTGTTATCAGTTTCAAACAAGATGTTGCATTTTTCAGAGACCATTTTTGCGTTTCTGTAAACCAGTACACTTCAAGGTATGTAAGAATGTCAACCTCCCATCCTTTCGCCTAATTTATAGATAGGTCTGACTCGAAACTATATATTAGTATCTAGAACTACGGATTAACGGCATGACCGATTGGTGTTAAATGGCAGGATAGAATTTAAATGAAATCTTATGTTGAATAAAAGCAACAAAAGCATGTATTTAACCATTTTGAATAATAACTAGCTTAAATCTGAAGTGACATCATAGTCTGATCAAGGTCGTCTTCATTTTCCAAAGCATTAAGAGGCGTATCAATGAAATACAGTAAAACTTCGATTATTCGAACTCTAAAATACGTATTATTATCGATCTTTAAAACAGGTGGCAGTTTAATGCATGGTGAAAGTCATGCAGAAAGCTCCTCCAGGAGCTTTCTGCATGACTTTCACCATGCATTAAGCAGCCACCTGCCTAAAAGGGTCTAAATTCTTCTATACAGAAAATTCGAATAATCGGGATTTTGCTGTAAAGGATTAAACCTTTTGAATACATATACGTGTCTATAAACAGAGGCCCCGATAAAACGCGTAAATGTAAATTAAGAGATTTTCAAGAATAACTTCTTTAATATGTCTCCTCCAAACCCTGTGACGTGACCACTCTTTAGAATCGTCACAACTTGGGTTTGATGGAGAAATGACACATTTTAGGATTTATCTCTAGCTCTGATAAAGGGATACAGAAAAAGCATCACAGAAAACACAATTTCATGGCAATTTCTTTTATGAATTAATGGCTGTATGTATATTAATTAGCTGAATGTTCATAATAGTGCATGAATTCAGGGTTATTACACCATGTCATAAACTGTATAATCTGATCTATAATACAGTAAAACCTTTCTATAACGGCCATTAAATTACATTAATTATTTTGTGTTAAAGGCAGGTGGCTGCTTCAAGCAATGTGAAAATAAAACGGAACGCTCTTATAGGAGCGTTCTGTTTAACTTTCACCTTGCTTTAAGCAGCCACCTGCCCTAAATACCTATTAATTAACACAATTTAGTGGCCGTTATAGAGAGGTTTTACTGTAGTTCATGAATACGCATTCTGAGCAGACCCTAATCAGACAGTTCCTGCAGGACCTGTCTGATCTGGATCTAATCCGTACGTAAAGACGTCAAAATTCATCTCTATGAATCATGATATGATGCAAATAATGCTCATTTGGTTCTTCACTGTTTGCAAAGCTTTCGTATATTGGGGCTCAATTATTGATGATGATTTTAAACCAGTGTAGACACGGATCAGAGGCGGCAACTGTGGTGCTAGGACATGCCTGTACTGTGGTAACGCTTTACTGTTTTACAAAATCATCAATTGTGAAGAAATTTGGTAATCCCTTTAACTAATGAATATTCGTGTGACTGATAATGATATCATAGGTTTTTATAAAATTGGAGATAAACACAGGACAGTTTACAATGGCAGTCATATATAATTCCAGAGGTCATGATAATATGCGTAAATGAAAACATTTTCAAAAATTATTTATTTAATACAGAATAACTGTCTTTCTGCATCAAACCCTATGTTGTGACCACTCTTTAGAATCGCCTCAGAGAGGCGATTCTAAAGAAGGTTGCAACATAGGGTTTGGGTGGAGAAAGGACGGTTTTAGTATTTCAGTACGCACCTTTATTCCATAGGCAAATAGAGCAGACCCTGATCAGACGCCTCTAAAATTTATAGAAACTGTTTTCCATACACGATCATAGACATTTTTGTAACCTTTTCTTCACCATTTGAAGGTTATTAAAGGTTATTGCAAACGTGTTGTCTGTTTTCAATGTAGTTTAAAATTAAAAACAAACCATACATTACTTTTAAAAAAAAGAGTTGCAAACAGTTCTGATAAGACGCCGAATTATGCGCCGTCTCATCTGGGTGCAAACTGCATGCAAATGTATCATGGAGTATAATTACAGTTTAAACCCCTCTAAACAGGAATTCTTATAGAAGAGAAACTAGACACTTTCAGGCAGGTGGCTGCTTAATGCAGGATGGAAGTCATGTAGAAAGCTCACAGAGGAGCTTTCTGCATGACTTTCACCCTGCATTAAGCTGCCACCTGTCTTCAAGACCGATATTTATACTAAACTGAACGTCCGGTTTAGAGGGGTTTTACTGTACTCTTGTTTTACACCGAAACCTTGAAGTATCATATGATATAGCTATACTGCCAAAACAATGATGACCTTTGTCCTTATGAATATGATGACACGCCCACTTCTCAAATTTAACCAATACACACTTGTGTAGTTACTCCTCGCAAATCTCAATGCGAAAAGAAAATAGTTCCCAATCAAGTCAGTCAGAGTACTATGCATGTATATTGAAACAGATATGAACCAACGAATCTTGGGTTATGGTTATTTAGGTATCATTTTAATGATCAGAATTAAAATGCAGAGACCTGGCCCCAACCTCTCTCCTGATGAATAATTCAATCCTTTCAACATTAAGTGATTTACATTTTTCAAAATTAACATCATTTCATAACCTTCATTACCCCCTAGTGGCGCATTTTTGCGCCTCTATAAAATTCACATTTTAAAACCAATGTGATAAATAGAGCATGTGGTCCTATAGGAGCAAATAATTCTCTATTTATCACAATGGTTTCAAACTACAAAATTCTAAAAAAAATCTTTTCTCTAGTAAATGCTCCTTTTCGGTAGATTAATTAAAAAATGTTGGATCTAAAAATAGCCTATGAGAGAATGAGTTAATAGAGACGCTAATTCAGTGGACGCAGATCATAATAACATGTACTAGTAGGAGCTGTCTGGTCAGGCTATGTTCTGTTTGCTTATAGAAGGATCGTATAAACCTGATTTCTATACTGTTTATAATGGCTATGTATATATTCATTTGTTTTATTTTTAACGATATAAAAACTAGTTAATGAAATATTCACGCAAATGGTTAAAGTGCATTGTGTTTCATATACAGTAAAACCTCTAAACGGCCACTAAATTATGTTAATTAGTTGGCATTTAGGGCAGGTGACTGATTAAAGCAAGGTGAAAGTAAAACAGAACGCTCCTATAGGAGCGTTCTGTTTTTCTTTCACCTTGCTTTAAGCAGTCACCTGCCATCAACACAAATATTTGATGTAATTTAGTGGCCGTTATAGAGATATTTTATTGTATATTGTTCTAGAATATCGTACAGAGTTGTTCCTGTCCAGACACTCGAATTACTCCGAGTCATTCAGCATCTCAACCTGAAAAAATAATGTTATAATTTTCAATAATTTGCTAATACTTTGAAGAGTGTTATGTTAGTATCGAATTAACCATTTCCTTAATGAATATACATGTATATTCATGTATATTTATGTAAGAAATAATCGCACCATGACTAATATTAGTATTATTTATTATAATGGCATGTGATTACATGACATTTTTGACCATGGCAGAAACTGTAGACTTCGATCTATATTATTCGATAAGCAAGCAGTGCAGAACCATACCAGGCAGCTTCCAGATTTATGTCTACTTTGTTTGGTAACGTGCCAAAGGTAAACACTATGCGAGTGACGACTGAACTGGTATCAAACAAAAAAGTGTATACCAAGATCAGAGGGTTCCTTTTGGAGCTCTCTGATCAGGCTCTGCAGTGTTTATCATTCAAAATATTTCAGCAAATGTACTTGTTTCTTACTGAATGGACTCTACCATAAAGCAATGATGGACCATTCCACTTTGAAAATTCAGCATTCAAAGGGGCGGAATTTTAAGTTCAACTACAGAACAACCTGTCTTAAGCTGTCATCAAAAGAGGACTAATTATGGGTCTGTAAGGCAGGTGGTAGCTTAATGCAGGTCAAAAGCAATGCAGAAAGCTCCATTAGGAGCTTTCTGCATTACTTTTGTCCTGCATTAAGCAACCACCTGCTTTTTAAAACGCATATGTTCGATACATAACATGAATGACCGCTTAAGACAGGTCCTACTGTACTACTACGGCTTCTAATCGTTATGAAGGAAATGTGGAACAAATGTAAAAACGTAACTCCACTGGTTCCTTTCATCTTCTAATCCCCCGCAGCCTGTGCCCACTTATCAGACACGTTACGAAACTATATGGGTTTTTCTCTATTGTAAGCCCCTACTCGCCCGGTGGGGGTCTCGGGTATATGTGTTTCACACACAGCTGGGCAAGTACTTACCAATAAACATAGGGCTTATCAGTAATCTACTGTCCTGTCTCTGCTCGGTTTAACATGTAATACGCTTAACCTTTCACTCCGTAAATATTAATGCAAGAAATAATGACGTCATGATTATCAATTATACTCATTTTTATAATGGCACATGAACATATGCTATTTGGGCCATGGCAGAAACTGTAGAATCAGATCAGTTTTATCTTATAAGCAAACAGAGCGGACTCTGACCTGGGTCTACTCTGTTTGCAAAGTCGTAGAAAGGCGTATTTTGTGTAGTATGATTGCCCCATAGGACGATTGCTCCATGGACGATTGCTCCTTAGGACAATAGCCCCATAGGACGATTGCCACTTAGGATGACTGCCCCTCGATATATAAAATATAGCAGAATGTTGTCCCATATAAAAATACAAATACAGTATGTTATTCAGCATGATGCAAACTATGTTTTGTAGCATGTGTTTGATAGGTTATGTAGGTAAATTTGGATATACAAATACAAATAGTTTACTCATCATAAAGCAAAGTATATTTAAATTCCGCCATCAAAAACATCTAATTATATTATAATAATATTATATAATTGATAAAAAAGCACACTAAAACACCTTTTCTATATTTTTATAATCACGGGGCAGTTGTCCTAGTTGGCAGTTTTGTTGAGGGACAGTCGTCCGGCGCAATCGTCTGTAGGGCAATCGTCCCATGGGGCAATCGTCCTATGGGGCAATCGTCCGTACCCCTTTATGGAGTAAAGGGTTAACCCTTTCCTTCATAGAAACGCCCTTTGACACCTTTGCAAACAGAGCAAACCCAGGTCAGACAGCTCCTGTAGGAGCTGCCTGACTATGGTCTGCTCTGTTTGCTGTTGAAACTACAATCGATCTGGCCATTCAATTTCTACCAGTACCAAACATTCATGTATTCATTTCATTATAAAAATCCAGCTTATGAATATTCATGATGTCATCAGTTCTAACATGAATGGTCAACAAGGAAAGGGTTAAGGGTCAACATTGAGATTAGATCTACTCGTGCATACAGTTTGTATGCAGATGTAATACCGAGTGACCCGCTGTCTGTCTCATCAGGATCCAAACTATTTAGACAATGGTTGTGTGGTTTGAAAAGAAATGTCCGACGAATCAAATGCGACAACTTGAAAACTAAAGTACAGAAAAACCTCTCTATAACGGCTACTAAATTACATCAAGTATTTTGTGTTAAAGGCAGGTGGCTGCTTAAGCAAGGTGAAAGTAAAACAGAATGCTCCTATAGGAGTGTTCTGTTTTACTTTCACCTTGCTTTAAAGGCGGCCACCTGCTCTAAATACCATCTAATTAACACAATTTAGTGGCCGTTATAGATAGGTTTTACTGTACAGAAAAATGAAACAACCCGCTCATACGAACCTTTAGTAAAGGCGATTGTTTAAAACTTTTAGGCAGATGGTTGCTTAACACTTTCCTTCATATAAACTCCTTTTCACGCATCTGCAAACAGAGTAGACCCAGATCAGACGACTCCTAGAGGAGCCGTCTGGTCAGGGTCTACTGTGTTTGCTAATGGAATTTGAATGATCTGTTTCTTTACTTTCTAAAATGTCTACAATGACCCACCTTCCATATTTCATTATAACTATGTTGTCCATGAATATTCAGTAGGTACGAAATTTTAAATAAATATAGAACAGGGAACGGGTAAATGTAGGGTGAAACTCGTGCTAAAAGCACAGAGTCGTAAAATTTCGTCAATATGAGGGAATGGGTTAAAAGACAGCTAGAAAATACTCACGTGTTCACGCTGCTATTTTTCTTACATGAATATTAAGCAATGAAAAAGCTAAAGAGATTTCATAGTGACATTGAGCAGAGGAACAGACTGCTTCATATTAGGGAAATCTAAGGCACGGTTGATCTCAAAATCTGCAGATTTGTTCCAACACGTGTGATGTTAGCATAGGTCTATGATGTCTGTTTTACGGAGGATTTCCTAGTTAATTCTCTCAGTGCTTACTTTTTCAGACTGGGGTGAAAATTCGGTGTTTAACCCTTTCCCTGTTCTATGTTTATTCCAAAATTCGAATGTAGAAAAAATGCCACTAGAAAAAATGCCACTTGAAAAGATGCCACTTGAAAATACGCCACAGTAAAAAAGGCCATAGGAAAAAATGCCACCGTTGAAGAGGAAACATGCCACTTGAAAGAATGCCACACTTTTTAAAAATTGTTTTGTTTTCAGCGGTTCTTTTATAGTGTGTTTAGTGAAGACCCAGTTCAGGCCTGAGCTGGTTAATGCCGTACTATTGTCTTTGAAGTGACTTTGCAAAAAAGTTAAAAAATACCAGACTTATTATTTGCGATGGATATATATATTTTTTATATCAACTGCTTTTGATATGATATGATATGATAACATTTAAATGATAGCCAGCAGTTGATACATACTGGATAATGATTACTGTGTTCAATGTAAATAGTGAAGAAACTATTGGGTGAGTGATTGTAGTGTAAGGCTGGTTAGCTGTGCTTGAAAGGATTTACAATAAAGTTTGTGAAACATTTATCTTGTTTGACTTTATCCCCCATCCCTTCCACCCTCTCTTTCTCTCTCTCTCTCTTTCTCTCTCTCTCTCTCTCTCTCTCTCTCTCTCTGTGTCTTCCTCACAAGTGTTTGCAAGTGTGTCTGTCTGACCATCTAGCCTGTCTGTCTGTCTGTCTCCATCTCTACAATATTTGCAAGTACATGTACAGTCAAGCCTGTCTTAAGCAGCCAGTCAATGAGGCTAAAATGCTAATGACAACAAGTGGCTGCCTAATACAGGTTGACTGTCTGTATAATATGTGTACACTGTTTGTAAAATGACCACTAAACAATAAAGTCAAATGCATTTGCATGTCTACACTGTTTGCAAGATGACTGTACAAAAAGTACATAATTAAATGACAATATAATATGTCTATACTGGTCTGGGTTTTCACTAAGTGTAAAAGAAAGATACAAAATATGTAGAAAAAAATATATAACTAACAAAAAAAGAAGTGTAGCATTTCTTCCAGTGGCATTTTCCACTTCAACTGTGGCATCTTTTCTAGTGGCTTTTTTTCAGTGGCATTTTTTCCGGTGGCATTTTTTTCAGTTGCATTCTTTCCTTACACCCAAAATAGTTCCAACAAAATATGGAAAGTGGAACAATGTAGTCATTTTAGAAAGTAAAGAAACAGATATTTCAGATTCCATTAGCGAACAGAGCAGATCCTGATCAGACGGATCCTATATGAGCCGTCTGATCTGGATCTACTGTGTTTGCAAATGCATGAAAAGGCGTTCATATGAAGGAACTAGTTAACTATAGAGTCAACTCAGTATGAAAGCCTTAAACGTGCTAGAGAATTTTGAATGACAAACAGTACAGACCTCTTTGAGACATCTGATATGTGTCTAAACTGTTTCAAAACTCCAATGCATGCATGTCCCACTTTCAAAGGCTTGGTCCAAGGTTTCTTAACCCTCACACCACTGTGAAAAATAATGTCTTCTCAAATTCGGTTCTGGTGCAATTTTGAATACATCCGATCCAATCCAGCTTTTTGAGACGCCGAGGTACTTGACATCCCATCTGGGTCCAAGCTGTTTGCAAATATAGGTTAAGGGTTATAAGGCTTAATAAGATTGTTTTATGAACTTATTTTTATATTCTAGGACATCTGTCGGCCTGTTTAATGCTTTACTCCTTTGATACTCCTTTAAAAGCCTTGCAGAGTAGATTCCGATCAAATAACTCCTATAGGAGTCGTCTGATCAGGGTCAGCTCTGTTTCTGTTTATGAAATAAATATGTTCCTGTTATCATTTGCCACTGTGAAAATAAATATAATTGATATTCATGATATCGTTATGTTTTACATAAATATTCATGGAGTAAAGAGTTAAAAGTGTTACTTCTATAATCTCACACAGAGATCTTAAATAATCGCAACATCATGATGACAAAGTTGCTGTGGAGTATAAAACCCAAAACATATTTACATCATCACTGTCTTACAAACTGCATGTTGTTTCTATTATCACAGAATCTTATACCGGGATCCGCCTTATTAAAGCATTATATAAATAATATTCTACAGTTTCCGTCAAAGCCAAGACATTATGCGTTCATAATACAGTAAAACCTCTCCATAACTGCCACTAAATTACATCAAGTGTTTTGTGTTAAAAGTAGGTGGCTGCTTATAATAAGTAATACGTAATAAGCATATACAGTAAATGTAATAAGTAATCATAAGCATATACAGTAAAACCTCTTCATAACGGCCACTAAATTGTGTTAATTATTTGGTATTTAGGGCAGGTGGCCGCTTAAAGCAAGGCGAAAGTTAAACAGGTGGCTCCTATCTATAGGAGCGTTCTGTTTTACTTTCACCTTGTTTATGCAGCCACTTGCCCTAAATACCCTCTAATTAACACAATTTAGTGGCCATTATAGAGAGGTTTTACTATATGCCATTATAAAAATAAACTGATAAATATTCATGATGCCTTTATTTTTCATCAATATTCATTAGGTAATGGAGTAACCATTACCCCATAAATACGCCTTTTCTACGCCTGTGCAAAACTAGACCCAAATTAGATGTCAGAGCCATCTGATCAGGGTCTTTTCTTTTTCAATACTTTACTCCATAAATACGCATTTCTATGCCTTTGCAAACAGAGTAGACCCAAATTAGACGGTGCCTGTACGAGCCGTCTGATCAGGGTATGCTCTATTTGCTTATGAAATAATATAGATATGAATTTGCTGTTTCTGCGGCGGCTCAAAACTCATGAGTTTTTATAAATTTCTTTAGTTAATTCATATTCATGATGTCAGTATTTCTTACATGAATATTGATGGAGTAAAGGGTATGCTACCGCCTGAATTTAAGAA
The DNA here is from genome assembly GCA_963576725.1 of Azorinus chamasolen. Lineage (NCBI taxonomy): Eukaryota > Metazoa > Mollusca > Bivalvia > Cardiida > Solecurtidae > Azorinus > Azorinus chamasolen. Next base: position 31,900,873 of record OY755248.1, on the reverse strand, counting down.
CTATGATTACAATATAATAGTGTATATGGGTTTTAGTGTATTTCTGTTTTTGTCGAGTAATTATTAATTATTTTGTTGTTTTTGCCCGTTACTTGTCTATTTTTACAGTAGCGGTATTGGATTGACCCTTCCCCTGTTCTATGTTTATATCAAATTTCAATACCTACTGAATAGTCATGGACAAAATAGTTATAATGAAATATGTAGCCGTTTTAGAAAGTAAAGAAACTGATCTTTCTAATTCTATTAGCAAACGGAGTAGACCCCTATCAGACGGCACATATAGGAGCCGTCTGATCTGGATCTACTCTGTTTGCAGATGCGCGAAAACACGCTTATATGAAGAAAATGTTTTGATATACAGTACATGTATAAGGTCTCGCTGATTCGATCACTCAAAATAAGTACAGTAGAACCTCTCTAATGGGACCACTTAAAATAACCATAGCTGTCTTAATAAGCAGGTGGTTGATTAATGCAGGACGAAAGTTATGCAGAAAGCTCCTATAGGAGCTTTCTGCATAAATTTCGTCGTGCATTAAGCTACAACTTGCCTCTGCCACCCAGACGTATGCCCCTTTTTGGTGGTCGCATTAGAAGGATTTTACTGTATAATTATGGAATTTAAAAATAGGTAGCAGTTTAATACAGAACAAACTTTATGTAAGCACTTTCTGTATTACTTTTGCCCTGCATTAACCAATCACCTGTTTTTACAGACTCCTACGTTAAAATATATGTTTATTTATGCGATTTTTGCAATATGAGTATAGAAAGTGTTAAACATTTGTGTTGGGATTGCTCTTATACACAACAATTTTGGAATCAGCTAGCCAAGTTTACCAAAGATCATAATCTTACAATAAATTTAACTTATAAAACAATATCTCTGGGAATAACCACAAACTGCTTAATGAAAAAACTAAAAGATCATATTATACTGTTTGCCTAATACTATTTATATACATGTACATGCAAACTGAAACACGTTTTACCGAACATTGAAAACTTCAAAAGACATCTAAACAAAGAAATCGAAATAGAAAAGCAAATTGCCATAGGCCATGACAAATTAGAAATTCATTACTTAAATGGCAACATTTTTCAAATAATACACATGTATAAATTAGAAACAAAACGCAAACTCCTCTCTTATCTTCCATCCTCTTTATTCTCCCTCCCCACTCATATAATATTTTCCAAGTGTCTGAACCACAGTACGAAAGTGAACGAGAACTATAGATATAAAATACCTCTATGGTGGATACGTAAATTATAGTATATATTAATATGATTATACATGAATATAATATGTATTTTGTAAGCATGCACTTGGTGAATTAAAATATAAATTTAAAAAAATGTGGTCGCATTAGCGAGACATTATTGTATACACACAGGGCCAAACCATTCTGATAAATGCGCTTTTGACATGTTCGTACGAATTACTATATACATGTACATGTATGCACATCAAAAATCATTTCGATACTGATATATGTGGCATTACTGAAAGTCAAACAAATATTCCCACCCTGCTCACCGGCACGTGGCTAGCACTTCAAACAGTCCATGCTTGGTTCAGTCGCCGAACATCTCGACGTTAAATCAATATTCAATAGGTTTGATCATTCAAGTATTCACTTGAGTAATGACGAATTTGACCTTACCATTCTCAAGTCATCCGTGACATCCACTAACATTTGAAAACAGCATAGATCCAGATGAGACGCAGAGTAACCCAGTTTCTCGTCAGGATCCAAATTACATGTATTTGACACTCTGTAAAATAGTTTCACAAGAACTAGATAGAATAGAAAGCAGTCACAACTGCTACAGATCGAAATTTGAATAAGAGGGATACGGGATGTAGATAACTAGGCTAGTAGCGAAGTCGCTTGGTACAGCAAAACCTCTCTATAACGGCCACTAAATTGTGTTAATTAGTCGGTATTTATGGCAGGTGGCTGCTTAAAGCAAGGTGAAACTAAAACAGAACGCTCCTATAGGAGCGTTCTGTTTTTCTTTCACCTTGCTTTAAGCAGCCACCTGCCTTTATATACTTGATGTAACTTAGTGGCCGTTATAGAGAGGTTTTACTGTATACTATACAGTCATATTTTTTCATCGCAAAGTAAATAGATACGCCATTTCACGTCCTTGCAGACAGAGTAGACTCAGGTGAGGGTCTGCTCTGTTTGCTAATTAACAATATTAGATCTGATTCCACATTTTCTGCCCGAGTTAATGTAATCCAGAGTTCATAAACAATATGAAATATCTAATAAATATTCTAGATGTAATTATTTTCTACATGAATATTAATGAGGTAAAAAGGTTGACTTTTCTAAATGTCATGCCCTTTTTAATTCGATTTGCATAAGGGGAAATAACTCTAGCACAATTTAAAAACCCATATCCTTCTGCTGTTTTATACCGCACCCGTTTGATTGACAGGTCAGTTATTTCTCCAATTTCGCTTTTTCGTCATCCGTAGACGGGATAGCGAGATACGATCTACGGATCCTGTTTATTTTAATAATTTATAAGGGAACTTGTAAAATATCAACTTCCATCATCCCTTATCCAGCTATTCGCGAACTGACTCGCATTTCCAAACAGCTTGGATCCCAATGAGACGCCGAGTAACTCGGCGTCTCATCAGGATCCAAGCTGTTTGACACTCGGTCAATAGTTTCTCAAAAGCTTGATCGAATCGGAAGTAGTCAAAGTTGGACCAGATTCAAATTTAAGCAAACGGTATTTTTTGCCACAGTGATGTAAGGATCAGAGTTGATCATATGAGACTTTGATATTGGAGATGCGGTTGTATTAAACGTATGTCAACGTGAGGATGCTGGCTTTTTGTGACGTGTTCAGATGTTTAAAGTTTAGTCATGGTCTTCACATGAACGACTTTTCACGCATCTGCAAACAGAGTAGACCTGGATCAGACGGCTCCTATAGGAGCCGCTTGATCAGGGTCTGCTCTGTTTGCTAATGGATTTTGATAGATATGTTTGTTTAGTTTCTTCAATGCCTAAAATGTTCCGCCTTCCATATTTCATTATAATTAGTTTGTCCATGATAATTCAGTAGATATTAACATTTGGAATGATAATAGAACAGGGAAAGGGATAACATACTGGAAAATCTTCTTTGAAATTTTTCTTCACCGAGTCTAAAAATGTTATTTCATTTCATTAACATGGTCCATATCAGACCTGATGTCAAACAATTCGGATCCTGATGAGATGCCATGTTACTCGAGATTCTCGGCGTCTCATCTGGATTCAAACATATTGCATGCATGTTTCGACCGAATCGCGTCAAAGATCAAGTGGCTTTTATAATGAACTAACAGGTGAAATACCGTACATATGCGGTGGAGCAGTTGGTATTTGGGCATAAACTGATGACAATGCAACCACTAGACGTTCGTTATGTTGATGTATTATTTTAGTTTGAACGGTAATGTTTGTGTTGAGAAGTGAGATAAAACGCTAAGCGAGCTGTTACTCATTCACTCCATACATACACCTTTCTACGCCTTTGCAAACAGAGTAGACCCAGACCATGCAGCTCCCATAGGAGCCGCCTGATCAGGGTCTGCTCTGTTTGCTTGTGATATAACATAGACATGATTCTACAGTTTCTGCCATGACCAAAAATGCCTATGTCCATTAGCATGCTGTTATAGCAGTAAATCAAATTAATTTCCATGATGCCATTATTCCTTACATGGATATTCACGGAGTAAAGCGTTTATGTTTTACACGTACTTGATATGCCCGCCTTTTTTGCGCCTTTACAAATAGAGTATACCAAGATCAGACAACTCTTGTAGCAAATGTATAATCAATGTCTGCTCTTGGTGTTTATATGTATGTTGTAGATTTAATTCGCGACTGTTAATCATTCCCTCATATTGACGCCTTTTGACGCCTCTGCAGTCACCAGTTGAAACCATTGTGATAAATAGAGCATTTGCTCCTACAGGAGCAAATGCTCTTTTTATCACAATGGTTTCTCACTACAAAATTCTATTAGTTTTCCCTTTTCTCTAGTTAATTCTCCTTTTCGGTAGATTTATTAAAAAAGGTTGGATCTGAAAATAGCCTATAAGGGAATAGGTTAACAATTGTAATGATGTTCCTTTCTACATATTGTAATTCAAAAATAAAAATAATATTCATAATGGGCGGAGGCGTGTATTCATCAAGATAAGGTGTTAACTTATTTGGTCCCATTATACTGACACCTGGACAATACTATAAGAGAGAAAACCCTACACTGTCGTTATAAATATACTTAATGTACATTCTCCCGCAAACATGATTGTAAAATGGTGATGTAGTTATGATTCTACAGTTTCTGCCATGGCCAAACATTCCCGCGTCCATGTACTATTATAACAAAAATCTAATTAATATTCATGACGTCATTATTCTCAACTGAATATTCATGGAGTAAAGTGTTAAAGAAGTGGTGGCTTTATAGTGGTTTTATCATTCAAACAGTAGTTGTCCCCTCGCTTAACCCATTACCTTATAGGCTATGTTCAGGCTATAGAATCGTGTAGTATTGAAACCATTGTGATAAATAGAGCATTTGCTCTTATGGAGCAAATGTTCTATTCATCACAATTTTGTCAAAACGTGACCTTTACTGATGTGTCAAAAGGCGTCAATATGAGGGAATGTGTTAATAATTATATTTGTCTGCATTCTCAAATAGGGTTGGGTTCAAATCCCATCATGTATATGTACCAGTTAATTGAACTGGGAACCTTGATGAAACAGGGAACCAACAGAGGATTGTTCTGCATTCGACATCTTCCTTCTCCTCGCGACAATTGCCTATCAGTCCTATTTTGCAAAATGCGGACGTTAATATTATTGAAGTCGTCCATTTGTTATTTTGAATGGATCAAATTATCATTTGGAAGGCTGCTTTTGTACGACAGTTTGTCAATGAACATCTTGGAATAAAAGTTGAAAATAGTGCAGACCCTGATCAGAGGGATCTATTATACGTCCTTTGGGCAGGGTTTCCGATCTGGGTATACACTATTTGCCTAAAACCCCTTTACGGGGCGATAGACACACCTGGGTTAAACCAAACATCCGCAGGGTGTACTTAAAGGGAGGAAACTCAATATCGCCACTGATTCGGTAAATATATACAAAGGACAAAGAAACAACAACAACAAATTAACTTATTATCTTCTATATATTTGCAAACAGAGTAGATCCAGATCAGGTAACTCCTATATGAGTTGTCCGGATCTTCTTTGTTTGCTTTTAAAAATGTAAGATGTCTGAAGGCATGGCGATAAATTTCCTTGTATATGTGTTACATTTTTCAATTAGTAAATTGCTTAATACACGTATTCATAATAGATGGAGCATTGAACATGGATATTCACCAGATTAAGAAATAGAGTCATGAATGTAGATCTTGTATGGTTATTGCTTTTGAGAGGTTTTAATGTATAGTCGAGGAGAAACAAAAAACAAACTAGAAATGTGTCCATATGATAAGGACGAACCCGTTTCTGGCGATATTGTCTCTTAGTCAACCACGTTTTTTCAAAAGTGATTTTACAAAGTTCTGTAACTTAGCAAAACGGGTCACCGAAAACGTTTTCTTATTTATAACCATCTTCACATCAAGGTTCTTTATCCTTGAACGTTGGAAGCAAATCCTCCAAGTTGTGTATGAGGATGTGTATGTTTTCACTATATGTTTAGTAGTTACAAAACTTAGATGGTCCTGTAGTTCTAGTAAAATATTCCTTCTTCATGGCCATCTTCACATCATGGTTGCTCATCTGTGAAATTTGAAACTATTGCTGCTGAATAGAGTGTGAATGGAGTGTGAAATGTTGATCAAACTTTGTTTACTGCAGGTTTTATAGTAAAGAAAAACGTCTTGTATCTCTGCGAAAATGTTCACAGCAAAACTTCCCCTATGTTTATCTTGACATCAAGGTTGTTCTTCTATGAAAGTTTGAAGTAACCCCTCCCAATGGTGTGTGAGGAGTTGGACAAACCATTTTCCCCCCACATTATATTGTATTGTGAAGAACATTTCAAAGCCCCACAACTCTAATAAAAATGCTCGTAGCAAATATACCATTATTTACGTATATCCTTACATTAACACTGTTAATCTGTGAACGTTTGATGCAAATCCTCACATTGGTGTATGAGGAGCTGGACACACACGATTTGTGGGACGTACGTACGGACATACGTACGGACTGACGCATGGACGTATGGACGTACGGACGGACTGACGGAAAAGAGCCAGGCTATATGCCTTTCATCTTGTTAGGGCATAAAACATATTGTTGCTAGTGAGTTCAGCATGCTTAGGGTAGTATATGTCTTTTACGTCTTAAGTGTAAGTCTGAAACAACAGCAAGCCAACACAAAAATATATCTAAATATGGGACTTAACCCTCTACTCCGTGAATACTAATGAAAGAAATGATGACGTCACGAATATCAATTAGATTATTTTTAAAAGGCATATTACAGTAAAACCTCTCCATAACGGTCACTAAATTACATCAAGCATTTTGTGTTAAAGGCAGGTGGTTGCTTAAAGCAAGATGAAAGTAAAACAGAACGCTCCTATAGGAGCGTTCTGTTTTACTTTCCCATTGCTTTAAGCAGTCACCTGCCCTAATATACCAACTAATTAACACAATTAAGTGGCCGTTATAGAGAGGTTTTACTGTAACACAAGACATTTTTCGAAACGGTAAAACAAAAAAATATATTATTCCATAAGCAAACAGAGCAGACCCAGACTCCTACAGGATCCGATTGATATAGGTCTACTCTCTTCACAAAGGCGTATAAAGGCGTATTCATGGAGTGCATTGTTAAAATATGTGGTAGGTGCCAACAGACGTTGTGTTTGAACACCAATGGAAGCAGTACATACTTGGAGAGAATTGCAGCAAACGACAGTGCTTATGTAATGCTGAAATGATTAATATACTTGAGTGATGCATGTTTTATATGTATATTATATAGTGCGACGTTCCTTCCTTCGTATGAACGCCTTTGCTAGCTTTTGCAAACAGAGTAGGTCCAGATCCTCGACTCCTGTGGGCGACGTATGATCAGTATCTGCTCTGTTCATTTATAGATTTATGTTGATCTGGATATAGAGATTGCGCCAAGGGAAAAACATGTGCTCATGAACCATTATCGACATTTTAACTAATGAATATTCATGTTGTCATTACTCAAGAGGGAAAGGGATCACCCATTCCCTCCTACCTTTTGATGACGTTTTTTGAAACCATTGTGATAAATAAAGCATTTGCTCAAAAGGGGCTAATGCTCTGTTTTTCATATTGGTTCCGAAACTATATGATTTTAAATTTCAGGAATCGTAAAATACATTGGCTAAGGTAAATCAGTAAACAAAGATTGTGTAATAGATACAGAAGCCCATATAAGATGTTCAATAATAGTTCATTTTTACTCCACCAAACCCTATATTGTGACCACTCGTTAGAATCGAAGAAACGATTCTTAAGAGTGGTCACAACATATGGTTTGGTGAAGAGATGACGATTTTATTATTCAATTACGTACCATTATTTATTGCTCTGTAAATACACCTAAACAATCGTACCTTATTTCAAAAGCACGTTGTACGACCAACGAAATATTCAAGAACTCGTCTTACAAAATATATATCGTCGTACATAACTATAAAAACATCAAGAGACACACAAAGACAAAACAAACATACAATAGGGGGAAGATGGAAGTACTAAAGCTGTCTTTGAACGACAGAAGTTATCGTAAGTTATAACATACGGTGATACATAACTTCCGGTTGTGATCGTTGTATGTTTGAACTAACGATATTTTCAGTCGTGCCATCTTTAGTAAGAATGACCCCTGGGCTTTCAACCCTTTGATTACTGAATATTGCATGTGAAATGGTCCGCAGAGTCCGCCCAGTATGAAAAGCTTAACTTTGTTCGATGGTGTTGAATGATAAACAGTACCGACCCTGATTATGAGAGAGCTCTTCTCGGTGCCCCCGGATCTGTGTCTACACTAGTTTCAAATTGTAGTTTTAACGATTATCATTAACCCTTTCCCTGTTCAATATTCATGTAAGAAATACTGACATCATGAGTATGTTTAAGTTGATTTTTATAATGCAAACATGTCAAGGACGTTTTTAGCTTTGTCAAAAACTGTAGAATCAGATTTATACCATGTCAAAAGCATACAGAGCAGATCCTGACCATAAGGCTCCTATAGGAGCCGTCTGATCTGGATCTTCTCTGTTTGCAAATGTGGGAAAACACGTTTATATGAGGGAAAGTGTTTATCTAGCTTGGTTCCACCTGTGACGATCAGAAAACCTAGCCTCTATCCAGTCTAGACTATTTGGCAATGTTAACCTATTTTCACAATGCTTCACATGTTTAACGTTTAGTGCACATATTTTCATTGGCAAAAATAGCGTGTATAATATTTTTCATCTTTTTTCAACACACAACAAGGGTCTCAAAACGCTTTGCTCCTAACGAGACACTGAGTTACTCGGCGTCTCATCTGGACCCAAACTATTTGCAAAGACAAATAAAAAAATACTCTGTAAAGGAACATAAATGCACAAGGTAGAGACATGGCAGTATAGGAAAGGAATTCATAAAAAACGCAACCTAAGTCAGCTGATTGGGGACAGTGATATCTCTGAAAAAGATCTATGCGCCATTCTTACGAAAGGTCGACTGTGAATTCAATATTACAGACGCAACTCTGATCGTATCGCGCGGTTCTTTGGCCGCAAGAGGGAGACCCAAACGCGGTATATCTTTTTAACACTTCACAACAAAAGCTTGCGAGGATAGGGTCGACGATACGTCAATCAAAGCCTTTGTACACTCCATACAGGAGCCCAAAGCTTGAAACCCGATCTATGTGACTGAGACATTTGCCTTAGTATTTGCCTAACAAAGCGAACATATTATCTGTACAGAGTTTCACAAAAATATTTTTACGCACGGTAAATTAAGTTAGGCACTGTGCACACAGCATTTTGAAGGACCCCCGACGCAAATGAAATTAACCATTCCCCAGTTAATTGCGATCAAGCTGGCATTTGCAAACAGCTTGGATCCAGATGAGACGCCGAGTAACTCGGCGTCTCATCAGGATCCAAGCTGTTTGACATTCAGTCAATAGTTTCCCAAAGTCTTGAACGAATCATAAGTAATACGAACTTGTTACAGATGGGCGTTTAAGCAGATATCATGTCTTATAGCAAACAAAGGGTTAAACAGTCACCAGGGCCAAATGTGTTTGCGCCTGATTAAGTGTTTGAGCCCGAACTGTAAACGGGGTCAAAACAGAAGCACATAATTATCACGGCTGAACGGGCTGGACACTGTGGAATCATTAGACAGTATGAATACGAATTAAGACCCTCTTTACAATAACACGGATGGCAATAGTACTTGTTGAAATTATCAAGATCCAGCCGGTGTCAACGTACATTTAACACCTAATTAGCAGTCTTTCTATTTGGTTAATTGAATTATTCCAATCTGTCACCTTATTGTAGAATAATAGATTTAGTAATTTTACCACGTGACATAAGTATCGCTTTTGTAACGAAACGGGGGTTTGTCCATATTTACTTTATTCTTTATTTTCTCTCAGACATTTACGGTAATACCTCTCAACCCAACGTTAAGTGAAGAAGAATTTAAATATTGCTTAATGCAAGGTGAAAGTCATACAGAAAGCTCCTATGGGAGATCAGATGTCCTTTGATCAGGTTCTGCATTGTTTACTTCACAAATTAGATTCATGAGGTCACATAAAAAGGAACCCAAACAAAAAGTCTGAGTGACACACAGTTTGGATCTCAGATCAGACCCCACAATTTGGTGGGGTCTGGTGTGGATACAAGCTATTTGCATAGACCATAAATGATGTGAGAATCCGCTGCAAGCATGCAGAGATAATACCTGCTATAGAGAGGCACTATACAATTGAACTAGTCTTAAGCGGCCATCAAAAAGAGGTTTAATTATGGGTCTGTAAGGCAGGTGGTAGCTTAATGCAGGTCAAAAGTAATGCAAAAAGCTCATATAGGAGCTTTCTGCTTTACTTTTGCCCTGTATTAAGCAACCACCTGCTTTTTAAGAATCCTTTGTTCAATAAATCAACATTTATTTGGCCGCTTGAGACGAACTAGTCAGCACATTAGGCTAATGGAAGGGAGACAATCCAGCTATAACGCACTCAGACGCTATTGATACAATAAAACATTTAGAAACCAAATATTCACATTAATGTTTACGGTGGCCTTTAACCCATTACCTCATAGGCTATTTTTAGATCCAACCTCTTTGAATAAATCTACCGAAAAGGAGCATTAACTAGAGAAAAGGAAAAATTTAGAACTGTGTAGTTCGGAAACCATTGTGATAAATAGAGCATTTGCTTCTTAGGAGCGAATGCTCTATTTATCTCAATGGTTTCAAAAAGTATCTTTTACAGAGGCGTAGAAAGGCGTATTCATGGGTTAACCCATTCCTTCATACACTCCTTTTTCAAACAAAGTAGACCCAGATGAGACAACTCATGTAGGAACCGTCTGATCGGGGTCTGCTCTGTTTACTTATGAACTTATGATAGATCAGATTCTTTACAGTTTCTACCAATACCGAAAATTCATGTCCATTTTGCAAATTCAGCTGATAAATATTCATGATGTCATTATTTCTAACATGAATATTCAACAGGGAGGGTTAAGACAGTAACTGTTGTCGGCTTAATGCAGTGTAAAATGATTTCAGCTAGCTCCAAAGGAGCTTTCTGAATAATTTTCATCTTGCCAAAAAGGACCCAAATTCTTAAATTAAATTCTTAATTAACCCAATTCAACAATAGAAATGTAATGTAATGTCCTTTTTTTTAAATACTGTAGACCCAATTGAAAGGGTACCTACAACCATCTCATCATAGTATGCGCTGTTTGTCATGTTTACCCTATCTATATTATTACATAAGCTAACAGAGTAGACCTTGATCAGACAGTTCATAAAGGAGCTTTCTGATATTGGTATACCTTGTTTGTAAAAACACACACACATTAAATTATTTCATATCAGGTAAAGGGTTAAATGGATTAAGCTAATTCTCTCCTAGACTTTTTTAGACCTAACCTTTTTCAATTAATTTACCGAAAAGAAGCATTAACTATAGAAAAGGATAATTTTAGAATTGCGTAGTTTTTAAACCATTGTGATAAATAGAGCATTTGCTCCTATGGAGCAAATGCTCTATTTATCGCAATGGTTTCAAACAATGAGTTTTACAGAGGCGCAAAAAGGCATCAGTAAGAGAGAATGAGTTAATGATGCTGAGAGCAAGAGACTGAATAATTCACAGTGGCGTATAGAACCGTACGACTCTTGATAAAGAATCAGTCAATTTTTAAAGCAATTTACCTGTCAAGATCTTTTTACTATTTTTACTGGTAATAGAAATAATTCGGTTAGCGAACTTGGCTTGTCTGATAATTATATCATTCAACAATAGCGGCAATTTTGTCATAACATTTACACACAGTTTGTATCCAGATGAGACACCGAGTGTCTCGGTGTTTCACCTGGAGCCACACTGTTTGACACTTTGGCTCTGAATTTGAAAGGAAATTGCATTCGTATAGTTTATAAGAATTAGCGCAAACGTCATTTTTGTCAGAAGAAGTTTGCTTCATTTTTACAGGGATAAAAGATCTGTGGCATATTATCAAATTAGAATTCCGAGTCTCTAACAGCATGGGTATATAAGCGATCGGCATTCCTTGGAATAAACCATCTGCCAGAAAACATTACTGACCGTCGAGAAAGTAAGTGGAAAACATGACGTTCAAAAGCCTTACTTATCCCATATCTCCACTCCTGAATTATCTCCGTCTGTCTATCCGTTCGCGCCTGCTGGTCTTCTAATATGCTAATCTGTCTTTCTGTCTACTCTAATAGCTATAATCAGCTGGCATATTCTCGCGGTTGCTAAAATATAATATCATCCTTTAGTTTTATAAATAACAAAAACATTATTTTTAAACATTGTTCTCCAAATTGTTTTAAATATGTGTCTTTTATGGCTTCTTAAGAATCACACATACAACTGTATCAGGACGATGCAGTCTTCTGCGATATTTATGACACATAATCTGTATCAAAACTGTTGACAACATATAGGTTAATAAAGTATTAGAACACGCCAAGGGCTAATGCATAGATGACTAGGCACTTGGTAAGGTTTGAGAGATAATTCTTGGGAACTTAGTAGGATTCAAACCACTACAGCTCCAACAACCCAGCAAGACGGGAACGATAGAAATCGGTGCGCTAATTCGATAAAGGGCGCTCGTAAAATGTTCGGAGAAGCCGTGGATAGATCGAGGAATGATTCGACAGGTACCCTGTTGAGAGGTGAGTATATCAGTACTATCTACATTTGTATAGCAAACGCCAAATGCTGAGTGAGATATTGAGCTTGCTGGCGGACTATTTCTTAGTTTTGTTGAAATCTGTTGTCAGTTTTTAAAGATTAAGATTATTGGTTTAACCCTTTACAGCATACATACGCCTTTCTAGTGCATTTGCAAACAAAATAGACCCAGATCAGATGGCTCCTTCTGGGGTCGTCTGATCAGGGTCTGCTCTGTTCGCTTATGAAATAATATAAATATGATGGTATAGTTTCTATTATGGCAAAGATTCCCCTCGACCATGTGCTATTATAAAACAATCTAATAAATATGTACAGTGCTCCCTCTCTACAACGACACCCTTTGGGATACGAAGATTGTATGTGTTGTTCAGAGGGAGTTGTTATAGGGAGGGAAAATCAAACATAATTAGCTTGTTTGCAGATCCCCAGATAAGGTGTATTTCGAGAACAAAAACCGTTATGCCTCAATCAAACCCTATGTTGTGACCACTCTTTAGAATCGTCACTTTGTGACGATTCTAAAGAGTGGTCACAACATAGGGTTTGATGGAGGCATAAAGAAAATACGATGGAAAAAGGTTGTTTCTGGAGCCTTGTTGTTTCGGAAACAGCGACATGCGTTGTTGTAAGGAGGGAATCGTTATTGAGAGGGCCGTTGTAGGGAGGGAGCACTGTAATAATTTCTTACACGCATATTCATAGAGTAAAGGGCTAATGACCATCAGAACACAATTTCTTCTGAATCGTTGGTGGCAAAAAATAGAAACAATCAATAAAACGACACCGACACAAACAAACATTAAACAACAAAACAACAACAAGAACAACCAACCATTAGAATGGAACTGAACAATCACCAGATCCAGTGTTGAAGTTTTGAGCTCGCATTAAACAAATAAACCATTTAACCCTTTCCCTGTTCTATGTTTATTACATGTTTCAATACCTATTGATCACTCATTGACAAACTAGTTTTAAAGAAATATGGACGGTAGAACATTGTAGCCATTTTAGAAAGTAAAGAAACAGAACTTTCAAATTATGTTAGCAAACAGAGTAGACCCTGATCAGACGGCTTCTCTAGGAGCCGTCTGATCAAGGTCTACTTTGTCTGCAAATGCGTGAAAACACGTTTATATGAGGGAAAGGGTTAAACTAACAAGAACGTATACAAACACTTAATCGCACCAACAAAATAGGAATAACAATGATTGTAGCAAATAAGTACACGCACATTTGTAATACAGCTGATTGGTTTTACATTGAAAGAATGATGATAGTCAGCAATTGTTTAAAGATATACACACAAGCCAACAAGGGAACACCAAGGGGGGCGCGGAAACCAAGAGTCGTAAAATGATTTATAGCCCAAGGGGGACAACCGAAACAGACTTGATGATTTACGATTCTGCGGGGGTGACGTATTTATCGCTCATTATCCATTAGTAGACATTAACCAGTTCAATATCCATGTAAGAAGTAAAGGCGTTATGACTATGTATTAGCTAGATTATTATAATCGTACATGAACACAGGAATTTTTTTTACCTTGGAAGAAAGTATAGAATTCCACAAGTAAACAGAGCAGACCCTGGTCAGACAGATCGTGTCTGATCTGGCTCTACTCTGTTTACAAAGTTTATATCAGGTAAGGAGCTGAGTAGACAGTTACCCATATAAAATTAAACCTCTCTACGACAACTACAAGAACATAGGTATACCATTGGAGTTCTCAAACAGGTTGTAGCTTAAGTTACGAAGACAACTTTCATAGTTTGCACTTATTACATCCTATATTAATCCTTCTAACAATTCCTCCATTAATATTCATATAATAAATCATGATATCATGAATATTAAGTAGGTACATTTTTCTATTGGCATATGAACACTGGAAATTTGGATCATGGCAGAATCTGTGGAAGCATATTCATATCATGTCATCAGCAAATAGAACAGACCCTGATCAGACGGCTCCTACAGGAGCCGTCTGATCTGGGTCTACTCTGTTTGCAAAGAAGTAGAAAGGCGTATTTATGGGGGAATGGGATAAATGATAAAGACTTCATTTAACGCCTTTGTAAACAGAGTAGACCTGCAGGAGCGTCTAATCTGCCTAAGTCAAATATATTGGATCTTGGGAGCAAATGGGTTACTAAATTGTTGTTCTTACAAATGCTTTAACCATTTCCCTCATACAAACGTCTTTTCAAGCATTTGCAAACAGAGTAAAGCCAGATCAGACGGCTCCTACAGGAGGGACCATCAGATCAGGGTCTGCTCTGTTTGCTTATGGAAATTTATAGACATGATTATTCAGTTTCCAAAATACTGAACAAATCCCATTGCCACGCTCCATTTAATTGATTTTGTCTATGAATATTCATGGGACGAAGCCATCTTGAATAACCCTTTCCATGTTCTATGTTTATTCCAAATTTCAATACTGAATATTCATGGACAACACAATTATAATAGATTACGGAAGATGGTTTATTGCAGCGATTTTAGAAAGTAAAGAAACAGATCTATCAAATGCTTTTAGCAAACATAGTAGATCCTGATCAGACGGCTCCTGTAGGAGCCGTCTGATCTGGGTCTACTCTGTTTGAAAATACGTGAAAACACGTATATATGAGGGTAAGGGATAACTAGTAAACCGGGAAAGGGTTAAAAGGTGTATTTATGGAGTAGAAGTGACGCGTTCTTCAGTTATAACATACTTTCTTCTTCATTTTGTCTTTCAAAACTTGACCAGTGTGTCAAATATATTTTATCCTGATAAGACGCCGAACTACATGACAGTTCATCTGGATACTTATTGTTTGTAAACGTTATCACTAATTTACTGAAAGAATTAATAATTCAGGATCCGCGATGACTGCACTGATGCACAGTTTATCTGTTTATTGAGCGATTCGGCATCAGTTTCGCCCCCCTGGTACGTCGACCTACTTTCTGCATGTGCTAGTGGCAAATGTAGCCTGCCTTGAATTTGAAGCCCCTCTATGGGTCATCTGATCTGGGTCTACACTGTTTGCGAATGGCAGTTCATGTAAGAAACAATGACGTCATTAATGTTTATCAACAAATGTTTGAAAATGGAATATGAACATACGTTGTTTTTGGCCAGCGTAGAACTACTGTAGTATGAGATCTAAAGTACAGTAAAACCTCTCTATAACGACCACTAAATTACATCAAGTATTTTGTGTTAAAGGCAGGTGGATGCTTAAAGCAAGGTGAAAGTAAAACAGAACGCTCCTATTGGAGCGTTCTGTTTTACTTTCACCTTGCTTTAAGCAACCACCTGCCCAAAATACCAACTAATTAACACAATTTAGTGGTCGTTATAGAGAGGTTTTACTGTATATATCAAAACAAAATCAAAACAGACAATAATGGCATAATGGATATTTATTAGCTGAAATTCTATTATGGCATGTCAACACAGGAGGTCAAGGAGGTCAGAAACTGTAGAACCAGTTCTATCTACATACAGTGAACGCTGGTTACAAGGACATTGGATAAACGGACTATACATTATACTGACACGATTTTAGTAAAGAAGGGATTATATTATTTTTATGCTGGTGGATACTTAAGGATGGAAGTCACGCAGAAAGCTCCAATAGGAGCTTTCTGCATGACTTTCACCCTGCATTAAGCTGGCATCTGTCTTACATTGCATTGCTGCTATTTTGAAAGTCCAGTTTAGAGGGGTATTACTGAATAACTTAATGCGCATTTCAACATTTTAAATACAACGATATGTTCAGTACAACGATATTTTCTCAGGGATATTTTCTCCATATCAAGTAACGAGAGGCTTCATTGTACTACAGTAGAACCCCTCTAGTGCGACCACCAAAAATTAAAAGATGCACAATTCATAGTGGCAAATGCAGGTGGTAGCTTAATGCAGGACGGAATTTATAGGAGGTTTCTGCACAACTTTCGTCCTGCATTAAGCAACCACCTGTGTATGAAGACAGTCATTTTTTTTAATTAAGTGGTCGTATTAGAGGGGTTTTACTGTACATGAAATCGAGTAAACTGTATATCCCAATGTAATACTGATCTTGGCATCAAAGAGTCTTCACGGAGCAATATTGACCAAAAATCCCTCAACACTGAAAATGGACACGGAAATGACAATAAGGAGACAGGGCATTTTGGATATGGCGACAGCAATGGCGTAAAATAGTCCGCAAACGCCGGTCCCCCGGGCACCTTGCCACTCAACACATTGTACTGATTTCTCAGGGGCAGATTGCTCGGAAATGTGATTCATACGCGCACAGCTTCGACTATTGTCCACGGAAATTATACAGACTCTCTGTTTTATTGGTTCTTCGAAAGAGAACTGTTTCTATGTTCGAATAGACATATTGGGATTTTCTCGTGCAGTTAGGCACCAGGAGTTGGACAGAGAGACCGAAAAGCAGGAGAAAAATGACTGCGAAAGAGCCAAACGTATGAAGAAATGGAGAAACACAAAACAAGAGTGAACGAATGCTGAAGAATGGAGAACAGAAGATTTGGAAAAAAACACACAAATCAATTAAGGAACAATGATGCACTATACAAAAACATCAATCTACCAGCACACACACGCTAACCCAAAAACATGTTACTTTCTGAACTATGCACCATGATCCCACTGTCTCATAACAATGTACAGTAAAATCCCTATAACTCAACATACCAAACAATAGGCGTAATGCTGGATCATAAAGGCAGCTGGTAGTTTAATGCAGAGAAAAAGTTATACAGAAGGCTGAACCCATTCCTTCATATTGACGCCTTTTGACGCCTCAGAAAAATACACTTTTTGAAACCATTGTGATAAATAGAGCATTTGCTCCATGGGAGCAAATACTTTATATTTATCACAGTGGTTTCAAAACAACAAAGTTATAAAAGTTTCCTTTTTTCTAGTAAATGCTACTTTTTGGTAGATTTATTTAAACAGGTTGGATCTAAAAATAGCCTATGAGGGAAAATGTTAATTTGACTTGCTTTGTTTTTAAGAATGTAAGCTGTGCAGTGTCTTTTGGCCGTACGCTGTAAGCTTAAGTTAAACTGTAATGTCTTTTAGCCAATTTCGTATCTAAGGGATTCAGCTATAATGACTTTTGGAGAGTTTCTTATCCAAGAACCTAAGCTACAGTGTCTTTTGGCCTGCTTCGTATTTAAGAATGCTAGCTATATATTATTTTGCCATGTTTCGTGTTTACGAACTTAAGCTACAGTGTCGTTTGGTCGGTTTCATATCTAAGAACTTAAGCTAAAGCGTATTTTAATCGGCTTCGTATCTAAAATCGTAAGCTTAATATTGTGTTTTGGCCTGCTTCATATTTCAGAACGGAAGCTGTAATGTATTTTGGCCTGCTCGTATTTAAGAAGGCAATATTTAGTGTCTTTTTGCCCGTTTAGTATTTAAGAACGTAAGCTATACTGTCATTTGGCGTGCGAATTATTTAAGAAAGTAAGAATTATTATGTTTTAGCTTGCTTATTACCGGTATTTAAAAACGTAAACCACATTGTATAAAGTATTTTGGCCTATTTCGTATTTAAGAACGTAAACTATATTTACCATTGGCCCAGTTACTATTTAAGAGTAAGTTGTATTTTCATTTGGCCTACTTCGTATTTAAGAACATAAGCAGTGTTTTCCTTTGGCCTACTTCGTATTTGAGAACGTAAGCAGTGTTTTCCTTTGGCCTACTTCGTATTTAAGAACGTAAGCAGTGTTTTCCTTTGGCCTACTTCGTATTTGAGAACGTAAGCAGTGTTTTCCTTTGGCCTACTTCGTATTTAAGAACGTAAGCAGTGTTTTCCTTTGGCCTACTTCGTATTTGAGAACGTAAGCAGTGTTTTCCTTTGGCCTACTTCGTATTTGAGAACGTAAGCTGTGTTTTCCTTTGACCTACTTCGTATTTGAGAACGTAAGCTGTACTTTCCTTTGACCTACTTCGTATATAAGAACGTAAGTTCCATTTGCCTTTGGATTATTTCGTATTTAAGAATGTAAACTGTATTTCCCTTGGCCTAGTTCGTATTTAGGAACCTAAGCTGTATTTTCCTTTGGCTTACTTCGTATTTAAGAACGTAAGCTGTATTTGCCGTTGGCATAATTCGTATATAAGAATGTAAGCTGTTTTTTCCTTTGGCCTATTTCGTATTTAAGAACGTAAGCTGTATTTAGTTTGTGTTTAAGAACGTAACCTTTATTTTCCTCTGACCTAGGTCTTATGTAGGACCGTAAGATGTATTGTCCGTTGGCCTAGTTACTATTTAAGAACGTAAGCTGTATTTTTCTTTGGCCTAGGACGTATTTAAGAACGTAAGCTGTATTTTCCTTTGACATACTTCGTATGTAAGAACGTAAGCTGTATTTTGCTTTGGCCTACTTCGTTTTTAAGAACGTAATCTGTATTTTTCTTTGGCCTACTTCATATTTAAGAACGTAAGCTGTACTTTCCTTTGACCTACTTTGTATTTAAGAACGTAATCTGTATTTTCCTTTGACCTATTTCGTACTTTAGAATGTAATATTATTTTCCTTTGGCCTATTTCGTAATGTGTATTTTCTTTGGTCTAGTTAATATTTAAGAACGTAAGCTGTACTTTCCTTTGGTCCTTTTCGTATTTAAGAGCATACTCTGTATTTTCCTTTGGCCTATTTCGTATTTGAGAACGTAAGCTGTATTTATTTGGCCTAGTTCATATTTAAGAACGTAAGCTGTATTTTCCTTTGGCCTTTTTCGTATTTAAGAATGTAAGCTGTATTTTCCTTTGGCCCACTTCGTATCTAAGAACGTAAGCTGTGCTTTCCTTTGGCCTATTTCGTATCTAAGAACGTAAGCTGTATTTTCTTTTGGCCTATTTCGTATTTAAGAACGTAAGCTGTATTTTGCTTTGGCCTATTTCGTATGTAAGAACGTAAGTTATAGTGTCTATTGCGGACCCTGATCAGACGCGGCATCAGAAAACAAAGACAGAGTAGGAGCCAAACAGGAGCAAAACTGTTGGCAACGTGAGTGCAATAATACACATTTTAAACGTTTCAAATAATGCACTTCAAATATTAATTACAGCCTCGTCTAGAGATCAAAGACGCAAAGTTATATTTTTAAAAAGGCCGGGCATTGATATGAGATTCAGAGAGACAGAGAGATACATATGTACACGCGACTGTCTGTAAATTTGCATATATAGTAAAACCTCGCTAAAACACTGAAATAGATATCAGTATAAGACCCTCTACTCTACGAGCTTTCTGCATGGCTTTCATTCTGCAATAAAAAGCCACCTGCCTGAATTATATCTAAAACCATAAATTTATACAGTAAAATCTCTCTATAATGGCCCCTATATTGTGGTAATGAGTTGGTATTTTGGACAGGTGGTTGCTTAAAGCAAGGTGAAAGTAAAACAGAACGCTCCTATAGGAGCGTTCTGTTTTACGTTCACCTTGCTTTGAGCATCCACCTGCCTTTAACACAAAATACTTGATTTAATTTAGTGGTCGTTATAGAGAGGTTTTACTGTACTAAAAGTTCAGATTATGGATGGTTTTATTGTATGTCAATACTTATAATATATTTAAGCGTGATCAAAAGTATGACAATATTTGCACGGAAAAAATATGTAACCAATGTATTAACTTCATATACCGATGTTTGGCACTTAACTTCTTTTCTTTTGGACTTACACAACCGTCATCGGGTTGAATAATGTTGTTTTTAGAAATGATTCAGCGATAAAACATCTTTTAAGCGACACTATAAAACACTTCTGAAAAGCAGTAAAAGCTCGATACTACGAACTTTTAGTAATGGAGAATGTATGTCTTTGTTGGCAGGTGGCTGCTTAATGTAGGGTGAAAGCCATGCAGAAAGCTCCTAGAGGAGCTTTATGCATGACTTACACCCTGCATTAAGCTACAAACTGTGTAAATGACCTATAATGGTACGTATTTGAATGTTCGAATAATCGAGTTTTTACTGTATGTTGTAAAATGCAGAACGTATAAACACGACCCACAAATCACATTTATATTATTTACGTCATGTATTAATCATTACTCACAGTTTGGAATCTTTTGCAAACAGAGAAGAACAAGATCAAACGGCTTCTATAGGAACTGTCTGATCAGGGTCTGCTTTGCCTGCTTATGGACATATATAGATCGGATCACAAAGTGTCTGTCATGGCCAAAACACCACGTGTTGTTGATATGATATTATATAAATTCAGCAAATTAATATTCATAAGTCATTATTTCTTCAATGCATATTCATGGGATAAATAGATTGCATCTGTATAGCTATCTTCAAGTGATAGGCTCTGCTTGCAACGTGTTCTTAAAAATGCCTAACAATTACATAAATAATTTGGTTATATGATCAAAGACCCAATGTTATTCGGTAATGTAATAGTATTTATTCGTGTTGCGTTTTAGTTCCGTTAACTGTTCGACATAGACCGATGATATATTTTGTTGTAGAACAAAACTTATAAGTATCGATGAAAGCGGTTTATTTTGTATCACAGAGGCATTTCTTTCGATATAAGTTCAAATTCACAATCTTCATAATAATGATTGAACTTAAAAAATACCAAGTTGCATCAATAATATGGGTTTATCACTTTAAACAATTCAATCACAATCTTAGTATTGCTATCTTAATCAATTCACCCATTGATAAGTGTTTAAACCCAACCTCTGCATACATGTAGCTATCTTAAATAATTCAACAACTTATATGTGATTAAACAAAGCATCTGCACAGCTTTCTTAAATAATTCAACCATTGATCTGTGTTTGAACACTTCTTATTTAACAAACAAAATATGAGCATTTCTGCTCAGCGCATATTTGATGAGAGTCAGTCAATGGTGCATGAAGACGGTTTCTATTTTAAAACGTTTCACTTCTTCAATCAATATCACCTTCCCGCATAGTGTTCATAGTTAGGCGGACTTTACAGCCAGGTGTTTGTATATATATAACCCTTTATCTGAACGAGACGCCTTCTGACGATTTGCACACAAAGTAGACCCATATCAGACGGCTCCTGTAAGAGTCATCTGATCAGGGTCTGTACTGTTTGCTTACGAACGAATATAGATCTGATTCTACAGTTTGTACCTTGGTAAAAACTCACTTGTTCATTAAACATCACATACTTTTTCAGCTAAACACATTCATAATGTAACTGTTTTAACACATACCCCCTAGTGACGCATTTTTGCGCTTCTATAAAATTCACATTGTGAAACCATCGTGATAAATAGAGCATTTGCTCCTATAGGATTCTAAAATTTTCCCTTTCTCTAGTTAATGCTCCTTTTCGGTAGACAAAAAGGTTGGGTCTAAAAATAGCCTAGGAGAGAATGAGTTAAATGCATATTCATGTGGTAAAGGGTTAAATGAACACACCCAGGCAAAATGTCTATCCAATAGAATACGCCGGATGCTATTTTCAATAAACAAGGATCCGTCTTACTAAAGATCGTACGAATGACGAGCGCATCGTCCAGAATGTGTGCTTAGTTCGACACTGTGTTTAACCCATTCCCTCATATTGAAGAATTTAGAAGACTAGAAGATGTAAAAGACACTTTGTGAAACCATTGTGATAAATAGAGCATTTGCTCCTATAGGAGCAAATGCTCTATTTATCACAATGGTTTAAAAACTACACAATTCTGAAATTTTCCTTTTCTCTAGTCAATGCTCTATTTATCACCATGGTTTCAACAGGTGACTCTTGCAGAGGCGTCGAAAGGCGTCAACATGAGGGATATGCTATTGTTATAAAATTGCAATTGCTATGCTTTCTGCATAACTTTCGACCTGCATTGATATTACACAACAAAGTGTTTAGAAGAACCTGTTCTAAGCGGCCATTCGTTGAACATAATAGTTTTAATGCAGGTTAAAAGTAATGCAGAAAGCTCTATGTTTTATTTTGACCTGCATCAAGCTACCATCTGCCTTATATGCCCATAATGAGACATATTTTTTATGGCGGCTTAAGACAGGTTATATGGTATAATTGAATATTGATGTTAAGAAGCTTGGAATGTCTATTTCAGGCAGAAAATAAGTAGAAGACAAATTACAGTTTTGCATGAGAGAGCAATGAAAACAACATATATAGAGGTATGTATGGGGTGAACATCCTGTGGTACGGATTGTGAAGTCAGCTCGAGAAATGAATAGGTAAATGAACATATCATATTCTTCTTGAAAATGCATTTAACCTTCTCCCACTAAGTGGGGCCTGGCTGGCATTTCCAAACAGCCTGGGATCCAGATAAGGTGTCTCATTAGGGGCCAATCTGTTTGACACTCGGTCAATAGTTTCTCAAAAGCTTAAAAAATAGTCTAGGAAAAACCAGGACAAACTATCAAATCAGCATAAACTATACTACAGTATACAGATTGTGAATTCTGCATGAGACAGAAATATTAGAAAGTCCCTTTCAAGTGAAAATAGAAAACGTATGCAGTTAAGAAAAGTAATTGGAGAAAGACCAGGACGACAGTGCGGTGAGTTTGGATCAGAGAACCGCTAGATGAGCAATCTGGTAAAGGTCTCCACTGTTCTTTATACACAATACCCCATCAAAGTTACAGTAAAACCTCACTATAACGGCCACTAAATTGTTTTAATTAGTTGGTATGTAGGGCAGGTGGCTGCTTAGAGCAAGGTGAAAGTAGAACAGAACGATCCTATAGGAGCGTTCTGTTTTACTTTCACCATGATTTAAGCAACCACCTGCCCTTAACACAAAATACTTGCTGTAATTAAGTGGCCGTTATAGAGAGGTTTTACTGTAATACATTATCACTGAATGGACTCTTTCGTTAATTAGTGATGGGCTATTTCACATTGAATATTCAGGGGTCAAATGTATAGGATAATAAATAACATATTCCACCATTAACCCTTTGACTCTTCAATATTCATGTGAAAAATAATGACATCATGAATATTTATTAGCTGAATTTTCATAACGTAAAAGTTTCAATGAATTTTACAGCTCTGAAAAATATTGCAGAATCAGATCGCTATTATGTCATAAACAAAAAGAGCCGTCTGATCCGGGTCTACTCTGTTTGCAAATGCGTTAAAAGGTGCTTATATAAATGGAAGGGTTAATTTGACTTGCGGCCAGTTAATGCAGTTGTCTGATAGATATTACTTACAAAATACATTTTACCTCATAGGCTATTTTTAGATACAACCTCTTTGAATAAATCTACCGAAAAGGAGCATTAACTAGAGAAAAGGAAACTTTTATAATTTTTTAGCCTGAAACCATTGTGATAAATAGAGCATTTGCTCCTATAGGAGCAAATGCTCTATTTATCACAAAGGTTTCAAAAAGTGGCTTTTACAGAGGCGTAGAAAGGCGTCAACATGAGGGAATGGGTTAACCCTTTGCTCCATGAATATTAATGTAAGAAATAATGACATCATGAATATAAAAAAATAAGATAATTTGGGATAATTTTGGATAATGGCATGTGAAAACAGGAACTTTTATCAGTGGCAAATCAATCAAAATGTAGATTCAGATCTGGAATCAGAATCAGGAGTCTCTGATCTGGATCTTCTTTGTTTTCAATGGAGTAAAGGGTGAATGAACTGTATTTACAAGATGGTTTTTAATGTGGTTTGCTTGTATGCAGTGTAGATTTTAACTAGCCACATGATTAGGAACGAATGTCTAATCAGGATCTACATCTATATTTCAAAATGAAGAGTACACTACTGTAATATAATACATCAATTGGTGTACAGCTGAACCTGTCATAAGCGGCCATCCACTTATTGAACACAGGAGTCTTAAATGCAGATGATTGCTTAATGCAGAGCAAACGTAATGCAGAAAGCTCCTATAGGAGCTTTCTGCATTACTCTTGTCCTGCATAGAAACCACCCCTTTTACAGGCCCATAATTAGACCTTATTTGGATGGCCGTTTAAGACAGGTTCTACTATAACCCTTATGACACGCCTTCGCTCAAACGCTCTATATAGTTACAATGTATCAACCTATGTCCTGCTGTAACAATGCTTTCTACTTAACCTTTTATCTCATGAATTTTCATGTAAGAGTTAATTACTTGATATATATGAATTACATGAATTATTATCATGGACTATGAACAAGAGCGTTGGGCCGTGGCAGTCACTTTAGAATTAGATCTATATTATGCCATAAGCAAACAGAGCAGACCCTGAACTGAGGACTTCTTAAGGAACTGACTGGCATAAATGTGCTCAGTTTGCAAAGACTTTACATGGTACATCTGTGGGATAACAGGTTAACCACCCATGGGCGAATAGTTATGGTTTTGGACTGATAGACACTTAGCCCCCTCACCACTGTGGTTCGAATCTCGATTTGTGCATTTAATGTCGTTTTGTGAGGAAGCCTTTCAGCTAACTTGTGACAGGTCGATGGTTCTACCCAGATGTACCTATGTGCACGAAGTAATGCAATGTGTTCCATACACAGAAACACTCTTGTAGTCAATCATCAGCATGTCGTCGCTATATGACTGATATACTGAAAACAAACCCTCTAAAACGGACTTTAAATTTAGTATAGATATCGGTCTTGTTAACAGGTGGCAGTTTAATGCAGGGTAAAAGTCGTGCAGAAAACTCCTCTATGATCTTTCTGCTTGACTTCCACAATGCATTAAGCAGTCACCTGTCTAAAAGTAAATTCTTCTCTACTAGAAATCCGGTTTAGAGAGGTTTTACTGTACTGTAAAACCACGTAAACCCGGGTACAAAGACTGTGTGAGACCCTTCTTCTGCAGGTCACCGCTACCCCTTTACTCCATGAATATTCATGTTCAGAAAAATGATATCGTGATTATTGATTAGATTATTTTTTATAATTGTACATGCACACAGGGAATTTTCGTAATGGCAGAAACTGAAGAATCATATCTGTATTATTTCATAAACAAACAAAGCAGATCCTGATCAGGCGGCTCCTATAGGAGCTGGTCTGCTTTGTTTGCAAACGCCTACGACAGGTCTATGCTCATACGATAGTGCATACAACCACTGATGAATGGAATAGACATTATGTAAACTGGGTGCATAAGAAAAAACTACAAGCATCACACATTTCCCATGAATTTAATATTTTTGTCCTCGCGGTTATTGTTTTAACCCGTAACCACATAAATATTCAGAATCTAGTAAGAAATATTGACATCATGAATATTCATTAGCCGATATTTCATAATGCTATATCAGCACAATACTTGTTGGCAATTGTAGAACTGCAGAATCAGATCTATATGATCCCATAAGCAAACAGAACAGATCCTGGATCAGACGGCTCCTACAGGGGCCGTCTGATCTGGATCTATTCTGTTTGCGAAAATATCAAAAGATGCATCTATCACGTAAAGGGTTAAGTATCAACCTATATTTATCTAACCTCTTTTATGATACTGTAAATATGTTACATGGTTTCACAATTTGGTAACCTAAAACATTACATAACTAGTTGGAATGTCCTGTTAAGTATGAAATGAACAACTGATTAACTTTGCAAGATGTCTTGTTTATCTTAAATTACACATTCTCGCGCAACAAGATGCAAAAATATTAGCGAGACCATGAATGCCTCATCAGAATGTAACATTATATATCGTTTACAGAGAATTTCTACAAAGCAGGAATTGAAGCCAAGAAGAACATAACTCCAGATAAGATGCGTGTATTAAAACGTTTTCAAAAATAACTTTTTTATTTCTCCACCAAATCGTATATTGTGACCACACTTTAGAATCGCCTTTTCTAGGCGATTCTAAAGAGTAGTCACTATATGGGGTTTGGCGGAGAAAGAACGATTTTAGTACATGAGCACGCACCCTCATCTGTTGCTCTAGGATACTTTAGATATTTTAGGCATATGCCTGCTTATATATATGCAAGGTGAAGGTCATGCTCGTGTGGGAATGTTTTTCTGCTTTAAGCTGCATTAAGCTCCCTTTATGAAGTTTTCTTAGTGACTAGCTTTCATATGAATTTGAAGTTCCGATTGATAGTAGTTTTACTGTATACATACATTTTGTTGCAAAAGTAGGTCAATATGCATAGTTTCTGCTGTCGCCAAAAGTGTCCTTTGAGCACATGCCATTATAATAAATAATCTAATTATCATTCGTGATGTAATTATTTCTTACATGAATATTCATGAGGGAAAGGGTTAAAAGAAGCATCTGTATATTGCGAGTGTAGAAGATAATTCGTTCATGTCTACTGCGCTGGCGTAACATTACGAACATTGATAATGATACTGCCACTCGCGATCTAACTCTGTCAAACGTTCCTGTGATCACGTACCGTTCTTAATTAACGCATCTAATTAATATTAACAGCATACTTATTTCTGGCATGAATATTCATGTGATAAAGTGTTAAATAAAACAACTATTAAGCGCATAATGATATATTCAAAAATAAAAGACGAGAGTCCGAGCAAAAGAAAAATCCCACAACAGAATAAAGATTAAGTCGTAAATATATGGCAGACACGCATTGTTCTGTCACTCACTGGTCAGTGCATGCAAACAATATGGACCAGCTGTTTGCGCTAGCCGTGAATTTGTATTAACTCATGCAAACAGTTTGGATCTAGAGGAGAAACCGAATAGTTCCGAGTCTCATCAGGATCTAAGCTGTTTGACGCCGTTTTCGTATTTTTCAGGACACAGGCTGCATCGCAGCAGACGACAAAATAATCAGAGTCCAGAGAGCTAGCGTGTACAATAAAGGAGGCTATGAGAATGGCCAAACAATGAATTATTACACAGAAAATCCCTTGTGGACATTAGCCCTTTATTCCATGAATATTTATTGCAAGAAATAATGGATGAATGAATATCAATAAGCTTGATATTGGTAATGGCATACATTAGAAAAGGTTTGACCCTGTTTAACCCATTACCACATAATTTTAGATACAACCGCTTTGAATAAATCTAACAAAGAAGAGCATTAACTAGAGAAAAGGAAATTTTAGAATTTTGTAGTTTGAAACCATTGTGATAAATAGAGCATTTGCTCCTTTAGGAGCAAACGCTCTATTTATCACAATGGTTTCACAAAGTGACTTTTACACAGTCGTCAAAAGTCGTCAATATGAGGGAATGGGTTAAGAATGTAGAATCTGTGTACAGTATAACGTAGAACCTGTCCTAAGTGACCATTCATTTATTGAACACAGGAGTCTTAAAAAGCAGGTGATTGCTTAATGCAGGGTAAAAGTAATGCAGCTAGCTCAAATAGGATATTTCTGCATTACTTTTGACCTGCATTAAGCTAACACTTGGCTTACAGACCCATAGTTCTGTTGACCGCTTAATACAGGTTTTACTGTAAGCAAACACAATAGAACAGAACAGAACCTCTTATAGGGGTTGTCTGGTCTGGGTCTACTCTGATTACAAAGGCATGAAAAACACGATTATGAAGTAGATCTAATCTGTAAACTCTATCAAACACTAATCAGCTTTCGTCTGCAAAATTCTCAAAGTACATATTTCCAAAACCAGTTTCTCAGAGTCAAACAGTTCCGATCCTGATGCGACGATGGGTGACCCTGTGTGTCTTCTGCACCCAGACTATGAAACAATGGCCATTGCAAGCTGATCCATAGCGCTGAAATGTTTCGGACACAAATGATTGGTATATACTCCAGATGTAGGCTGTAATTGTAACATTTATAATTTTGATATCTATGGAAGCAGTTGCACACCATAGCAGTTTTTCATGATGTCTACATACATGTTTAGCGGCTTTACCTTCATATAAACCTTTTTTTCGCGCATTTGCCGTCTGATCAGGGTCTGCCCTGTTTGCTAGCGGAATTTGAAAAATAATCTCAAAACGGCTACAATGTTCCACCTTCATTATAACTATGCAAATTTCAATGAAAATTATTACAAGAAGATTATTTCTCAAAGAATAAGAGATCAATTTATTCAAACATGGAAAGCGTCAATCCGTAATACACCAAAACTAGAATATTTTTGTAATTTTAAACAAGACTTTAAATTTGAAGACTATTTGAGCGTTGTTATACACGATACAAAAAGGAAAGAGCTAACGGGAGTTCGCCTAAGTTCACATAATTTAGAAATCGAACAAGGTAGATATAAAAATGTTACCAGGGAAAATCGGCTGTGCAAATTATGCCCCATGAAAGCAATTGAATCTGAATATCATTTTTTGCTCTGTTGTACAAAATACAAAGAACTGAGGGTCAATGCTTTTAACAATACACCATGGCCAACGGTCAATAAATTTATTAGCCTAATGTCTTCTTCTAATAAAAAGATAATTGTAAAAGTATCAACTTTTATCCACCTAGCAGTAAAGAAACAAAACCCTGGATGCATTTAGCGTTGCTTCTTAATTTTTGTAATTTTCTGTTGTATATGAATTTGTTGATATGTATTTGTATCCTTTGCTTAATTGTACAGTAATGCAAATGCATATGATGACCATGTGCGCTTGCCTGGGTGTGGACTTAAGCATGGATCTTGATGTGTTTTGTGTTATACATGCATATTATACTTGTATAAACTGTATGTTTGCGCCATATTTTGACCTGTTGTGGACAATTTTAAATGGCCAAAGGCAATTGTATTGCCGAGTTGCTGAATAAAACTGTAAAACTGTATACTATTTCTCCACGAATATTCAGTAGATACTGGAATTTGGATTAAACACGGATACAGGTCTACATTTGTCTTCAGCTTGCATCTTGGAGATCATATTCCTTACGTTTATTTGTAAAAGAAGCTGTTAAGAGTGCAAAACAATTTGAATCTTTATGAGACGCAGAGTTAACTCATTCCATCATATGCTATTTTTAGATCCAACCTCTGTGAATCAACCTACAGAAAAGGAGCATTTACTAGCAAAAGGGTAAAAATTGAAGTGTCTAGTATTGAAACAATTGTGATAAGAAGAACATGTGCTCCATATGAGCAAATGCTCCATTTATCACAATTTTTTCAAAAAGTAACTTATACAGAGGGATCAAAAGGCGTCAATATAAGGGAGTGGGTTAACCCATTACCTCATAGGCTATTTTTTAGATACAACCTCTTTGAATTATTTCTGCCGAAAAGGAGCATTAACTAGAGAAAAGGAACATTTTTGAATTTTACATTTTGAAACCATTGTGATAAATAGAGCATTTGCTCCTATAGGAGCAAATGCTCTATTTATCACAATGGTTTCACAAAGTGACTTTTACAGAGTCGTCAAAAAGCGTCGATATGAGGGAATGGGGTTAATCGAACCTCATCTTGGTTCAAACTATATGGAAATGACATCGAAACTTTGTCTATAGTATTTAACGCTTAAGCATGATAGAGACACTCCTTTGCAAACAGAATAGATCCAGATCAAACGGCTCCTACGGGAGATGGCATTTTGCTGATAGAATACTATAGATATGGTTCTACTATTTCCGCAATGGCCAAATATTTCTGTGTCCATATATCATTATAAAAATTATCTAATTAATATTAATGATATCATTATTTCTTACATGTATATTTACGATGTACATGTAAAGGGTTAAGGGTTAAAAATTAAAGCTATTCGCTTTAAAGCTATTAAAGCTAAACGGCCGGCCTGGTTTCTAAGTGAATGTTGTAACTGTATCAATTAAAAAATTTGATATCTCTAAGGAAATAAATTATTAATGTAGACGATAAGCAATGTTTCATGTAGTAATATTCACCTGATAAGCAGCTGCTGTTATTCTGACAAATAAAACATAAAAAACATAGACACCCCTTTGCAAACAGAGAATACCCAGATCAGACAGCTCCTGTAGGAGCTGTCTGATCAGGGTTTGTCCTGTTTGCTTATGAGATAACATAGATTGTTAATATAGATGCTATCTGATTATACAGTTTTTGTCAAGACCAAAATTTCACGTGTTCAAGAGTACTTATAAACATTGATCTAATTAATATGCATAGTATCGTTATGTTTTACATGGATATTCATGGAGTAAGGATTAAAACTAGGTTGCTTCTGCACCCTTCTTCCATCTAGTTTCAAACATTATGAAATAATGTCAAATGGTTTCAGTACAGCATGTTCTGATTTGGATACAAACAGTTAGCAAATGCTAACTTAACACTTAACACATTATCCCCTAGTGACGCATTTTTGCGCATCTATAAAAGTCACTTTATGAAACCATTGTGATAAATAGAGCATTTGCTCCAATAGGATTTATCACAATGGTTTCAAACTACAAAATTCTATTTTGTTTCCTTTCCTCTAGTTAAGTCTCCTTTGCGGTAGATACATTCAAAGAGGTTGGGTCTAAAAATAGCCTAGGAGAGAATAAGTTAACCTAATTATGGAAAGAGTCGGTGCAATAAATCATTCAATGGCCGCCATTGATTTTAGCAAGTAACCATGACCAAAGCAGAGCTAACTGCAGCGAGACACTCTCGCCTTACAGGTCCGAACGGCGCTTGTACGAGTCCTCGGCAATATTGGTTTTATATTGACCATATTGCTATTAGATGCTTCTAAATAAATGGCGACCTTGAGCATGCAGGGAGCGTTTTGCCTGTCAGAATCTCCGTCTGATGATTTACAAAAAAAACATATTTATTTGTCTGCAAGAATAAAATCTGAGGATCAAACATTTTAACTCTATCCAGTCTCAATATGGGTGTAAAACTACTTGCAGAAGTTATCGTGAGTTCACCGTTGTCGTGTTCATAGTTCAGCGTGACGAGGCTTAGGTTTTTCGATAACTGATGTATCGATAAGAATGAGAGACATTGATTCTTATTTGGCTCGGATAGCTGTCATTTCGGTACTGTATGTATCGTTTCGGTAG